>JARHVA010007461.1:487500-676173 GCA_037957365.1 Torreya grandis
CCAAAGTGAAAGGAATTCAAATTCTAGTAACTAGTTAGTTGATTAGTGAACTCTCAAGCATCCTAAATGAGAGAGTTAATACTATATGGAAGTACACCTTCAATGGTATAATTTAGATATTCCATGATGAAGGGGAAACAATTATATATTTAATTATCAACCTTAAGGAGTTACCAAAGGGATCAAAAGAGTTAGCCTACCTGAGCCTTGGAGAATAGTTGCCTTTTGGGTCATCAAGTATTTGACTTGTGATGGATATTATGAGTCCCTTGGCTATGATGCCATGATAATTATCACAAATTTTAGACAAGGTATACACAAATAAGAATATAATGTGAATTTACCTTTATTTTTACTATAATCCAAACAATTTATGGCATTAAAGCATATAAGAGGAATGGCTTCCATAAGGCATCATGGGTTGATTATCTCATTTTTAAACATCACTTTATAAAAGAACAAAATGGAGAAAATACTTAGGAATACTTCTTGAAGAATAAGTTTAAAAAGCATCCTAATCCAACAATAAGATATCTTTATGTATCCTAGACAATGACATATAGTACAAAATAAGGGACTTATATAGAAGAACCATCCTCATAGGTTACAAAGAAGAGGAAATTGGGAACAAGGGTTTCAAAAAAAAGCCCTAAAGTTACTCTAGATCCATATACTACTTAGAAAATAATATATATCTCTAAGGAATAAATACCAGATCTAGAGGTAGCTTCACATAGGATTCCAAGGAGATATTCTATAATAATATCTCCACCAAAGGAACCTAGACCTACAACTTAGCCATGGAAAAGAAGAATATTCATCTTGTAGGAAGAATAAGACCAATAAAGTTATGTTGTTGATACCCTAGGGAATCTAAGTTAGGAACTTCCTATGGAGATTCCAAATGTTGAAGTGGAACCTACAAATGAGGAAATTGAATAAGAATTTAGAAATTAAGAAATTGGATGTGAACATGTAATAGGTATTAAAGAGATGAACACCATGGTGTTGGAATTTGAGGAATTTATAGCACAATATCCTCCACCTTTATCTAATCTACCATCCTCATCATAGTCACCACTTGATATAGGAAAATACCATTGAGAGAATAATAATTTTATTCCTTTAATCATGATGAAGGAGCAGAAGTATAACAACTGCTCCTCCTTTCAAAGGCTAAAGCTACCATCAGGAAACAAGAATAAGAAATTACCTTCCTTAAAATGAAATTGAAAGGTAAAGAAAATACTATTTCATCTCTATAAAAGGAATTAAAATATGCAAATATTAATTCTTTAAAAAAAGATAATGAGATAGTATTACTAAAAGAGAAGGTAGTTGAGCTTAAAATTAAAGTCAACCAAGGGGTCCAAACATAATTGTCTTATCAATACATTATGATCCTTTGGGATGAAACATTCTTAGAGTTGAGAAGGATCAAAGTAGAAATTAATAAATTAAAAGTAGATCTTAAATATTCAAAGAAACCAATAAGAAAATTTATAATCTACCCTTCAAATAGCTTATGAACTAGGAAACAAACTTTTGACATGTAGGCGACCCTCCTCTCCATATAACATTTTTATCAAAGAGTAATTTCAAGGTAGCAATTATTAAGGATTTCTTGTGGTTTGTCCCATGAATTTGAAGATGATAAATAATTCATGGAGGCCTATATAAATAACACCCAATAGTAGAAAAACCTATTATGCAAATTATATTTATGTAGTTACCTTATAAGACACATGTATGGGCTCATAATTTACCTCTTTATAGGAGAGTTTTAGCTCAAAAATCTCATTTACACTCAAAATCAATTTGCATGGAATGAGAGGACTTATGAATATTTTCATATAGATAAAAAAATTAGGACTCTACATGAGACCCCAATTTCCTATTAGAGTCACATCATCATACAATTTCAGGTTGTTTTTCACCATAGAACCCTCAAGAAACACCTATTGAAAATATTGTATAAGATTAGTAGGGATTTTTACGAATATATCCAACTACATTTTAGTGAAGCATTAACAACCTATAATAATGGTGGGATACATAAAACATTAATTTAAAGAGGAAAGTAATCTCCCCCACCAATATCCATTGGTTTTTCTAAAGAGCTCAAGCCATTGATAAATTTATTCCCTAGATCAATCAGACATGGGACCAATAATGAGTTGGCATGAGAAGAAAACCCCCTCTCATTCTCACTCCCATGTCACCTTGGAAAAACACATCAAATTATATTCTTTAGTAGTTTGAAATATGGCAAACATTATTTTGAGTACATATGGGATTTAGCAGTCTAAATGCAAAATATTGGGACACCTATCAAGATATCTATGATCTCAATCAGAAATTGGAAAGTAGGGTTCTTGACCATGAACAAGGAAGATAGTGGCTTACAAAAGGACTTGAAAGAAATAACCATTATATGTTTCATTATAACCAAGTAATAATCATGTCATTCTATACTATAATCCATTATTGAAATGCATATGATATGCATGTATGGCTTATTTCTAGTCTAAAGTAGAGAATGGCTAATTATATCTTAGTTTTCATGTGTGAGTCAATTTTACTTGTTCTTACCACTATGTTCTAACTCTTTACATGGTTAGTATTGAGTTTTGCATGTACATGATATATAAATGCATCATGATCGAATGTTATATTTTTTAAACAAGTAATCAAACCCTTAAAGTCAAGTTTAGCACATATAGGAATTTTCTTGTTAAGCTCTAGAGTCCAACATTCAAGATATAAATTTTAATAGTGATGATTTAGAGTCTAACAATGAAGCTCTAGAGTACAACAGTCAAGCTCTAAAGTATAACAAATGAGTTCTAGAGTATAACAGGCAAGTTATAGTATTATTCTAGTCATGCACAGAGCTTTTGGAAGGTATTTTGTTAATCATATAATATTTCATACATCTTACATAGAGAGGTCATGGCGTTTCCAAGGAACTCATGCATCATTGTGACACTTACCCTATATAGCATTATATTTTTAGACATGATACTTATAGTAATGTTTTGTGAATAACACCACTATTGGTATTATGGGATTCTTATGTTACCATATCAAAATATGTCATAATCACAAGAATATTGTATCCAGTTGGATCCATGCAAACTATTACACTAGCCTTTCCATTATTTCACCTTAAAATATGGGAAATGGTTGTAACCTATTTTATATTTTTCAAATAAGTTAGATTTTAATAGTTAGTCTATTTTAAATAGTAGTTGTAAGAATATTTCATTAGAACAACATATTCATGTTATTTTAAAGAAGATAAGTTTGAGAGAAAGAGAATGTTAGTATAAAATAAGAGAAATTAGTAAGAGAGTTTTTTAGATTGTAATATTTATTCTAGAATTAATGAAACTTTTAATATTCATAAAAGTATAAGAGTTCTTTAAATCATGTGCCAAGGGAGAGCGAGGGCCCACTCACCCAAGGAAGTATGATTCTTATTTGGTATTTTCTTTTTATGTGTATGCTACCTATTGTTTTATTATTTTGTGAGTATTTTTATTATAAAGTGTGATTTTATTAACCTATAGGTCTTTCTATGTGCATATTTATTTCAAATTAATTTTCCAACATTTATTTTTCCAAAATAATCCCATTTAAATCAAGTTACTTCAGCACATAGATTAAAAAGTGTTTCCTTTAATAAGTAAAGTTTGTTTGTTTAATACTAGTTTTATGACAAGTGTTTATTTACAATAAAGAGTGTTACTTTTTAGTATATCAATTATGAAAATGTGTTTATTTCAAGAAATGAGATAGATTTTAGTTAATGATTGATTATATTAATACTTATAGTTAGTTGATCCATAAAAACCTCCCAAATCATAGCTATTAGCAATAGATTGCACACCTTATTGCATACATCCATTAAACATTGGTCATGGTTGTAATGACATCAACCAAATGATTTATTTAAATGAATGGATTGACAAAAATAGTCGCCATCCATCTATAAGTCCATTATGTTTATGAATTTATCCTCATTCATAGATTTGTGCCACACATTAAAATAAATGGAAGTTAAGTTATTGGAATTGAATAAGCATAAGTATGAAACCAATACATATTATAATACAATTAATTCAAGGTATCCACCATACAACATGAGACCAAATGATAATAATAATTATAAAAAATAAACTATTTGTGTAATTTAAAAACCAACTCCTTGCATTGTATTATTGGATCCTATTAGGAATTAGTTTACCAATCTACTACAAGCTCTATATAAGGTATAAACAACACTAATATAATGTAATATAATATCTCTCTCTTTCTCATTAAATATGTTGATGTGAATAAGCCTCTTCCAAAAGGTTTTTTTACTAAAATATCTTCTATGGATTTTATAGAGCACCTGGGTACACTAATAATAGGGGCATTAGTTTAATGCACAAGAATAAAGATTTTATAGGTGAAAACATAATTTATGTGGACACATATATAGATAATTGAAAGGCACAACCAAGTGAAATAAAAGAAATGAAAATATTTAGTGATAATTTTCCTAAGCATACAACTAACGACTCATTAATTATGATTCCCTTACAATACTCATTTGTTAACATCCTCTCTCTATTTTATTTACTTTCCATTTACATATATTAAAAAAATACAAATAATGGATATTCTAGACAAACTCAAAAATCAGGTTCTATGCATGCTTAATTTTAGTTCATTTGCATCAGTTGATTTGTGTATAGTTATTTAGTAATTATTTATATCCACTTCCCTATCATAAATGATTCACAAGTGTACATGAGTGAATGAAGATCATACAATTTTCCATTTATATAACTAGCTACAGGTTATTTCACTATCTTAGACTCAGAAAATACAAACAAATAAAAGTTTTGTATTCAAATAAGAGTGCCTTGAATTATTATCCTATTCCATAGACCCTATGATAGTGAACATAGGATATCAATTATTATATCCAAACTAGAAAAAATCATCTTAAAACTTGTATATACATCAACAAGCTCACTAGTGGTATCTCATGCACAGGTTTCATCCTTCTTTGGCTATCACTTATTATTCATACCTTAGTTATTTATATTATATAATATCTATTGATATTTCTCACTAACTTTTAAACTGATAACTAACTATTTACCTAAGTTTTTGAATATACTACTATAAATTGATTATGTTGATCAACTACATGTATTCATGCGTGTTTTTCATGATGAACTTCCTACTTCATATATTATGTGTATTCTCTATATGGCTTGTGGAAATTTGAACATGTCCTTGTGTGTGGTTTAAATCCTTAATTATATTTTTATATGCATGTGAGATATATTTGAACATCTCCCTTGTAAGTTTCCCCTTAGCCTTTTATTATGTGCTTTGAATGCTTTGCATGCCTTCTTTATTTATGTGCATCATGGCCATATGCATGTTTTCTTAGTTTATTTAGTTTTTTATGCCATGATGGACATCATGCATTTTCATAACCCTTAGATTCCATGAAGGATATCATTCATACCTCCCTAAGTTTTTTGATTTAGCTTTCAATACTTAATTTTGGTCACCTATCTACATGCCTAATTGCTAAACATTTATCTAGAAAATATCACTATTTATGCTTTTCTTCACATGCATGTTAAATTAAAAAAATTATCCATATATATATATATATATATATATATATTCATCATCATCATCATCATAATATATATTATGATGATGATGATGATGAATATATATATATATATATATATATATTATGATGATGATGATGATGTCATGTTTCTCCATATTATTATTTCTACTCAATATTACATCATTTCATAATATCTTACATAACTTCTTTTTATTTATGTTATTGCATAGGCTTCACAAATCACCTAAAAAAAGGGGCATACACAATGACTTGTATTAGAGACTAAGACCCTACATTATAGTACATACATAAAATTTTATAGGTTATATATAGTTGATCATAATCTAAACTTATAAATCACCTAGAAACCAATTTTGGATAAGATCATTCCATTTGGATAAGGATGAAACCTAACCCTATCCAAAATAGTGTGTTGTTGTCTAAAAAAGAGGAAACAATCATTTACATAAATTATCATAATCATTGGTGGTAAAAATTTGTTAATAATAGGTACCTAGTCATAATTTTTAGAAAATACTCAAGTTTGTCTTAGATTAGCTCAATTCAAAGGCATCATGCATAACATGTGTTCTTATTTATCACACAAGTTGTTTCTTATAATTTTATTTATCATTACTCAGTCTTAGAATATATATACATAAGATATTAGATTTGGGATATGTGTGTGACATATGACTACCTACTTACTCATTTTTACACTAGTTTCATAGATGGAATCACAATCCATGCCATTCTCCATGTTATATACAGCTGACCCAAATAATACTATATTTTTCCACCAATTTTACACTCAGTTTGCACCATACACGATCCTTAAAACATTCCAATATTTGGTTCACCTTTTTCACTAGTTTTTCTCCTGAATAATGTATTGGAATTCATACACAAATTATAAAACTACTTCACTACATTAGGTATACAATGATGGATTCAATCACACCTTGATTTATTAAGCACACTCACATTTCATTAAATATTGGGGCATGCATACTACAATCCAAACTATTAATTGAATAATAAATATATAAGATTCCTACTCTCTACAGTCACCAGGTTCACACCAGAAAACAAAATAGTTCACATACCCAATCAATTTTATTTGTTCCCTATTATTAGATGTGTAAATATCATGCATTAGAATTCATACACAAATTATAAAACTAATTCACTACATTAGGTATATAATGATGGATTCAAACACACCTTGATTTCTTAAGCACACTCACCTTTCAATAAATATTGGGGCATGCATACTACAATCCAAACTATTCATTGAATGAAAAATATATAAGAGTCCTACTCTCTACAGTCACCAAGTTCACACTAGAAAACACAATAGTTCACATACCCAATCAGTTTTATTTGTTCCCTATTATTAGATATGTAAATATCATGTATTTTAATTTCAAATTTCCATCTTAAGTAAGGACTAATTTAAACATGTTTTATTGAAGGTCCATGTGAAGCAAAATTAAATATTCTAGCTTATTTATGCATTTTTATTCTAGTAATTTCATATTTTCACATTAATAAAATAAAAGGGAGGAAATGTAGACACATAAATAAACATTTAAGATAAAATAGTGCACTTGTGACCACATTTTTTACACACTTAGCTCATGTCTTATTTTATATCATATTGAACACTTTCCTTCATTTTTCATGTGGATGAACCATTCCTAGAATCAAATCTAATTATCCCATAATGTATCTAATCCTCATTAAAAATAGTTTAATCTTATCTAGAGACTATTTTATAAACCCAAATTAGTTGATTGTGATTATAGGATAACAACACACTATTTGGACAACAATACTCCCTTGGAGCATCCTATTCCACCACTCTTATATCCCAAATAAAATTTAATTGCTCAAATTCAAATTCATGTAATGGGTCATCATGAAATTTTTTTAAGATCCATTTGAATAAATTCCTAAAATATCACTTTAAATTTGCATTTCAAACCATTTTGTAGAAAAGAGGCTTCTATATTGAAAATCACTAGAATTCTAATTGCACATTTGGGTAAAATTACATATTTATTCTAATTATGAATATAGATAGCCATAATAGTTTTGAGATAAAATCTAAGTACACTTTAAAGGTCAAAATTCATATTTGAAGCACTAAATTACACCATGATTGTACCAAAATTTAGTATTTTGCACCAATATTTCACTCACACCATAGTAACATGGGACAATAACATGGAGGGGATCCCTCTTTAAAGTAGTGATATGTAGGTAATGCTCAATGTAAGGGGTGCTGAGGTTAATCATAATTTCAATTGCTAACCCAGTTTTACCCCATGGTTGAATTTTTCCTATTGATCTAGGGTTACAATTATAGGATAAAATATACAATAGTTTTCATGAGGGATCGAAGTATCCTACATAATCAATAGAACATATAGGCTGATTTAACTTTTAAGGGAGTTATAGAATGTAAAACCCTAGGTTGTTGAAGTAATAGAATAATAAATTAGGGAATAAATATATCAATATCAATATCTTATGATTCATATAATAATTAATTTATCGAATTATTCCATAAATATTAATGGACTAGAAAGGATGTACATATATAGAGAACTAACTGAGATGGATAAGTGAAAGGCTAGAAATTAGTATTAGAACTGTGCAAAGTTTCATAAATAGTAATCAATATTCATAAAGCCTTCTAGATAATAATATGGTCTTATGAATAGTAACACACCATGCTAGTGTCTTCTATGACATACTAGTGTCCTTTGGTAGCAAGGATAGTGGGCTTCTGGGTGGAACTTCACCTAGTTCTAAGAACCTTTTGCCTATGTGAGTGAATGTTAGTTCACTGTCTATTCCTTATTTTGACTGATTTCAATGTGAAACCCTAATCTTCCATGCTTATTGGGTTATTTGAGGAGCATAAATATAAAAAGAGTGGTGTTGGTAGGGTAGGCTAGATGTGATCTCAACATCCCATGTTTTGAGCATTGCTTACATACCAATACCTCAAAAGGGGATCAAGCCCAATGTAGTTCTTTCAATATACGTACATGTGAAAGTACAAGTGAATGCTAGTATGAGTTTCAATTTGATTTCTTTGAATGTGACTTAAGACTATAAATATGAGTAATCTAAGCCTGGTCTACTATATATGGGTTTATGCATAAGTAGGTTAGAATATGGATCAATGACCTTGATTTATACAATTATTTATGAGTTTTTTCATGAGTATTTGGATATAATTTCCATTTAAGGGATAAATTAATTAAATTGGTCTGTATATAGTGTTATGGTGCTTGTCAAGATGTGAAATAGGTCTAGGCCAACCCTAAGTTTGCTTTGAGCAACAAAAAGATATCTATTGGTAGAGTAAATAAAAAGGGGACATCAATGCTACCCTTTGGTCAATAGCACAATGCAATATATTCTAAAGGAATGCGTTATTGTCCAAGTAGTAGGAATGGGTAAAAAAGAGACATGGGTGCCTATGGGGTAGCTTAGTGTTAATTTTGGTATATCTGGTGATGGGTTGGACTTGTATAAAATATATAAATTGATCAAGAAAGGAACTAAGATAGGTTTAGGTCTAAGCTAAAGATAAGGTGGTCTCAATTGACACTCACTATAATAAAATGACATTTTAGATGACTAAATTAACCCCCCCCCCCCCCGCCATGACTAGGATAAAGGAAAAAAATAAACCTGGACTTACCTAAGAGGTCAAGACAATGAATATGGGTTTGATTCTATGAAGCATGCTTCATAATGTGTCATATAAATGATACAAGAATGAATCAATCCTTAAGAAACATTAAAAAACAAAGATAAAATTTATCAAAGAGATAAGAGAAAGAGGAAAGGAATGAATACACATAATTGGGTATGTGAACCAATGCTAAAACCTAGTGATATCCTATGTGTGCATGTATATGGTTATCAAATAATGAATAACTAAGATTGAGCTAATGGATTGCTTAATCCTCATGTGTGGGAAGCTCAATAAATTAATATGGCCTTGACTCCATCATTACCCACCCATGTTCAATAGACCATAATATATGAATAACTTAGATTGGACTAATGGTTTGTCCAACCCTCCAATGTAGGTGGTTTAATATCTCAATTCAACCTTGACTCCATTATTGCCTAACCCTATTCAGTAGAATATGAATATGAAACTAAAATTTTGAAATGTAATTAAAGCTATGTAATGTAACTAAAACTATGTAAGATATATTTGGGTTCACTCAAAAATTCTAAAATGTAATGACTTAGGGGCCACTCAGAAATACCAACCACTATAGAAGAAATAAAGCATTGATCTAGTGTAAACCTAGTGAAAATGGTGTCTAGAGTAACAACATGGAGAATGATATGGATTTTTGATTCCATATAATACTACTAGTGTCAAATTGAACATATGGGAACAATGTGTCATGCAAATTCCCCTAACTCTTATATATGTGTATATAGATTCTAGATTAAGTAATGATAATCTATGTTTGAGTATCTAAAATTGAAATGGGAGTGATCATGTTGTGCATGATGCCCCCAGTCTCAGCAAAATTATGTAATTATACATATAATTGAGCATAAAATAATCATATTTTATAATATGTGACTAATACTATGTAAATCTAGACTATACCTAATGTACCTTTCTAGCAATTCTATAATTTTCTATTTCTACTGATACTAGATAGTAGTGTAGTCCCCTAGTCAATAGTGCATTGTGTTAGTGTCCTCTATGCTACTTTATTGAATAAATATTTTGTTTATGCTCAAAACTAATATTTATCTCTATGTGACTATTTTTCATTACATTTTCTTGACTCTAGGCTTTGTAATCTATGTCTATGTGCTAAAAAATATGTTTTAAGTGCACTAGTATGGCTTGATGTCTATTAAAAAAACCCTTGTGAATGCCCCTTCTTTTTAGGGGATTTGTTGAACCTATGAAATAACTCTCCTCAAAATAAAATATATGCATCATATGTATTAGACTAAAAACATATGATATATTTGTGATAAACCAATATAATGTGTATACATGATAGCAAAATGTAAAACAATCTAAGCATAAGTTGGTAATGTACAATGTATGTTAGATATAACATTCACAAAGTTGTCAAGATAGATATAAAAATCTAAGAATGTATATGAATAATAATTATTGATATAATCTAAGGAAACTACCTAGAGGGATATGGCATGATGTCCATCAAGGCACCCAAGGAGGAAGGGGAGATGCATGAGGTCCCTTATGGCATCACAAACCAGATGTGAATGTATCAAGAAAGATACAAGTGTCATGGCCATGATCCATACATGTAATCATACACACAAACATATTAGGCATGAAAAATAGGCCAAGGGACCAAAATACAATGGACATGGGCACATCCCTAAGTTTTAGAAAAAATAAATACATATAAGGACATGTTGAAATATCCACATATGCAAAGAGAAAATAAGATTGGCTTAGAGACACATGGAAAGAAATTTTTAAATGTCTACATACACAATCAAGAAGGCACACAAAAGGATATGGGTACATTTCAAAATCATATATACAATTAAGGAAGTGGCTTAGAGACATAGAATAATGGAATATTCAAATTCCATTGAATAGATGTATAAGCAAAGAGATGCAATCAAATCTAAACTAGTAAAGCTAGAAATGAAAGTATGCATAACATGTGGTAAAAATCCATGTAAGATCAAATATTTACATAAGTTGAGTCTATAGTAGTAGTAGTCATAAAAAAATTAGTGTAGTATAGAATGATATAACCTAGCAAATTGAAAGGTATGTAGTATGATTCCCCCAATGGGTGAATGTATTAATGTTGAATCTATGTGTTTGTGTAGTGCCCCTAGTGGTTAAATAGTGTGATAAATAGGAATCTAAGAGGTGAGATTAGTATGGTGTTAGTATGATCAAAATCAAATAAAACCCACTAATAAAGACTTACAACTTTAGCCTAGACACTCAAAGAGTTAATGAACAATACAAGTGACTACCAAATGAAAGAAAAAAAAAGGTTTTACCTTTCATGAGAGGAAGAGTTGTATGTTGGCCATGAGTTTATTTGTTTAGTTATGTAATAAAGAATATTTGGTAATGGAGCTTCTTGTACCACATTTATTTGTCATCTTGGTAATGTTGGGTTTTGGTTTGGGTTTGGCTTGGCTTGGATTAACAAATGGACATGGTAACACTAAACCAAAGAGCTTATTGGAGGTTTTTTAGCATCATAACATTACATAAAAAATCTTATGGAAAAATATATTAGGCCTCATATTTATAGCCTTTCATATTAACTTTAACCTAAGTGTAGTTAGGTTAGAGTTAACCACAATTGAGTTCAAACTAACCCTAGTTGAGTTAAGGAGGTAACATGCAATTAATATTTGGGATAGAGATCCCATTTATTAAGCATGACTCTCCATTTATGAATTTAAGACATTTAGGGAGATATCTTTAATTCCTTGACTTTGAGGATGATGACATCATCATGACCTCATTTTTATTGAATCTTTTTACAAAATTTATTTTCATTAATTTCACATGAAAATTTTACTTAGAATTTAATTTGATTTGATTAGTTAATTCATTCTAATTAGTATTTTAGCACTTTATGAACTATTTAAGTTCCTTGCTTAATAGGTACAAATACCAAACTATCAATTTGATAAGTCACAAGTTGATTGGAGATGAATCTAAGAGAGGTTACTATTGCGTATAGGATAATACCCTAAATAGTGATGCCTCAACATGATTTTGAGAAATAATGTCTAATGTGTGGATGAAATTAGGATATTCAATGATTCTTAGGCTTAATTTTCACTATTTGGTAGAAAAAAATCTTAAGTTTGGTTGGAATCCATTTATGGCCAAAATGGTGTGTCTACAGTTTGCCCCTATTTGGGAAGGTGTTGAAAAATATAGGCATAGTAAAATGTTTTCAAATAATGAAAAAAATATTAATGCCTCAAATAATAAGAAAAATTCACACAATGATGGAATTATGCTCTAAAGAAAGTTTGAGAAGCCTATGATGCCCCATTGAGGGAGTGGCCGACAAATATGATTGATGGATGGTCCTTAGAAAAGAAACAAAAAAAGAACAAAATTGACCCATGGGTGAGTTTAATCCAATTGAGATAATATTTTCACACATTGATTTAAATATACTAATTTTCCTAAAGGTGGTTATAATTAGTAACAAAGGTTGAGACATTGATTTGCCTAAAGGTGGTTATAATTGGTTGCATAGGCATGTGCCCTAATATGGTACATGGGTTAGTTTAATTATTTACCCAAATGTGGTTATAATCATTTTGATGACATATATTGATTAATGATTTTCACTAGTAGGTAAAATTTTATCATGTTAAAATGGTTGTGCCCCAATAGGATAGATTGGCAAGCATAACTCAAGGAGATAACATATCACATAGATTAAATATGAGTGAGCATAAACATAGATGCAGTGATCTAATTTATAAAGAAGCCACAAACAACCAAGAACATGAGAATATATAAAGTGATGAAATAAATGAGTGGAAGAAAAAAGGTGGATGAGATGACCTAAGATATATCATGTATATAAGCATTACCTACATAGTCTAAATAGACCTCAAGCCAATAAAATTCACCCAAAAGTGGTAAATACTAGAATGAAGAATAGAATAGAAGAATAAAAATTGATCAATGTGAATGAGTTGATTATACCTTCCAACATGGATATGTTCATCCTTATTAGTATTTTTACAACCAAATTAGTCAATGAGTTGATTTGATCAGTAAGGGTGGGAATATTTGCCAAGGTAAATAAGGAGAAGTTTATGTGGTTCCATTGATTTTAAGATACATCAAATTGATTTTTGTTATAACACATCATGGTATTCATCATGATATAAAACACCATGATGACCTATCTATAATATGCATAAGGACTAATTCTTGATCTAATAAATAATTGAAAATAATGCACCATGATAAAAACCATGATGACAATGTTGATGTATGAATATGGATGGACTTAAGTATAATGCAGAAGGAATCACCCAATGAATGTATATATAAAGATTCAATTCACAACAATGAAAGTAAAAAAATAGGTAAACAAACAAACAAACAACTAAGTAAACAAATACACAAAAAGCATCATCTTATTAACCAAGTCAATATCTAAGCATGAAGGCTCAATGAATTGATAAATCAATGGTGTCCCCAAGAAAATATTTATGCAAGGTAGAAACATACATGGATGTGATATCATGGTATAAGATTCATGTTTTGGTATTTCCCCAATAGGGTAAAAGCTACGTGCTTGGATTAAAAAGTGCAAATTGGATGGTGCCCCTAAGTAAGGATAAATGCAAAGGGAAGGTTACACCCCAAATGGATATGGTAGGAACCAACATTAGATTTTACTCATTAGGGAGAATCAAATATGGTTGAATAGGTTTAGATAGGAAAAATGTTTTTATATTTTGAGGCTTAATATATCTCTAGGAGATTGTAAGCCAATTTTCTAATTTTTTTGGTTTTTGAAATATTTTGAATGTTTTTGGAGATTTTGGGGTATATTAACTCATTAGAGATTGATAAGATACCACTCATAAAATGTAAAGAGCATTTAAAATTAAATTACTCATAAAATGGTGAGGGCATTGGAAAAGGGTGATCAAGTTGACCTTAATGTAAATTGAGTGTTACCTACATAGCCCAAATGGACCTCAAGTCATTGTAGTTCAAAGGTATGGTAAGGTACAAAAGGATGATAGGGCAAGGCAAATGGCAAGGTAAGGTACATGGAAAGGCATGGTAAATGGCAAGGTAAAGTAAATGGTTCTATTATTCTTGATAATGTGGAGATGCTCATCCTAATCAACATATGATATAACTAGAATAGTCAATTATTTAAATTTCTATCTAAAACTTCTTCTAAATAACTACTCTATCAAGAACCTATAGTTGATTTGGACTCTAATAATGTTATTGTGATATTTTTTGGTCATTGATTTTGTTTCCTCTAAAATTTGAGATAACATGTCCTTGTAGCCTCTATAAAGGAAAGTATAGCTAGGGATGGCAAATATAGATAAACATTGGATAAAAAGTTTGATTTGTCAATGACGAGATAGATCATAATGGAATGTATAATGTTTGGGAAATAAATGAAGATCAATATTTTTAGGCACACACAATGTTTTTGATTTTAGATTTGACATAATATTGGTTGTGGTGGGGTTGAATACTTATGAATATTCTCTCGATAGGACCACCATTTTTTCAAATTATTTGGTCATAAGAGTAGCTACCATCTGATTATGTTTTAGAATAGAAGTTTTACTAATGTTATATTTGATAATGTCTTCATCAAGTGGTGAAGAACTATTGTGCTCAGTTATTGGTGCCTCAATGAGGTTTTCACCAATAAAGTTGTCTTTATTATCCCATAACACATCTAAGAAGGTTTCACTAAGGAATGTTGACTTTTGATTTTGATTATCTTCTATCACCTCAAATAAGGTTTCACTATAAGATGTTGAGTTTGGACTTTGATTTCCCCCTAACACCTCTTGAAAACATTTCACAAGGAAACTATTTTTCTTCTACATGAATGTGGTCTTGACCCCCTTAGTATTCTTTAATTGATATGCTACCATGGATGCATTTCAGTAAGGTGTGATTCCATCAGTCCCAATCTAAACTTGTGGGAAGTGTAATGTCAATATAATGGCTATGTTGGGTGGTGTTAGTGGTATGTGGAAGTATAATGGAATGGGAAGAGGAAACATAATCCTCATATAAAATACTAAGATAACTTATGTTGATGCTAAAATAATCATCCTCAAAAACCATGGAAGGATAAAAAATGTATTCAAATTGACCTATAAGGAATGTGTAACCAATGTCATAACAACCATGAATGTATTTTGATTTTGAAGCTGAGTCTAACTCAAAGGACTCTAAATTTGATGTTGAGACTGACGTTGATTCTAATTTTGATGCTAAATTTGATATTAGTTCAAGAATATAACCTAACTTCAATTTTGATTCTTCATTTGACATGGTTGTAAAGATTTTATGTTGAATGTTGGGTATTGGATGAGTAATGGCCTAGGGTTGAACAATAGGCTTTGTAGAAATAGGCTAAGATAATAAGGACTCCACAAAGACTGGCTTGTCAAAGTGAGGCTCCTTAAAATAGGTAAATGGTTGGGATAATAATTTTCCCAAATGTAGTTATAATAATTATGGGGTGACTCAACAAAGACTAGCTTATCATAGTGAGACTCTTTAACAAAAGGGAAAGGGTTAATAGGCAACTCCATAGAGACTGGCTCATCAAAGTGAGGATCTTTAAAAATAGGGCAATGGTCAAATAGTGATTCAAAATAGGTTAACTCATCACAAATAGGTGTTTCAATAAAAACATCATGGATTGGTTATTCTCTTGGCCTTGGTTTACAGTTGGTTATAAAATATTGAATTTAGACAATTATTGGTATTTAAATGATGGTTTTGTTGTGGTTCAAAGACTATTATGGGTTTTATAAAGTGGGGGAAGGTTTAAAATGGTCTAAGGATGACTCATGGTTTAATAATAAACTTTTCTCAAGTAGGCTCATCTAAGATGGAATCAACCAAGATTGGCTACGCATCTAGGATGGTAACTTTAATCTGTCTAATCACATTTACGCAACCTTTTTGGGATAATGTACTACTAGATTTGGAAGGGCCTTGAATGGTAATGATTGGGAATTGTGAATCTTGGTTGCTAACATAAGACAAATGATGAGGGCCTAAAATGGTAATAAATGGGCACTTTGAAGCTTAGTTTCTAACAAAGGCCAAAATATGATGGCCTATAATGGTAATGATTGGCACTGTGAAGCTTGATTGTTAATGCAAGTCAAAGGATGAGGACCTAGAATGGTAATGAATGGGTGGTGTGAAGCTTGGTTACTAACACAAGCCAAAGGATGAGGGCCTATAATGGTAATGAATAAGCATTGTGAAGCTTATTTTCTATTATAGACCAAAGGGGACTTACTTGCATAGGTAGGGGATTGGGTACCATTATAATTAAAAGGGAAAACTTGGTACTTTAATTGGCCCAAAAAAGGGTAATCTTAGCATATGATAATAAGCATGTATGGGTTTGGAAATTAGCCCAAGAGGGTGGGATTGGTATATAAAAATGGAATGGGTCTAGGTATAGGTTTGAAAGTGACATTTTATAGCAATAGGTCTTGGTTACAATGGGACTTGGAATATGTACTCAGTCTATTGTTACAAATGGTTTAAACTTGGCTCAGAATAGAGCTCTTCTCCAAAATTTTCAATGATAAACATGGTCTCAAATATCTTAAATGTCTAAGGTGTTACACACAAATGGTCAATTGTGAAATATAAATCCAAATGCCACTCTTGGAAAAGTGTCTCAAACAAAATATAACCTAGGTCTAAGAACAAAAAAAAATTGCTAAGTCTTTGGAAACAAGGCACAAAACTAGGTTCAAAATGACATGAATGGAACCTAAAAACTAAGGAAAATGATATGTATTTAGAAACAAGGCACAAATCTATACTTGAAACAAACTTGGTCTAAAATTAAAGGTAAATATTAGGTCTTTGGAAACAAGGCACAAAGCTAGAATTTAAAAACAAACTTGGTTGAGGTAAAACTTGCAAGTTAATTAATCTAATAATTTGAAACATTTAGACTCAAACTAGGCACATGGATTCAAAAATAAACTTGACCATTTTCAAAAGACATTGGACCTTAGGCACATGCCTAAAACTAATTAGGAAATTCAATCTCATGTAAGAAAAAATATTAATGATGATTAAAACATTCAATCCCAAGTGATAAGAAAGACTCAAATGTAAACTAAATGTGCTTAAATTTGTACTTGAAAATATATTTTCAACCTTAGTTTAAGGAAAAAATAGATGTTAGGCACATGGAAAATACCACTTCTAAAAAATCTAGGTAAAGGAGTATTTAAATCAATCACAAAATTAGTCCAAGTTACCTAATTCAAAGGTAAGAGGAAAACACCCAAGCTAAAATTAAGTGAGGCATATGTATAAACCACTTAATTTGTTGAATATAAACTTCACAAGACAAATTTTGAACTTATTTTATAATACTTGGGTTCTCAAATAGACAAAATTCTAGACTAAAATGGATGGCATAATGATACCAATTGTAAACCAAAACATACATGGTTTTGAACTCAATTTAACACAAGGCAAAGGTTTTGAAACAATATGATCAACATAAAAATGCTATCTCATTCAAAAAGTATGACAATATTTTTGTTTCAAAACTCTAATGCAAAATTTGGGATGAAATAGGTAGTATAGCAATGCCATTTTCAAATAATTGACACACACACATAAATATTTTGAAAAAAAATCTAAGGCAAAGTGTGGTATCAAATGGGCAAAATAATGCCTCTTTAGGATAAAAGTGGTGTACAAATATGTGATTGGTTCATGGCTTGTTTTGAAATTTTTTGACAAATAAAATAGTTTTAGACTCAAAACAATGCAAGTAAAAAAAATAGACACAAAAACACCTAAGTGTATCATCATATCCCTAAAAATTGACAAGGTTACTTTGTATTATCAAATTCTATTGATATACTCCTTCTTAAGAGGAAATAATTTACTAATCTAATAAATTTAATTTTGCATGAACATCAGGGGTTTTAGGCCCCCTCTTCTCTCAATAATTCATATGGTGACATGGAACTTTGGGCTGCTCACCCTACATTGACAATATTTCCATGGTGAGAGGGGTTTGTCTAAAAACTATAAGTTTCACATGTTCTAGATGGTCCAACATGTGGTTAACACTATAAATGCAATCAAATCAATTGAGTTCATACCAGATAACTTACTATGCAAGGTTCTATTCCTTTGTATATCAACTCCATCTATATACTTTTTAGTGGAGTCTAATACTTATCCAGACCTAACTCGAGTTTTCATTATGATCAGAGAGGCTAGCTACTCAACCCCTAGCAATCACAGTATCATGTGCCCTGATTTATATACGCCATGGTGGAGTGGGGTTGAAATAATTCTAAGAGATTAAAATCCAAAGTCAATGCTTCCCTATATAACTTATGGGGAGGTGATGAAATCCCACCCATAAGCTAAGTGCATAAAATAAATAAATGAAACAAAAAGGACTTTAAAGGTCATTTTTTGACTCACCCAAGTTATTCTAACTTAGGGAGAGCATAGACGACATTATTTAGAGGCTTGGACTAATAAAAAAGGTAATGAACAAAGCACTTTTGGTCACCTTAGTTCTTTAAAGGGGATGGTGGAAGAGTATACATGCAAAGTTTAGTTTGCAAGAAAATAAAATAAAATAAACAATAAATAATAAATAAAAACAAAGCTCTTAAGAGAACTTAGTCTAATTTTTTTTTAAAGAACTAAGTGAAATGTGAAGTGAAATTTTTCCTGTTGGCTTTGTTGTTGATATTTTCAAATTTTGAAAAACAAAATCAAAGTTGTTAGATGAGTTTTATGCACCAAATGTAAGTGTGAATGAGATTTTGAAGTGATTAAAACCTCCTTTATTATCCTTGGGTCCTAAAAAAAATGTTAGAGGGTTTTATTGTTTCTATGACAAAGAGATAATCATCAAGCAAACTTACATTTTGATCTCTCATGTTTTTTTACATATTACAATACTGCCTTTTACAATGTAAAACTACCTATGTAAAAAACCATCTATTACCAGTGCAATACTAATTTTTGTAGGTGAAATACCAACTCTACCCTATAAAATTGAATATTTTAATGCAATACTAACTTTACTAAATGTAAAACTAACTTTTACATGCAAAATTGACTTTTACATGTGTTATACCAACTCTCGCAGTGCAAAACTACATTTAACAATGTAAAGCCACATTTACCAGTAAAAAACTACATTTACTAGTGTAAACCACATTTACCAATGCAATAATGCATGTCTTAGTTCAAAACCACATTTACTAGTGTAATAATACATGTCTCAGTGCAAAATGATGTTTACTAATGCAATAATGCATGTCTCAATGCAATAATGCATGTCACAGTGAAATAATGTATGTCACAATGCAATAATTCATGTCACATGTGAAAAATCACATCTTTATTCAATGATTGAGAGATTAATTTCTTCACTTTTTTGGTTGTGAAATCAAAAATCTATCATGAAAAATGCTATCAAAATGTTCTAAGAGGCCATATGAAGAGCTTTATGAAGTATAGGTCCAACTAGGTGTACTATTATCAATAAGAATCCAAGAGGGGAGATTATTAGGGTGTTAGTATGATCAAAATCAAATAAAAGACAATAATCAAGACTTACACCTCTATCTTATACAATCAAAGATCTAGTGAACAATACAAGTAACTACCAAATCAAAGCAAAATGAAATATTTTACCTTCCATAAGAGCAAGAGTTGTATGTTGGCCATGAGTTGATGTGCTCGGTTGTGTGATCAAGAAATCTTTGGCAATGAAGTTTTTTGCACCACTTTTCCTTGTCACCTTTAATGTTGGGCTTGGATTAAAAAATGGGTATGGTAACACTAAACCAAAGAGATTATTTGAGGTATTTTAGCATCATAACATTACACAAAAGAAGCTTATGGAATAATGGGTGAATTCAAACTAACTCTAACCCAAGTGTAGTTAGATTAAATTTAACCATGGTGAAATTCAAACTAATGCTAGTTGAGTTAAAGAGGTAACACAAAATTAATATTTGGGATAGAGATTCCATTTATTAAGCATAACTCTCCATTTCTGAATTTAAGGCATTTAGGGAGATATTTTCAATTCCTTGACTTTGAGGATGATGACATCATTATGATCTCATTTTTATTAAACTTTCCTTTTTAAAAAATTCATTTTCACTAATTACACATGTAAATTTCACTTAACCATTTAATTTGATTTGATTAGTTAATTCATTCTACTTAGCATTTTAACACTTTAGGAATTGTTTAAGTGCCCCATTTAATGGGTCCCAAGGCCAAACTATCAATTTGCTAGGTCACAAGTTGACTAGAGATAAATTCATGAGAGGTTACTATTATGTATAGGATAATACCATAAATATGGATGCATCAAGATGATTCAAAGCACTAATTTTTGATGTACATACAAAATTTGGGCATTCAGTGATTCTTAGGCTTAATGTGCTCTATCATATAAACCAATCTAAATTTTGGTTGGAAGCCAGTTGGCCAAAATGGGGTGTCTATAAATAGTAGTAACTTTAGATTTGTATGATATATTTGAGTCCTATAATTATCTATGAACACTCAAAGAGAACAATTAAAATATATATGTATGATAAAATTGACTATAGTAACATAGATAACGTATGTAGTACCCAACAAATAGAAGGAATGTTAACATGAAAAAGCCTACAATCTAAAATTTATATTTTCTAAGAAAATGTTTGAATGTTTTTTTTTATTTTTGAATATGTTATATTTTGTTTCTAAATATAATATATGTACAAGCAACATGAAAATGAAATATTCAAGGATCAAGGTACGAAAAACTATGTACAAGTAAACTATGATAACGTGCTAATCGATGAGTCTCATAAGAGACTCACTATCAAGATGTCATATATCAAATAAAGGAAGAGTGACCATATGTTTTGTGTGAGGTGGTATATGAGATATGTGAATTGGATGTACTAAGTAATCTATATCTAAAATTGCCTATGGAGTAGGCCTATGAATTTATGGATTTGACTAAACATGCTTGTGAACTTTAGGGTTCTTGGGGACCCATCTAGTAGAATAAGTTATGACTGGTGTGGGTGATATTTGCTATAACACTAGTTTTAATGGTAATATAATAGAGAGAGGATCTCTATAATCCAAAACATGTCTCTAATGCAGGGGTCTCTCTAAAAAAGGTCTCCATAGGAGAGTACGTGTACATGGTAATGTTATAGGAGTACACATCACCTACAATGGTACTTGGAGGTACACTAATGGAAGCTATGTGTGGAATTATGAATAGTGGATATTGTGTAATTGGATATGTAATAAGTAAAGGATAATCATATGGAAGGCCCTCGACTATAACCATTTGATTAACATGTATATACTTAAGACATATGTGTATAGTTGATGGAATGGATTGAAGCTATCATATCTAAGGCATATCTAATAACATATCACATGTGACAAAAATAGGTATAAATAATAATATAGTGGCTAATGAGTAGTAGATTCACCTTTCAATAGACTTCACTTGAGCTCTCATGAACAAAGGTAGCTATTGACAACTTGGACCTTCTACTTTATTAATTGTCAAACCTGAGGGAATTTAGGATTGATAGGATGACTCCATAGTATGTGCACACTTGGTTTCCTAATTTGATGAGTATGCCAATCATCATCTAATAATTTCAATAAATGAATAAATTACATAAAATAATACAAACTTGTAGAGATTGAAACAATAATAGATGAATTGTGATTTTGGAAGCTTCCTTAATTAAATCACACAAATTAAAATAAGAATAGGCAAACATATAGAAATCAACTTGCTAATACAATAGTAAACAAAAATATTAATCTAACTAAAAATTTAGATCTTTGTATCAAAACATCTAAAGGAGGCCCTTCCTAGTTTAGGCTTGAATTATGATCCTTATCTTAACACAAAATTTCTTTTAATACAAAATGTTGTTTTTTAAAAATATGACATGTAGCAATAAAGATTGATACAAAAATTACACTATTATAATTCTCTTAAAAATACTTTTTCTCTATTAATTTATTACTACTGACTGACTACTAACAAAAAATTTATTATTAAATATATAAAATAGGTGGTTACATTTATCTAACATATTACATTCCCTAGATAGACTACTCGACTATAGGACAAGTTTGGTTTGTTTAGTTAATTTGAGTCCATCTGAATCTCATTACTTTGGTTCCACCAACATCATCCATGCACCATTGTTACAACTTCTTTAAGATCTATTATATAATATTTATCCTTTTAGAATCTATTTTTGATGTCCATAACTAATTGGTTGTAGGACATTATGTCACAAATTCCTTTTGTTGTAGGATGTACAATCAATTATTTCTATGACTATACCTATTGCTTAAAACCTCTTTAACACATTTAAAGATAAATAAACCATAAAAAAAAAGATAACTATTTATACTCTATTTTAAAAAATAAGAATCTAATGACCCAAAAATATATAGTAATATAATGCTATTCATGTATTATGTTTATTTATAACAAATATATACAATGGATAAATAAAAATCATGGCAATATGGAAGGTTATATGCAAGAAAAATGGGTACACAAATCATGCCATTTATGGGGCTCATTAGTGGCCACATGTGCAGGACCAACCTATAATGAAAGTACTATCTCCATAATGGAGCTCTAAACATGGCAATTAAAGCCATGAATAATTGTATCTATCTTAGAAATATCCTACTTTGAATAACTCATGTGTTTTATAATTGTAATAGTACACATATCAATGCTTGACACATTGTCAACCATGAGACTCTGAATAGGATGATAATCAATGTAAGCTCATACAAAGAGTGCATATAAATTTGAGTCATTATCAACAATCTCCTACTCTGATAAAGTGATGAGAGTTATAGCTAGAATTGTAGTATGATAAACACCAATGATATTATTTATAGGGTGTGTGTCCATAATATGAGTATGATTAGATGTTGGTGGTGGGTGTGCTTGATAAGTATAATGAACATCTAAAGTTCTTATTATCTCATTAGCTGTATGTTTTGGAAATGGATCTAAAAATGTTTTCATTGATTTCACTTCCATTGGTTGTGATATAGGTGTCTTTATAGGAATGCTCACATTAATGATATTAACATCCTTAAACTCTTGTATCTTATGTCGTAATTTGATGCATCTATTTATAATATGGCTTGGTGCCCTGTGATAATCATAAAATGCATTAGAATCATAATTTATTGGAAGAGGCCTAGTCATATCAACCTCTTTGATGGGATGGAGAGATATGATGTTGCATTTTATGAGTTGATAAAGAACATGTGTTGGTGATTCAAGAATATTTGTGAAAGTTTTCTTTGGAAGAACTGATAAAACCATGTGAGGAGCTATATCTAAGGCTACATTAACTATTATATTTTGCTAATTCTTATTTTTAGTGGGCCTCACCTTATATGGGGGATTATTGGAAATCTTATTAGCTGAATTGGATTCAGTTATGTACTTTAATTTTCCCATGGAGAGAATCTTAACTTCCCATTATTTCACTATATGGATAGATTTGTGAATGATGGAAAAATTTTGAACATTATAGATTCATGTAATTCTAGTAATAAACTATGCTTAAATATTTCTTTGAGTTATATATCTATCATGGGGCTAGTCATCTTTGACAATATAATTTTATATCAAAAGACATATTTAGCTATTGGCTCATTATATTTTTGCTTTAGTTATGTAACTTGAGCATATGAAACCTTGTCACTAATGTTGATTGAAAAGTGTGCCAAAAACATATCTACTAGTGGATTAAATGTTATGATGTACTAATTAGGAAGATCATAAAGCTAATGTAATGCATAGTTTTTTAAGCTGTAGAGAAAAAACATAGTTAGGAGCCAATGATTGGATACATAGTCCAAACATGCTATGTCAAAAAGTGCCCTTACCAACATACAAAATAAGCTTGGCTGACCCAAATCTCAAGGGCAAAGGAATTACCACTACATGTTGTGCCAAAGGTGTATGTAGGAGGATATGAGATTCCAAATCATAATATGGTCTAGTATCACCTCGCTAAAAATTTAATACCTTGGACTGTAGAGAATTGATCTCTTCCCTAAGGGATCATACATTTGAAAAGGAGGGATTGTACTAGCCACAAGAGGTGGTGTTATTAGAGGTACAATCATTGAGAGGGGGTTGGTTAATCAGTGATTCAATATAATTAAAACTTCAATTCCAATCCTTTCAAACCCGTAATTAATCACCACAAGTATTCATAAAGCATATAATTCATTCATAACAATGAATAAGAAATATGATGCAAGATCAAACACACAATACATGAATTATGTGGGAAACCCTCATGGGGAATAAAACCCACTCTCAATCCTAAAAACACATGGACTACTTGTCTTATAAAAATGATCACAAACATGAGGCCTTTTAGTGAAGCACCCACCCCTAAGCATGAACAAGCACCAACTTGTTCTAGATGTTGAGCACCCACACAACATCTATGAAATCAATAGATCTAAGACTATGATTGCCTTTCAATATGATGGATAAATAATGTATAAAAAATATATTTCAACCTTTCACACTCTCTCAATCTTGCACACATAAGAAATACATCCAAAACACCCTTTTGGATCACTCTAGATATCTTTGCTCATCCTCAATCTTCAATCTTGTAAGTATATTATATGACAACAAAATTATGACCTATAGGTCATACACAAAATCCTCAACCTACTGTAATATCCAATCCATATGCTAGGCACACTTACTTTCCTCTTCATTAACCTTTAAATCTATAAACCATCACCTTTTATTTCACTCTTTAATGAGCTTTCATGACTATTATATTCTTGGTTGGCCATAAGACTTGACTTAACCCTTAAAGCTTCTATTACACTAAGACATAGCTTAATACCAATCTCATAAGTTTGCCATAGCATCCATGGGTCACCCTTAAGTAACTAAACCTTTCAAATAGGCCTTAATATCCCTTATATGTCTTATGGAGACGTATTCACCTCTTTATCACTTCACCAAGTAAATTAGGATCACAAGACCACTTCCAAATGCATAGGTATATTCCACATGACCCATAAGACACCTTTAAGTGATGAAATCCATCATTATGTTCCTCTCCAAAAACTCCACAGATGATCCTCATGGAGTATACAACATTCTCCAATAATTAATTCACCTTGAAACATCCAAACACCATCAAGACAAATACAAACATCCTTCTCGGGTCACTTGCAGAAGATGGTCAAATACACAATAAACTTTGAAGCTTAATAAATTCAAATATATGAATAGTCAAACCTTCTAACTAATTTTTTTGGATATCTCTTGGAGTCCTTTATAAAATTTATTTTTATACCTCCTTCAAATTCATCTTCCATCAAAATATATAAACAAAATAATAAGCACTAGTTTTCCTTTGTTAATTTGAATATTCAAATTACAATGGTCACTGTGTAATACAAAAGCTTCAAAAATGTGTCTTCATCTCATGCCCCATAGAAACTTGGTCAAATACACTCTGTTGATCTCCTCAGGAGTCTCTTGGTCTTTAGTTTCAATCATTGGCCATTGATCTTTGATATGTGCTGCCAAGATTGTGATACTTGGAAGTGTCATGTACCTTCTATGTATCCTACTATCAGTCTCTACTCTTATGCCACTTGATAGGCCCATGTGTAATCTATGCTTATAGACTTATTGATTTTATTTACACCATCAATATATTGCTAAATCATTATGTTTATAACACATGTCATCATTACATTCAATCTCAAGATCCCTTGACTTATTGACCTTGTGCTCATTGTTAGATCTTCATATGATCGACTGAGATTTGGACACTTGGTAACCCTGTATAATGGTCACTTGATATTACAAAATTGGATAAGTATGGGAAAAATTTTAATCTACTTTGGAGGCAAACTTTGCACCTTGATATATTTTTTCTATAAACCACCTCATGACTTGAAACTTGAACCATATGATCTTGGTAAAAAAATGATTAGACCCATATGACCAACTCCTGACACTACCACACATGTAAATTTTGATGTCATCAATCCATTCACTCAACCTAATTTTCTAAGATGATGAAAAAAACCTAGACATTCATATGACTGCTTTGATGAATTCCTTTCACTTCCACAATAATTTCAAGCACTCATAACACCCCATAGGGTCTCTACAACATGACCACACCATCAATAACATCCATCAACTACCTCACTAAGTTAAACACTAAAGATCATTAAAGCACACTTTATCATTATCATTCTAATACACATGACACCTCATCAATATCCTTGGCCACCTTAGAGACATCATTGAAAACTCTCCAATAATCTCCCCCTTTATCATTGATGTCAACACCAACACAAGACTTTGCACATGCTCCTACTTCCTCTACAAACACTTTCTCCCCCTTTGACATAATGACAAAGTGGGTTTACCTGGTGATCTTGAGGACATGAAAATTTGCAAATGTTTTCAAAAACCAACATCAAGAAGGGAACACCTCTAAGAGGTGATAAAACCCCCCTTATATTGTGCATACCATTTCTTACCAGATTTTCATAGTCTTTCCCATTGAAAACACACCATCTTAACCATACCCTACTATATAAATAAGAAACATAAAATATCAAGCAAATGAGAGTGATCACAATTTTAGAATATTGAGAGAGATTCCCCCTAAGTCTCCTAACCTTAGGATCCTCTTTATCTCTTTCAGACCATCTCTAGTCATGATAAAATTGCATGATTGCCTTCAAATTTTATCTCATAAGATAACACCATGATCTTCAACAAATGTTCAAGCTACTCTTAAAATAAATTTACCTTCATACTTTATGATTTGACCTATCGAACCAAGCTTCAAAATTTGGCTATATTTTTCTTTTAGAACCAATGTCCCTAAATGGGTTTCTTGAAGCTTTTCATCACTAACCACTGGATCAAGCTTATGAACTTGTTACTCACCCTTAACCAAAGACCTTCTAATGATTTATAGATAAGGAGATGACTCCCAAGTTTTGTCTTAGATATTCAAAAGTTTCCTTTATCAATGGTTTAGTCATAATATATGCAAGTTGTTATTTTATATGCATATACTCCAATTTAATGCTTTGATTACTCATGCTTTCTCTCAAAAAATGATATCTAATAGGAATGTGTTTAGTTTTTTAATGCATAATAGGATTCTTGGAGATACTAATTGAACTAGTATTGTCACAATAAATAGGACAAGGTCCATTTTGTCTTACCTTATAGTCTTCCAAGGTTTATTTCATCCACATTACCTAAGTATAATAGGAAGCAATAGCTATGTATTCAAATTCTATAATTGATAGAGATATAAAGGCTTTATTCTTATTTAGCCAGGACACTAAACATTCACCCATGAAGAAAACACCACCACTGGTACTCCTCATATCATCTACACATCCTACCTAATCTACATTAGTGCATGTATTTACAGTGAATTCTTTGTTCCTAGGGTACCATAAACCATACTCTATTGTGCTCTTGAGATAGCTCAAGATCCTTTTAACTGCTTTCAAGTGAGATTATCTAGGATCAAATTGAAACCCTCTTACAAGGCCTAATGCTTGTATGATATCAAACCTAGATGTAGTAGAGTATAAAATAATTCCAATCATGGATCTATAAAAAGTTTGATCAACTTTTGTTGAGCCATCTTTTTTGCTTAACTTGCACCTTATGATCATTGGAGTACTCATTGGCTTACAATCCAACATGTCAAACTTCCTTAGCATATACTTGATGTATTTTGCATATGAAATGAATATCCCTACATAAATTTGGCTAATTTATAACCCTAATAAGAAGTAATGTTCTCCCAACATTGACATTTCAAACTTAGTCTTCATAACATATGTAAATTCTCTACTCATGTTATCATTTTTAGAATCAAAAACTATGTCATCAACATAGACTACAACTAGTAAATGATGAGTGTCATTTATTTTAATGTATAAATTACTATCAACTACCCCTATTTTGAAGCCTTGACTCAATAGATACTTGTCTAATATACCAGGCTCTAAGAGCTTGTTTAAGACCATATAAAGCCTTCTTTAGTTTGAAAATATAGTCCTAATTAATCTTCATTGAAAAACCTTCAGGTAGCTCAATGTAAACTTCTTCATCTAAGCTATCATTCAAAAATTTAGATTTTACATCCATTTGGTAAACATTGGAACCCTTAAAGCTTGCATAAGATAAGAAGAGTCTAATTATTTCCATTCTTTCCACATGAGTAAATGTTTCATGAAAATATATCCCTTCAACTTTAGCATATCCTTTACATACCAGTATAGTCTTATTTCCTGTGACCTCTCCTTTCTCATTCATCTTGTTTCTGAATACCCACTTGGTTCTTATCACATTTTTATCATTTGGCATTGGAACCAAATCCCATGTTTCACTATTTACTATTTGATCAAGTTCCTCATCCATTTTACATGACCATTTTTCATATTTTCTAGATTCGAATAAATTTTTAGGTTTAATCTTGGATAATAGAGCTATGTTTTATTGATTCTGATTGACTAACATTCTCCTTCTAGTCTACAGACTAGGATTCATATCTCCAATAACTTGGGAAATATGATTATGATTCTATAAACTTATAAAAGGAGTTTTGGTGCTCTACATTACCTCTTCCTCTTCATCATCTAATTGATTAGGTATGCCTTCATTATTTGAAATAGGATCCTCAATAGTGTCATTTATCTATAAGCTAGGCTTCTTAATGTCACCTACTTCTTCAAATCTTACATTAGAAATTTCAACAACTTTATGGAGTCTTTTATTGAAACATTTATAAGTAGAACTTATGGAGGAATAACCTAAGAAGATGCCTTCATCAGACCTTGAGTCAAATTTACCAACATTTTATTCATCTCTCTTGATAAAATAGTTGCTCCCAAATACTCTAAAGTGTTTGACATTAGCTGACCTATTCTTCTATATCTCATATGGATTCTTATCACAATTTAATCTTACTTGGCATATGTTTAATATGTAAATTGATGTATTAGAAGCCTCTTCCCAAAAACCATCTGATAGTTTGGAATCTTGAAGCATGGTTCTAGTCATCTCTTGGATAGTTCTATTTTTCCTTTCAACTACCCCATTCTATTGGGGTGTCCTAGCAAAAAAATATTGTCTTATAATTCCTTATTCTTCACAAAAGTCATCAAACTTATAAGACCAAATTTATTCTCCTCTATCTAATCTTACACACTTGATTCTTGATCCTTTTTCATTTTCAACAAGAGCTTTGAATGCCTTAAACTTTGAAAAAGCTTCAAATTTCTCTTTAAGAAAATATATCCAAGTCATCCTAGTGAAGTCATCAATTAATAGCATGAATTAGTTGTTACCTTGAATGCCTTGAGTTCTTGTAGTTACACATAGGTCAGTGTGGATTAACTCTAATGGAACTATGGTGAAATTCTCCTTAGGTTTTTATCTTCTTTTGGTTTGCTTCCCATGAATGCATGCCTTGCAAAGAGTATGAGGAATCTTAGTGATTTTAGGCATATGCCTTACTATCCCTTTTAAATTGATCCTTACTAAATTATCAAAGTTTAGATATCCAAATCTTATATTCTAAAGGTAACTTTTCTCTAATTGATTAATGAAGCACTCCTCTCTATTGGATTTATGGAATATACACAAGTTGTTATCTACCTTGTGAATGTTTGAAACTAATTTTCTAGACTTGGCTCTTCTCACTTCATACCCTTTGTCATTAAAATTTAGGGTATTTCCTTATTTACAAATTTGGCTAACACTTCAAATATTATTTTTCAAGCCTTCTACATATAGAACATTTTTAGTTCTAGTGTGACCATTATCCAAGCTTACATAACCTTTCCCAACTATGTTAGCAAAATTTTTGTGACCAAATTTTACTGATCTTGAATTATTATTTTTGAGAGAGATAAAATTGATCTTGTCACCTATCATATGACTTGAGCATCCACTATCTATATACCATTTCTTGTTTTCATCCTCTTCATTATACAAGGTAGGTTGGACAAACATTGATTCTTCCTTTGGTGAAATATCTAGATCCTAATTATTATTTTCTTCAATCATAAATTTGTCTTTCTTGAACCATAAGATGGTGTCAATGACTTGAATGTATTTTTTCCAAAATTCTATCTTGAAGTATTTGGCTATATGTCCCTATTGATTGTAGTTATAGCATAGAACCTCATTTATGCTCCTAGAAGAGTAAGTACAATCCCTATATCTGTGACCATATTCATTATAAGTATAAAAATATATATTAAAGACATAACTATAGTTGTTCATGTTAGTCATCTCCTTAGCTTAACCATCATTCAAAAAATACTTCTCATCCTTGAATTCTTTGGTAGGTCTAGAATTCTACTTATCTTTAGATAAAATCACATCTATATATGTCATAGATTTAGATTTCAAATTATCCATCCTTTGATTCATGCATTTATTCATCATGTCCTAAGAATTCTTGATTTTTGATTTTATTTTATCTATTTATGTCTTCATACCATTAATGCTTGCAATAATGTCATGATATATTGAGGAAGTCAAATATGAATTCTTACTCCCTTTCTCATTTTTCAATCCTTCAATCTCTTCCTCTAGACATTCATTCACTTCCTTTGGATTCTTTATCTATGATAAGTAACATACTATTTCACCTTGAAGAAATGTCTTAGCCTCTTTGTCATCCATTATACTTTTGATCACCTTTAATTGGTTAAACTTGTAAAGAAGGTATGGCTCTAATACCAATTGTTAGAGGTACAATCACTGAGAGGGGGGTGAATAAGTGGTGCAAGGTAATTCAAAATTCAATTAAAATCTTGTAAAACCTTTAATTAATCACCATAATAATACATAAATCATAAAATTCTCATAATAATGAATAAGAAAGATGATGCAAGATCAAGCACACAAATAATGAATTATGTGGGAAACCCCCATGGGGAATAAAACCCACTCTCAATCCTAAAAATGCATGGAATACTTATACTATAAAATGATCACAAACATGATACCTTTTAGTGAATCACCCACTTCATAAGGAACATCCACCCTTAAGCATGAATAAACACCAACTTGTTCTAGATGTTGAGCACCCACACAACATCTATGAAATCAATAGCTATAGAACTATGATTTCCTTTCAATCTGATGGAGAAAAAATGTATAACATATCTATTTCAACCATTTACACTCTGTCAAGCTTTCACACACAAGAAATGCATCCAGAACACCCTTTTGGATTACTCTAGACCTCTTCGCTCATCTTCAATCTTCAATCCTATAAGTATACTATTATGACATAAAAACTATGACCTATAGGTCATACACACAATATTCAACCTACTCTACTCTTCAATCCATCCACTAGGCACACTTACTCTCCTCTTAATTCACCTTTAAATCTAGAAACCATCACCTTTAATTTTACTCTTTATAGAGCCTTTATGAATATCATATTTTTGGTTAGCCATGAGACTTGCCTTAACCCTTAAGGCTTATATTTCACTAATACATATCTCAATACCACCATCATATGTTGGCCATATCATCCATGGATCACTCTTAAGTAGATACACCATTTAAAAAGGCCTTAGTATACCTTATAGGTCTCATGGAGACCTATTCACCTCTTTAGCACTTCATCAAGCAAATTAGGAACACAATACCACTTCCAAATGCATAAATATATTATAAATGACCCCTAAGACACCTTAAAGTTATTACATCCATCACTACATTCCTCTCTAAAATCCACATAGATGTTCCTCATGGAGCTTACAACATTATGCAATAGTTAATTCACCTAAAAGCTTCACCAAGTGAGCAGATTTGATAGTTGCAGGTTTACACAGTCACCGGTGTCAGTCAAGAGTGACCGACGTTGGTCAGGAGTAGTTCAGGAGATGCCGGCATCGGTAGAAATCGGCCGACATTGGTCATAGGCAAACAGGTAGGAACCGATGTCGGTTACCTATGCGTCTAGAAAGCTATTTCTGAGGACAGAACTAAGTGTTTGCATGATGAGATTAAGTCATAGTCTTAATTCGACGTCTCTATTATTAGTAAGACTATTTTAGAGCCCTTGTTTAAAAGGCATAGCTATTGGTTGTAAATGCATGCTCAAGTTTCCTAATTATTATATAATAGGATAGATCTTCTTAGCTTATTATAGTGTAATGTAGAATGTTGACGAATATTATAGAATTGTATATGTGAATCATTCCAGGTTGTTGGAGTTGATTGTACTTGAGAGAGAGAGCTCTTGCGGGAAAGAGATCTAGAGAGAGATCTGTACATCTAAGAGAGGTGTGGAAGAAAAGAAGTTTCTTCAATTGTATTCCTTTTGTAAAGAGTTTAATACAAGTTTTCAGGGTGGTTTCTTGTATCTCTTCTTCTTGCTATATTTTTGATTCTAGTTACTTATCATTCTGATTTAATTCCATGTTTATTGCTTTCATAAGTGTAATCAAATTGTTGGTTGATCCCCAACAAGTGGTATCAGAGCCAGTTTCACTAACAGGTGGTTCAGAGCTGTGTAGTGTGTATTGATTACAAGGTACTCATAGGAGTTTTTGTAGGGATTTTTGTTTGAGTGGGAGAAGCAATGGCAGAAGAAAGTAACTGAGAATGGAAAAGTTTAATGGAAAAAATTATCAACATTGGAGAATGTAGATAGAGGATTATCTGTATCAAAAAGATCTATACTTACCGTTAAGTGGGATTGCAAAAAAGCCCACAGACATGGATGATGAAGAATGGGAAGTTCTTGATAGAAAGGCTCTGGAGTCTATAAGACTGAGTCTAGCATCTACTGTGATATCTAATTTATCACAGGCAAAGTCTACGGTAGAGTTAATGACTACTTTAGCAAATTTGTATGAAAAACCCTCAGCTTCAAATAAGGTATATCTTATGAAGCAGTTATTTAATTTGCATATGAATGAAGGTGGATCTGTATCCAATCATCTAAATGATTTCCATGGAATTGTAAATCAATTAAGTTCAGTCAATATTGTGTTTGATGATGAAATTAAAGCTCTTTTAATATTATGTTCTTTTCCTGAAAGCTAACATAGCTTGGTAATGGCAGTTAGTAATACTGCATCTGCTTCAAATATTTTAAAAGTAGAGGATGTTGTTAGTGTTATCTTGAATGAGGAAATTCATAGGAAAAGCACAGAGGAAACATCAGGGAATGCTTTAAGTTTTGAGAGTAGGGGAAGGTAGAAAGAGAAGAGCAAGAGGAGATCAAGATCTAAGTCAAAGGTGAGAGGTAGATCCAAATCTAGAAATGGCAGGAAGCCACAATGCTGGAATTGTGGAAAGATAGGGCACATAAGTAGAGATTACTGGTCAAAGCCTAAGGAGGACAATCAGCACGAAGGAAAAGAAGAAGCAAAGGTTGCAGGTATTGCACAAGATGCTTTAATATTCTCTTTGCATAATAATATAGAATCTTGGGTTTTAGATTCTGGTGCATCTTTTCATGCTACCCCTAATAGAGAATATTTTAGTGACTATATCCATGGAGATTTTGGAATAGTGTATTTAGGGGATGATGAGCCTTGTAAAATTATTGGCAAAGGAAAAGTGCAGCTGAAAATGTAGAATGGCAACACATGGGTGTTGAGAGATGTTATGCATGTTCCCAGCTTGAAGAGAAATTTGATTTCTACAGGAAAGTTAGGGGATGAGGGTTGTACAGTAACTCTCACAGCTGAATCTTGGAAGGTGACCAAGGGTGCATTTGTAATGGCCAGAGGTAAGAGAGTAGGTACTCTCTATTTATGTAATTGTGTTACTAATAGTTCTCCTTCTGTATTATCTACTTCAGATGTGGATGCAAAATTGTGGCACTCTAGGCTCAGCCACATGAGTGAGAAGGGAATGTCCATTCTTAAGTCAAAAGGTATGCTTTCAGATTTAAAAAGCATAGATCTAGATTTTTGTGAGCACTGTGTTTTTGGGAAATAGAAGAGAGTGAGTTTTCTCAAGACTGGGTCAACAAAGAAGAAGCATAAGTTGCAGCTTGTTCACACAGACGTGTGGGGACCGGCTCAGGTTGCTTCTATTGGAGGATCATAGTACTATGTTTCATTCATAGATGATGCTACAAGAAAGGTATGGGTCTATTATACTAAGAAGAAATATGATGTATTTGAGACTTTTAAGATTTGGAAAGCTATGGTTGAGGATGAAACAAGCAGAAGATTGAAGTGCCTAAGATCTAACAATGGTGGTGAGTTCTATAGCTATAAGTTCAACTGGTATTGTTATATGCATGGAATCTTCAGGCAAAGGATGGTTCCAAGGACACCTCAGCAAAATGGAGTTGCTGAAAGGATGAACTGAACAATTATGGAGCATGCAAGATGTATGAAATTGCATGCTGGTTTGCCCTTAGAGTTTTGGGCAGAAGCTGTTGACACTATAGTGTACCTGATTAATAGAGGACCCTCTATAACTCTAGATGGTGGAATTCCAGAAGAGGCATGGATAGGTTAAAAGGTAGATCTCTCATTTCTCAAAGTTTTTGGTTGTGAAGCCTTTGTGCACATTGATAAGGAAAATAGAAAGAAGCTGGATGCTAAGTCTATGAGGTGCACATTTATTGGCTATGGCTCAGACGATTTTGGTTTCAAGTTTTGGAATCTAGGAACTAACAAGATAATTAGGAGCCATGATGTTGTTTTTAATGAAAAAGTGATGTATAGTGATCAGTTGAGGAAGCTGAATCAATCTGGGCAGAGCAATGGAGAATTGGATGAAGTGACGGTCCAAAATGAGCTCGTGGGAAGAAGAAATAATCACTTGCAAGAAAACACAGAGACCGACGTCGGCCAGGCAGGAACTGACGTTGGCAGGATAGAAACTGATGTTAGTCATACAGAGACTGATGCCAACCAGGAAGGAACCGACGTCAGTCAGGGAAAACTAACGTCAACCAGTTATAGGCCTAGAAGTGACTGAGGTCGGTCAATCTCAGAGAATTTGGGTGGACAACATGTTGTGAATAAGTCTCAGACGCCCATCAGGAGGTCAGAAAGGGTAAGTAAACCTCCAATTCAATATTCCCCTTCATTATTATATTTATTGCTTACTGATGGTGGAGAACCAGAGAGTTTTGAAGAAGCAATATAGGTAGAATCCAGGAATTAGTGGGAGCGTGGCATGGTTGAGGAAATGAAGTCCTTGAAAGAGAACCAAACATGGGATTTGGTTGAGTTGCCAGTAGGTAAGAAGACACTGAAGAATAGATGGACCTATAGATTGAAGGAAGGTGAGAATGGATATATGAGATATAAGGCCAGGTTGGTAGTGAAAGGATTTGCACAAAAACTAGGTATTGATTTTGGTGAGATTTTTTCTCTTGTTGTTAAAATGACTTCTATACGGATTGTATTGTCTTTAGTTGCTATTGAGAATTTGCATCTTGAGCAGCTTGATGTTAATACAGTGTTTCTTCATGGAGATTTGGATGAGAAAATATATATGAAACAGCCAGAAGGATTTGAGATCAAAGGTAACGAGAAGTTAGTGTGTAGATTGAAGAAAAGCTTGTATGGCCTCAAGCAAGCTCCTAGACAGTGGTATTTGAGATTTGACAGGTTTATGACTGAGCATGGCTATAGTAGGTGTCAATTTGACCATTGTGTGTATTTTAAGAGATTGGATAATGGTAGATATATTATTCTGTTGTTGTATGTAGATGATATGCTGGTTGCAGGATCACACATGCAGGATATCTCTGAGCTTAAGGTGAAATTAGCTCAAACATTTGCCATGAAGGATTTGGGAGCAGCAAAGAAAATCCTTGGCATGAGCATTAAGAGAGACAGGAAAAATCATAGGTTGATTTTGTCTCAAGAGGATTATGTGAACAAGGTGTTGAAATGGCTCAATATGTAGGATGCAAAATCGACCAGATATTGCCCAAGCAGTGGGAGTTGTAAGTAAGTATATGGCCAATCTAGGAAAGGAACACTAGAAAGCAGTTTAGTGGATCCTTAGATATCTGAGAGGAACCAGTAGTAGGCATTTGTGCTATGGAGGTTCAGATACTTCTCTACATGGTTATGTAGATTCAGATATGGCAGGGGATTTGGATGGTAAAAAGAGCACCATAGGATATGTTTTCACTGTTGGTGGAATGACGGTTAGCTGGATATCAAAGTTGTAGAAAGTTGTTGCCTTGTCAACTACAGAAGCAGAATATATTATAGTCACAGAGGCTAGCAAAGAGATGATATGGATGACACGGTTCATGGAAGAGCTTGGAAAAGAGCAAGAGAGTTGCAGATTGTATAGTGACAGTCAGAGTGCAATTCATTTAGCTAAGAATTCAGCCTTTCATTCAAGAACAAAGCACATATAGCTTAGGTATCACTTCATAAGACAGGTATTGGAGGATGGTGAGTTGAAGCTGGAGAAGATCCATATAGATAAGAATCCTGTGGATATGTTAACCAAGTTGGTTACAAAGGAGAAGTTGAATCTTCATTCAACTTCTATTGGTCTTCATGATTGAGTTGAAGATGGAGGAGCTAGAAGATGTTGTTGTACAGGTACTAGTGCATCTATTTATCTCCAAGTGGGAGATTGTTAAGGTGTGGAGCTTAAAAGCTTCACCAAGTGAGAATATTTGATAGTTGCAAGTTTACACAGTCAGCGGCATCGGTCAGGAGTGATCGACGTCGGTCAGGAGCAGTTTAAGAGATGTCGATGTTGGCAAAAATTGGTCGATGTCAGTCACAGGAAAATAGGTAAGAACCGATGCCGGTTACCTGTGCATCCAAAAAGCTATTTTCGAGGACAGAAATAAGTGTTTTCATGATGGGATTAAGTCATAGTCTTAAGTCCATGTCTCTATTATTAGTAAGACTATTTTAGAGCCCTTGTTTAAGAGGCATAACTGTTGGTTGTAAATGCATGCTCAATTTTCCTAATTATTATATAATAGGATAGATCTTCTTAGCTTATTGTAGTGTAATGTAGAATGTTGAAGAACAGTACAAAATTGTATATGTGAATCATTCCAGGTTGTTGGAGTTGATTGTACTTGAGAGAGAGAGCTCTTGAGGGAAAGAGATCTAGAGAGAGATCTGTACATCTGAGAGAGGTGTGGAAGAAAAGAAGTTTCTTCAATTGTATTCCTTCTGTAAAGAGTTTAATACAAGTTTTCAGGGTGGTTTCTTGTATCTCTTCTTCTTTCTATATTTATGATTCTAGTTACTTATCATTTTGATTTAATTCTGCGTTTATTGCTTTCATAAGTGTAATCAAATTGTTGGTTGATCCCCAACACATCATATTTTGGCCATATCATCTATAGATCACTCTTAAGTAGATACACCTTTTAAAAAGGCCTTAGTATACCTTATAGGTCTCATGGAGACCTATTCACCTCTTTAGCACTTCATCAAGAAAATTAGGAACACAATACCACTTCCAAATGCATAAATCTATTATAGATGACCTCTAAGACACCTTAAAGTTATTACATCCATCACTACATTCCTCTCTAAAATCCACATAGATGTTCCTCATGGAGCTTACAACATTATGCAATAGTTAATTCACCTTGAAACATACAAACACCATCAAGACAAATATAAACATCCTTCTCAGGTCACTTGTAGAAGATGGTCAAACACAAAGTCAAATTTGAATCTCAATAACTATAATTTTATGAATATTCAAACCTTCTAACCAATTTTTTTGGATATCCCTTGAAGTCCTTTACAACTTTGATTTTTATACCACCTTCACTTTCATCTTCCATCAAAAGATATAAACAAAATAATGAGCACTGATTTTCCTTTGTTAATTTTAATATTCAAACTCCAACAGTCACTATGTAATGTAAAATATTCAAACATGTGTCCTCATCTCATGCCCATTATAAACTTGATCAAATACAGTTTTTTGATCTCCTCAAGAGTCTCCTAGTCTTTACTTTCAATCGTTGGTCATTGATCGTTGATCTATGCTTTTGATATTATGACACTTGGCATCCCTATGTGCCTTATGTGTATATTTCTATCAATCTCTGCTCTTACACCACTTTGTATCCCCACATGCAATCTATTATTAGTATTAACTTATTGAATTGATTCACACTATCGATTTGCTACTAAGTCACCATGTTTGTGACACATGTCATCATCACATTAAATCTCAAGATCCTTTGACTTATTGAGCTCATGTTTGCCATTAGATCTTCATCTGATCAAGTGAGGTTTTGACTCTTGACATCCCTGTATAATGGTCACTTGATATTTTAAAATTGATTAAGTATGGGAAACACTACAATCTACCTGGGAGGCAAAATTTACACCTTGATATATTTTGATACACACCACCTCATGACCTAAAACTTGGATCATATGATCTTCGTAAAAAATTGATCAGACTCATATGACCAAATCCTTTTAACACTTCCACAAATGTGAATTATTATGTCATAAATATGCTCACTTACCCTAATTTTCCAAGATGATGTAGATAACCTAGACATTCATATGACTATTTTGATGAATTCCTTTCACTTTCACAAGCACTCCAAGAACTCACAACATCCCATAGGGTCTCTAAAACATAACCACACCATCAATAATATCCATAAACTACCTCACTAAGTCAAACACTAAAAAAAATAAAAGAACACTTTATAATTGTCATTCTAATAAACATGACACCTCATCAACATCCTTGGCCACCTTGGAGACATCATTGACAACTCTCAAATAGGTGCCATTGGTGAGAGTTGACTAGTTATAGTAGAATATGAGTTTCCCCCATAGTAGGTGTAACAATATTAGTATCTATGGGGTTAGAAGATTAACCTATAGTGGATTTCATGATATCTCTTTGAAAAATATAGATAAGATCATCTTTTATATCAAGATGTTTAGAAACAAAATCTTGCAAATGTTACTTATCAGTCTCATCAAATCAGTTATTGAATTTTATCATTATATGTTGGTAAGTAGGAAAATAAAAAATTGTATATTTAAAACCTTTTAAGAAATTAAATCTATGAAAGATTTCAAAAATAGAATAATGAATCAAATCTAAGATTTTTAAATTAATTATTGAGTATAGAAAAAAAAGACACAAACCCTAAGAGAATTTATGGCTAGGGTTTGGATGGAATTAAAAGTAAGTCAAGTTCACCAAATGATTTAACTTTTAATGGAGTTATGGAATGTAAAACCCTAGGTTATTAAAGTGATGGAATAATAAAGGAATACTAAATTAGGGAATAAATATAGTAATATCAACAACCTTTGATTTTTACAACAAATTATTTATTTGATTATTCTATAAATAAAAATGAACTATTTATGATGTACTTAGCTAGAAAGTTGACTGAGATGGATAAGTGATAGGATAAAAATTGGTATAATAACTATGCAAGGTGTCATAAATAATAATCAGGAGTTAGAAACCCTCCTACATAATAACATAGTTCTATGGATAATAGTGCACCATGCTAGTGTATTATGTGTCATGTTAGTGTCATTTAGTAGCAAGGATAATGAGCTTCTGAGTAAACCTTCACCTAGTTCTAAGAAGCATGTGCATGTGTGAGTAAATTATGGTTTATTATTTGTTCCCTATTTTGACTAATTTTAATGCAAAACCCTAAGTGGCCACGTTTGTAAGGGTATTTGAAGAGTACAAGTATAAAAAGAGTGGTGTTAGTAGGTTATGTTGGATGTAACCTCAACACCCCATGCATTGAGCATTGCCTACATACCAATACCTCAAAAGTTTATCAATTTTGATGTAGTTCTCCTAATTTAAGTGTTAGTACAAGTGTAAGTGAGTGCTAGTATGAGTGTCAATTTGAGTGCTTTGAGTTTAAATTGAGACTATAAATCTGAGTAATCTGAGCTTTAGGCTATTTTATATGGGTGTATTTAGAAGTAGGGTAATATAGGGATCAATGACCTTGATTTACATAACTATTTATGAGTTTTTTTATGAGTATTGACATTTAATTTCCATCTAGGGGATAAATTAATTAAAGTGGTCTATATATAGCATACTAATTCTTGTTAAGATGTGCAATAGGTCTAGGCTAACCCTAAGTTTCATTTGAGGAATGGAAATATATATTTTGGGAGATTAAATAGCAAGGGGAAATTTGCAATTCCCTTTGATCAACAACACATTGTGTTATAGTCCAAAATACTACACTAATGTCTAGGTGGTAGGATTAGATGAAAAAGAGACTTGGGTGCCTAGGGTTTGTCTTTGTGTTATATTTGGTATATCTGGAAATGGGTTAGACTCATATAAAATTTAAAAAATATCAAGAGATTCCTTACGATAGGTATAGTGATAAGCTAAGGATAAGGTGGTCTCAGGTGACACTTATTGCACTAAAATGACATTTTATATGACTACACAAGGAAAGGTTAACTTATCATAGAATCTTAATTTTGTATCATCTGCAAGACACCCACACTCCCTAGTGACAATAGTGTTATGTGCCCATTTTTATATATAACACTCATGTTTGAAGATCATGAAAAACCTTGTTTTAGATTTGAAATTAGTCAACGTAGCTCCCTAGTCATTTTACAATCTCATTCACAACCCTACATTCTAATTTTCTTGCTAAGTTAAATTTCTTTACCTCTTTCCTATTTTAGCATATTTTTAAATTTAGTAAGCTCTAAATTAGTTTGTGTAATTTATTACATATCTATAGAATTCTAATTTTACACAAAAAATTATATTATCTAAGAAATTAATTCACTTATTTACCAAAATTTGATAAAAATAATTACCAATAATCCATAGCTAGAGAAATTAATCCTTTAGGAGATGTCCACTATATAAATAGAGAAAAAAATTGTATTGAAATGATTGAGTTTTGATGGCCAATTATTTTTATGTGTGCATTCTAAGGTCTATTATGATGATTTCAGGATAAATTAATTCATATTCAATCCTCATCATATGATGTCTAATGTCAATTACACCCTTCACTACTTGCTTGGCACCTTTTTTTATTTTCTAGTATCAACACATAAGCATTATAAAAGAAATCTTATTTGTGCATTAATAATTTTTTCAATGGCAACTCTTCTAGTTTTTATATCATATTATTATCGAATGTAAGAGTAAATGGGAGGGTTATTTGTCTTATAGATATGCAATGACTTCCTTTTTTCTAAAAATCATGTGGATTGCACCATGGTATTTTCATTAATATTTATTGTCACCACTTTTTAAAAATTAATAGCTCCCTCATTATGTCATCACCAATTCTTGGTTCAAGCCAAATATAAAAAATAATACCAACCACTTAGCTTTTGACCCTCACAATATATTAGAAACTACAAGTACTCCCTATTCAAGTGAAAAATTTTGTGGTTGAGAAAACCACTCTTTTCATGTTGAATCAATGAACTTAAAATGGCTCAGTGTCACTCCATATATATTATCATAATGCCAATCCAATTCTGATCTCTTTATTTTAAGTGTTAGTCAAAACAATAATGGTCAAATGCATGGCCATCTTATCTTTAAATTATTCCTTCTTTCATGAGATGTGTTATGAAAATTTCTAATAAATCTCATCACTAACTTGGAAAGTTCTTATTTTATATTGATATAAAATTTCCCATTCACTTAATTTCATAATGTTTGATTTGCATTGGTATCCCAAATTTTATAGAAAACCAAATAGAATATTCTCCTACTTGAGCTTATCTACTTATCTTGCACACTTGTATTTTATTCAAATAGTCATTTTGATTTGACTTGTGGACATTTTATGGTTTAATGAATTTTTTTTCTATTTTATTTTGAGGATTTGATGCATAGTCACTTAATTTTCCAAGAATTACCAATTTTCAAAATTATCCATTTTAAAAAATATATACCCTTTTTGGGAATGCCAAAATATTCATTTTTTCTTGTCATGAACTACCTTGTGAGGTTGGAAGTAATTTCTCCATTATCACTTATCATTTGGCTATTCATGCCTTATTCTCAAACTTATATATTTTACAAAGAAATTACAGATCCCTCTCATGAACTCAATTTTGCTTCACTTTAAATAATGGTATTAAAAAATTCATTATGTTGTATCATTATATCTCTTATAATTGAAATAATGTTACATATTATATTAGTACCAAAAATTAATAAAATAAAATAAATATTAATAGGTAAAATCATAATCTACTATGTATCATATAACACTTATTTACATATTGTCTATTGTCTATAGATCATAGGTGGTAGGGCTTGAGCTAACGACTATTTATCATTCCTAGAATAATGTTTCCTTATACATCTCAGAGAACTATAGTTCCTTATTTTGGAACTTGATGAATTATATAAGGTCATTTCCCTATTATGTGAAACTTTCCTAGTTGTGTCGCTAATATAATTTCATATAACAAGACCATTTGTTCAAGTTGGAACTCTTTGGATCATACTGAGTTTACAATCTTACCACACATCTTAAATTTTATTGTTAACCTATTGATTCAAATTCACCAATGACCCTTTTTAATTCATGTGAATTAGTTTCAACAAACATTGTTTTATATATTATTTATCACCTAACTGTGTTATCATTATGACTCATAAGATGGGTACTGTGTATTCTATTGGCATTTTAACTTCAATTCCATACACTTTGAATGTATTATATTTAGTTTTGAAATTGTAATTTATTCTATAAGGCCATAATATCATTATTATGTGATTTTCTCAGTTAAACATTTGAAAATTACATATCTTAGTAAGCATCTTCTTTGATACTTTATTAGACATTTTTTTCTTTGGATATTTTCTTGAGGATGACACATTGTACTCATTTGATGAAAATCCATAAATTATTATATTAAGGTATTGATAATATGATTAAACAATTGTGTTCCCCTATCACTTATCAACTTTTATGTGCATCCAAACCTTTTTAAAATGTATACGTATAAAAACTTATCAACATCCTTTATTTTACAACTCAGACTTGAAAATGTCTTAAACCTTTTAATAAAATAGTCTATCATAGGTATAATATATATAACATTAGATAAATTATATCTAGGTTTGATATGCCTCATTAAATCAATAACTCATTTATAAAATGCTTGTGTATTCAAAACTGGATTTAATGGCATCTCATCCCTCTAGGATGCCATACTATTTTTCAATCATGTGTGCATCTTTAGATAATGTTGGCCGCAAAATCCCAATTTATAATATTTTTATCATATTTAACTAACCTATGAAATGTCTTCCTAATATCGCCTGATGTATTTCTTCCAATACTTATGGTCTCTCATTTTTTAGGGCCACTCTGCATAAAATAGCATCCTTTCTCAATTTATAGAGAAACCCATTTCTAATACTAAAAGGTAGATCTCATGGGACCAACTATATATTTTAAAATTCAAAATAATTATTAAGGAATATACCATGTTTAATTAAGGTTTTTATCTCCTCTAATTATTTTGGGATTGTATTCAATCTCAATAGGTGCACATCTTGATATTACTCTTGCAACTCTTCGGGTTGATCCCCTATTTGAATGTAACTTAGGTGGTCTAGTCAAATAGATTATTTACCTTTATTTTCATTTATTTTAAATTTAAATTATTTAAATATCATTAACCACATAGAAAATATCCTTCTTAACACTTGTTTATTCATCAAGTATCACAATGCTTGGTGATTAGTGAAAAATTCAAATGGGGAAGCCAATAAGTAACGTCAAAACTTGTGAAGGGAAATACCATCTCCAAAGCTTATCATTGTGTTGTGGTATAAATTTTGTCAACCACTGATAACTTATGACTTGTAAAGTGAATCAGATGATCTACACCTTTATCTCATGGTTACACCAGCATGGTTCCCACTATTTTTCTTAATGAATCATCATGATCATGGAATAGTTTTTTCCACTCTTAGAAAACTAAAATTGGTGCTATAAATAACTTATAATTAATATATTTAAAATATATCTGACATTTTTGATCCCATTTGAACTTTCTCTTTGTAATAATCTTTTTAGAGGTGCTAAAATGGTTGGGTAACTATGAATGAAATTGTGATAATAATCAATGTGAACTAGAAATAATGGCACTTATGTCAGGTTGATTGGTGGTTTGAGTTCCACTATGAATAAAAATATTCATGTTCCAAAAAAAAATATGTCACTATATAAAATATATCCAAGAAGTATGCCAAATGGTGTGAAAAATAGACATTTATTTAAATTCAGTACAATTCATAGTGCTCAAATCTCTCCAACATTAATAATAGCTTAGGTAGGTGTTCTTTGAATGAATATAAAACTACCCAATCATGTAGGTAAATGTTTATAAAATCATGAATGAAGTATTTAAATGTTATAACAACTACTTTTGAGAAAACCATTGATGTATTTTTTATCCCAATGGCATTACCTTATCAACAAACAACCCATAATCTATTGTCAAATTTATTGATTGGTCTTCAACTGTGATGGGGATCTAATGATGTCAAATGAAAACATATGTAAATTAATAAACTTAATTCCATGTGACAACTTTAATAACCTCAACTATTAAAGGAATGGGGATGGGATAATTGACATAAGCGTCATCTACTTCTCTATAGTATCCATATACTCATATATCTCCTATCTTCTTAGGATGAAAAACCATGGGACTAATCCAATATAAATTCTCAATTGGATATATGATTTCATCTTCCCTTATCCAATAAATTTCTAATTTAACCTTCATTTACATGTTAGGATTCAACCTATAGGGTTGATTTATAATTTGGCATGCACACATCTTAAGCTCAATATGTATATCACCCAATGAATGGTCTACACCCTTGATTTTCAATAAACGTGATGGGAAACAGATCTTCATAATCTCAAAATAATTGATCCACCTCTAAGATCTATTTTTGTTTCTAGTAATCCCCAATAGTTTTTAATTTTGGTATTTTATCTATACTAATATTCACAATAGTTTTGCATCATTTTTGGTAATTTTTTATTAATTTATCCATCATAAAATCCATTAATTATATTTGTCCTACTTTATCTATGATATTAATTTTTTGAAAATGATCTTATTTCTCCTCTTAGTTAGCTCTATGTTTTTTTTAAGTTTAAAAATTCCTGTCATATCTAGGTCCTCCTCACTTTTAGTGTAATTAGAGCCACTTGCACCATTCCAAATTCTATTGCAGGATTTCAACATCAATTCCTTTGTTTCCTTCTTATTACAATACTATTTTATAGTTTTTTGAAGTCCTATTCTTTCTTAAACTTGTGAATTATACTCCATATAATATATATCATCTTTGTTCCCATGACATAAGGAATATTTCAATATTTGTGGAGCTCTATGCACCATCATATTTTCATCTTCAAATACAAAATTTTGTATAAACTCTTATTGATTTTGGGGTGATGTCTGTGTCTCTCATCTACATTCTTGATACATATAAAAATATTTGGAAAGAGGAGCTAAAGTACATTGATAAACATTGACGTAGTATCTTTGCTCAATTTTTTATGGTTTCCATACTTTGACACATTTATGGACATGAATATCTAAACATTGTCCATCTTGAAAGAATAACCACTTATTGGAGATAGAATTTACAATTTGATTTATATCATGTAGGATTTCAAACATTACCTCCTAATCAAGTTTTTTAGACATATGGATGGCCCACCAACTAGATGAAACTCATTTTAATGCATAATTTAGTGCAAATACTCACATCTCTATATCTAAGATATGATTCTCCATCCTGCAAAGGAACTCAACCAATTTTTTTGTATAAATATATCTAGGTACCTATAGTTTATGGTAAAAACCATTTTCATGGGTCTTACTTCCTAATCTCCATGCACCCAATTAATCACATGAGTTTATTAATCACCACCAATTGAGGAAGATGATTCCCATGGTAAATTACATCTTGTAGTGGGTTAAATATAATCTCTAAATATATGTGTTAACTAAGAGATGTGGTAAATATTTGATTATGTATGAGAACACACATAAGGTTACTTAAATTATTATATTTGGAACTGAGGACATGTCTAAAGTGTTTATACTAATTGGACCCATGGTTGTTCTATTTTCTACAAGATTGGTCTCTCTTATACAAGATTTAAAAAGTAAAAAAAATATACACTTTATAAAATCTTTTACTTTGGGTTCTGTATTAAATTTGAGCCAACTATAATCCTAGTATTCATAAGAATAATATGGTTCCTTTGGAATCATATGCGGTCTACACTCATATTTAATCAAAGGTATGACAATAATAAAATAATCTTGGTGTGATTCCAATTGGTTGAACACTTTATGGATGGTCATTCAACCATCATAGGACTATATTTTTCCAATTAAAAAAGGATAATGAGTATCATCCATCATCATTTAATTCACCTCAAAATCCCCATACAAAATTAAGTTAGACATGTTTATCTCTACATGTTCAATTCTTTCAATAGATTCAACTCAACCATAGTTTTCCAATCTTAGAGCAACATGATTGTAACTTAGATTTGGACTTCCCCTATCTTCCCAAGTGGATATTATAACCATATTTACTATGTTATATAAATAAATTAATAACACTGATAAATTTAAATCATGTGAGTTCAATGTCCATTCTTGTCTCTACATCCCATGGATTCTTAGTTTGACATGCCAAACCACCCACTCTATTATTGTTTATCTTAGTTATGAATAATATAACAAACTTTACAAAAAATTTAGTGTTTTGATGGATATCTTATTTTGGTCAGGTGATTACTAGTTTTAGCATGTCTATAAAAGTTGTGGATACTCAATATTGTCTCAATATTTAGATGATCTATCCATACATTTGGGCATGATCTATCATATGATTTCCTTCACTAGAGATTTGATTATGAATTTATTACAATAGTTGGCTTTCTTCATTCATCATGACCACCTCTCTCATTTTATCTATATACTTGTCATCTCACACCTTTTTTATTATGTTTTTTAAAGGCATCCTTAGAGGTGGAAGACATTTTTCTCTATGATGATTCCTATTAAAATTATGAATAATATCGTATTTCTTTGGATGAGAGTGTACCAAGTTAAAATTTCACATTGTCTTGTTTTTCCTTTGTTTCTCTAAAATTGATAAATCCTTAATATTATTTTGTCTTTAAATTCTAAAATATGCACATAAAGTTTCTCATTGTTAGTTACAAGGATATTTTCTTGTAATATGGTCCATTTCTCCACACAGATAAAAATTAGTATCATAACATGGTTGTCTATTCCATTTCTTTTGATTTTGGTTTCCTCTTTGAAAACCTCCATATCTTTGAGGTTATCCCCACCATTTCTATTGACTATAATATCCTCCATATTTCTTATAAGGGGAAGGAGGTGCCAAATTTGATTATTTTTGTGGAGATTCTAGAGATAATCCCTATTGGCATTAATCTGAAGCATATGGCCATCAAATTTGATACTTAGGATAATTAGGATTCCATCCTATTGTATAATTACTATTAAGGGACCCAATCCACCTTATGATGGGACCTCAACATCTTGATCTAGTGAATTTGGTTTTGGTGTGGGAGACTACTATGTAATGAATGCGAGTAAATTGGAGTGATGTCGTCCTTTATCTCTTTAATATCCCTAAAATTATTTTTATAATGGTTATGGGATTTATGAAAACTAGAAATTACACTTAGTGACTATCACACATAATGTTTTAGTAAATGATAACTATAAATTAAATGTCTTACAATTGAATATATTTCACAGATCTCTATTTTAATATTTGGGAATTCATCCCATTAGTATCACTCTTTTCCATAATAAATTCACCATAAAAATAAATTTTTTTTCTTCCCATCCTATAATTCATCCATCATATGCAATAATACATCCATATTAGAATTAGGTTTTCTAGTGTTAGGGGGTATTCTACACAATCCTCTATCTATTTGACTCTGATTATAGCTAATCTTTCCTCAAATTTTATTTTAAAATAATATTAGACTATATTAAATTAAATTTTACTTCATAGTACCTATAAATACCAAGTAACTTTGTCTAGATCCTAAAATCAAAAATTCACCCTATTTTTCACATTATAAAACTAGCCATCATAATCCCATATGGATTCTCTAGGTTATGTTTGATTTATTTTTAAAAATTAATTATTTATATAACACATTATTTCATCTTTATTTCACCTATAAATTTATATTTTACCTCATTTAGGTTCATAGATACATGTTATTCTTATAAATTGACTCTAGAGTTTGACTAGTCAAAGCTCTAATAAGTTTAAAATTCTTGTCTACCTCTTCTATTACACCCTTAACCTGCCAATTAATTTAAAAGGTTAATAATTAATTTTATAGTCATTCAAACCATCCTATGAAATTAATGAAACAAAATATTCTATATGTATTGACATGTTTCTTGTATTTGGTCTAGTTATGACTACTTTGAGTGATCATTGTGTTGGTATGTGGGAACTAGTTTTGATAGTGCTCGATATACTAAGAGTATTGAAATAAAATATTATTATATATTCACATAAATTTACTTATTATTTATATATAATATTTATGTAACTTATTCAAAATGATTCTTAGTTATTGTTACCTCTTTGAATACTTCTATTATACTATCCTTAATAATTAAAGTAGGCATAGGGGATGCATTCCCATTAGAGAGAATTAACCATACCTAGCTTGTCTATCATAGCCACCCATGAATATATATTAAACCTATATTTCATTATTAATTCTTTGAAATTCTATCCTTTCAATTTTAAATAAAATATCTGCCTCTATGGAATCTCATTAAACATACTATTAAGTTGATCTAACCACCCTTCAACAACTTCTTCACTATCTCTATGTTCTATTTCTTCATCTCTTTTTCTTTTGGTTTACAATTAATATTTGGTCTCTATGTTATCTTGGGTTCCTTCATTCTCTTAAATCTCTTTTGGTTCTCTCTAGCCTATAAACTTGGTTTCTTTTTTTGGAGGTTTAATTCCTCATGCTCTCTTTACAAATTCCATTCGATCCCTACTTGTATCTACATTTGGACCTTTGTCTTATACATAGTTTTTATTTTTTGTCTTTATATTTTCATAGATTTTTTGGAACCCCTAAACAATATTTTCATCTTTAATCTCTTTTCTGTCAATTATCTAGGTTTTAGTTTAGATTCCCTGGTTCATATGTTCTTCATTAAGTTTCCTCTTCTTCACATCCCCATCGTATCTTGTGTGACTACTCCATGTCTAATATAATTGGAACCATGGACTTTTCCACAACTAAATTTTTTAACAATGTAAAAATTTTACTCAAAAAAAATCATTTGATCTTTTTAACAAAAAAAATTGTATGCAACTTTAATGCAATGTACCCCTACATGAAAAAATTAACAGTGTACCTATTAATTTTAGTCTTCACCTAATGGTCAATTTCACATGTCCAAGGTCTATTTATTATCTTGTTTGTATAAATTTTTTAAACTTTATTAACTCCAAACAAAATCTTCTATTTCTCAAGGTCTAAAACAATATCATTTGTGTCTAGATAACCTTGTTGTAAGCAACTTAGGAAACTCACACCAAAATATTTCATATGTTTCTTTGTGAATATGAGTAGAAATAATATCCTTTACCAAAAATATTATTATTATATATTTTTCCTCTTTGATCTCATGTATCTTAAAGTCTATCCATTTCTCAAGATCCCTTTGACTTGGTAACCATTTTAATATGTAATGGTCCCAAAAATAGAGCCATTATTAGAAGCGATTCTTGGAATATCTCAATAGGACATGCTAGATGATGTAGTCTCTAAAATTTATTATGGGACATTTAATTATTATAGGAATCAAATAAAAACATAAAACTAAACTATGTGTGATGACATACCAAAAAAATCTTATTTGCTATAGAAACATCTGCACTCATTATCTTTTTTATTTTTTTGTTAAATAAAATTATAAACATTATATGATGACATACTTATTATTATATAGTTATATAATCAACATAATATATGTGTATATATAATTTAGGGTAACTTATATATATATAATACAACATTCAACTACTTCCCAAAAAGTTTTAACATTTCCATTTATAATTATAGGGTATGCATGGATTGTGAAGAGACTATGACTCTTCATCTTATTAACCTTACATTTCATCTTATGAAGTATCTAAGTTACCCATTCAAAATTTTATGCATTTAATATACTTTACATTAATATGTATTTTATATAAAATAAGCCAAGGTGTACACTTGTGACATGTTTTGACTTACAAAAATACATGCAAATTATACTTCACACCTTCATAACAAGAATATTTAAGTTCCCTATGTAATTTATCTCTATTGATTGTAAATTTATATTTTATTCCAAATTTATCCAATGATAATTTAAATAATGGACCCTTAAACAGTGTTATAATATATTAGTGAATCATATATAAGGGGCATAATTTTATTGGATAATATTTGTAAAAATCACCAAGTAGGTGTAAATTGACTGGCTATTCAATTGGATTTTTAAAAATATTATAATTATTTGGTGAAATAAATTTAGTATTTAGAACAAGATATAATGACTTACTATCCATTTTGGATTGTTTCTTCCCAATGTGACATATTTTATCTTAATCACTCTTTGAAAATTTGAAGTCAACTTATATTCTATGAAATAAAAGGCCATATATAAATGATAGGAATAGAAAAAATCACAAAAACTTAATTTTCTTTCCTATGAAGAGACAAAAAATATCTCTTCCATATTTTAATAACAAATATGTATTCTATCATATTGTTTTAGAAGGACCTAAAAAAGATATTGAATGTGAAATCCAAATGAAGCAAAGACTAAGTTTGATAGTTGTATAATTGAATTTATGTTTTAATTGTAAAAATTATTCAATAGTATTTAATAAATAAAATTTATCAAACAAGTTAACTATTGGTTATTTAAAATTTATTTTTATAAGATAAAAAAGCAAGATAAGGATGAAGGAATCCCTGTTGTGGAGGTTATAGCATATCATAACATGTTGCAGTTCAAGGGTGGCCAAAATAGCTCATAATAGTTGTATTTAATGAATGAATAACTATTAATGGATGATCACAAAGGTTAGGTTATTTTTCACTTATAACGTGATATGTGAGTTGCCATGAGTGGAAGTTTTCAAAGGCTATTATAGCTTTGAAACAATATTTCATAATGAAAAATAACAAAGATCAAAATTACTTTTAAAAAAAAAAAAGAATCTTATTTATGCATTTCTACAAACCTAACTCAAGCCTTAAGAAGGAAAATACATATGTCACAAAGCCTTGACCATCTAGGTTCACATTTGTATAATGAAATCAACTCAATTTTATACATAGGCCTCTTAGTATTCTAGAAACATCACTTTAGTAATGTAAGGGTTTCATTAAATTCATTAAGACCAAAATAATTGATGTGTGTCACATATATATAATAAGAGAAAAATTATCAATTTAGGATATAAAACTAAAGTAAAACCTTAAGTGTTGTCAAATATAACCATGTTACATTATCCAATAGATGAAGCACTAGATTTAGACATCCCTGCAACTTATTGAGCATATGTAAAATTAACACAAATTGTTTTCTATTCCAAATTCACTAATTGTCCTTAATTATCACATATTTAAAGATTATATAAATTATGTTTTCTACCTATTTATGTTTATGTTTATTTATTTATTTTTTAGTTTTCTCCAATGCTTCTAGGGGACAAGGAACTTTACCATTTACTAAGTCATATACATTTTAGAATAATTTTAATGGTCTAATTTAAGTAAAAAAACATCCATAGGGTTGTGACACATTTTAATAATATATATAGCATGGTAAGCTAAACATCTTGGTAAAGTATGATAGGTTCATTTACAAGTTACCCAGAGGCTACTACACTAATAATTATAAAGGCCTAATGAGTACATTATAATATAATTATGGCCTTAAAGGTTACTCTTTATCTAATCAGGAGCACTTAAATGTATATCTTATCAAGAAAACATAATTGAAGAGTAAATATATATAGAGATGGTTCAAATGGAGGAATTTCCACATGGTAGGGTAGTATTTATACCTTCAAAAAATTGTATGATAGGGAGTCCAAATATTCTATCACATTGTATTATGATATAAATTTTTCATCTACAACGTGTATCCCTTTTGAGTAGGATCAACCTATTATGGGTTCAAAATATCTTATAAACCTTAATAGCTCCTTATAAACTCACAAGATATCATTATACTGAAACCAAGTATAAGGAATGAGTTAATCAACATACCTACACCACGGTGAAATAAAAAAAATACTATGTTCTCATAACCCCTAAATATGCTTATATATAGAAAGAAAATAATGGTAAAATAAATTAGTTAAAATTAGTAACAAACCATTTGGGTTACAATATTATCAATGATTTACACAAAAGAGTCCAATCATAGTATTGTATATTTATATTACATTCTATACATATTTAAGAAGTAATCTCAATAGTTTTCCCTTCAAGATAAAATTTCTAACATTCTTGATAAGTTTTTTGGTCAACTCAATTCATGATGACTATCTCATGTTTTGCATGGTTTTATCTTAATGTGAAATTTAAAAGGGTAAGAATGTATAAAAATATTAAACTGACACATATCACAATTCAATTTCATTACAAATACTTTTCTAAGACATGTTGTTATATATTAGGTAAATTCAAATCAAATAAATACAAAATGGGGCTTCTTAGAGTCTTTAGTAAAATATCAAAATATTTATAACATAACCAAATCTTTAATATTACAAAAACAATGTGCACATAAGATCAATAATAATTTAGAATTTTAAATCTCCTTAAACTAAACAAAAATTTATGAGCATAAAACTCTTAACTATAAAATATTCACTAACATAATTTTACATTAGACAACAACTTCAAATAAGATTTTAAAAGCAATATTTCATTTACTAGTAATTAAATAAAATTTCATCGACCTACAAGTAGGAAATCTTTACTTCCAAGTTAAAATATTAACACAACAAAACTCAGGATGCCTTCATAGAAAAATTAAATTCAAAATCAAAATGAAATAACACAATTTGTCTATCAATCTCTTTATTTTGAATTGTGGTCATAGATTTTACACATATTTTTATTCAGGTTTAATCACTTGTAGATCATGATACATGTAATATCAATAACTCACTATATCCTAGAAGTTTAAATGGAAATTATAGGATGGTAAATTTCTTCTATTTTTTTTTAGTATGTGTAAGTAGAGCTAGTTGAAAGCTAGAATAAAAATAAACCACAATTTTTTATAACCTATAAAGTAAAATAGCCATCAATACAAGTATGGGATGCACCAAAATTAGTTTTACAAAGGATTCCACATATGTAATCATGAAAATTGAATACAAATAAATTCTAGTTCAGAACTTACTCTAACAATACAACTAGTAAAAATTATGCATCCAATGATATACATAATGAGGTAATAAGGTTTTAGTATGTGTGTATATAATATTCATGAACACAAAGTTTGCATGCCATTAAAATATTAAAATTATATAAATCCACATAAAAATTTTATATAAATTAATCTCAACTAGCAATCATATATGAATAAACATATTATGTATAAATTAAAATGCATTGCATTTTATTCCATGCATCATCACAAGCATCCACACTCTACCAATCATTATATTAATAAACCTAATTCTACTCAATCATATGCAAAAATCTAACATGGGTAATAAACAGTATACTCAGTTTTCATAGTTCAATCATACATATATCTATAATTAAAATATCTATCTCTAACCAAGTATGTTAATTTATGACTTAAAAAAACATCCCTAAAAATATCAAAGGATATAATAAATAATCCAAAAAGAGATGTATAGTGGGTTGGAACATATCAAAATAATAATTTCAAACAAATATAGTACTAATGAGATCATGTTGTTCCAATCTCATCTAACTCAAGATGAATTAGATAAGATAATTAATTATAAGAGAAAACTCTAATCAAAATATGGAATTATAATAGTTAAATCCAACTTCATAAATTTCAAGACAATCATGTTAAGAAACATTAATTTTTTCCCTACACATTAGGTTTAGGTGTTTTCTTCTACTTTTTTATATCAGGTTAGGTATTTGGACTGCAAAAAATAACTTAAATTGGTGAAAACCAAACATGCATTTCCTTCATTCAAAAATAATAAATATTATAATAAAAAGACCAAGGATTTTCTATTCACTTCATCTCCTATGTTTATTATTTACCTTTTGCTACAAGAAAATAACTCTCCTATACCTACAATTAATCAATATTATGTACAATAATATTATATTTCCCCCTTTAGTCCATAGGGATTATAGTGGGACATATCATGCCTATGATTTATTTTATTTTATCTCTTCCAAGCACTTTTTTAGGGCATCTATTGGTTGATATGTATTTGTAAAATGTATCAATCTCACACTATCATCTTTCACATAGTGTCAAATCAAATGAAATTTTATGTTGATGTGTTTGGTTCAGTTTTGAAAAATGAAATTCTTTGCCATTTAAATTGTAAAAATGTTTTCAAATTTTAGTGGTGTTGATTATACTTGTGTTACCTAAAAGTATTAAAGAATCCTTATTAACCATATTATTTCTTCGTTTCCTTTGAATCTACCATATATTTTGCTTTTGCTAAGTAAATGGTTAGCAATGACTAATTTTTTGACTTCCAAGAGATGATTGTTGTTCCTAAATTCATTATGAAATATGAAGTAGACTTCCCATCTTTAAAATAACCTGTATAGTCAAAAATTGAATATCCAACTAGATTTAATCCTATTGCCTTGGATTATTAGAGCCCAAAAAAAAATTCCCTTGAGATACCGAATAACTCCATTTGTTTCTACGCAATGACTTTATTTAGGTTTTTGAATGAAACTAGAAAGAACACAAAAAACAAAGGAAATGTCTAGTTTAGTTGTGTCTACATATATTATACTTATAGTGAGTTATCTATATTGAGTTTTATATTTAAAATATGTAGGATCTTTTGATGTAAACTTTAATTTTGTTCCATGGGCATATTGATTAGTTTATAATCTGTCATTCCAAAATTTATCAAAAGTTCACCAATGTAATGTTGTTATGTGATGAATATATATTTATGTTTTTTAATCACTTAAATGTACCCAAATAGTGATGTAATTTAACCTAAATATGTCATTTCAAAACCTTTAATCAATTCTCTTATTATTTGTTGTATGAATAGATCATGAAAATATACAACTAGAAATACAACTATTTTGTCAATTGTTTTGACAAAAAGGGCTACATATTTAAACTAAAAAACTTAAAATTCATGCGCAAGAGGTTATCAGTGATATTTTCATACCATGATCTTAGGGCTTGTTTCAATCCATACATTGATCTTACCAACCTGAACACTTTGTTTTCCTTGTCTTAAAGTGAAAAACCTTATGGATGATTAGTGTAGACCATTTCCTTTAGATAAAAATTTAGAAAATAATTTTTGAATTCCATTTGATAAAATTTTGATCTATTTAATGTTTTTAGAGACAAAAAAACTTTATTGATAGTCCATTTTTATTTTGGTGCAAAGGTCTCATTGTAGTCTATCCCTTATTTTTGGGAAAATCCATTTACAACAAGGTTTACTTTGTGCTTGTCAAGTAAGAGATATAATTTCTATTTGTTTTTAAAGACACACTTGAAACCAATGGGTTTATAACTGATTATAGGATAACCTAAATCCTAAGTCACATTTTTTACCAAAGCATCATATTCAATTTTCATTAGTTTTCTCTATACATCAATATTTTTAGCCTTTTTGAGGGAAGTAGGTTCAAAATAAAATACAACATTGGCTTCCTCTTTTGGAGTTTCATCAAAGGAAATATTTTATATCTCATATTTAATTTATTATAAGCACTTGTTTAATTATTTTATAGTTGCATGTGCATTGAGTGCCTAGTTTTCCAACCTTATTAGGTCTTACATCTTTCAATGTCTATGTGGCCCATTTTGGAATATTTTTTAGAGTTTTTAGCTAGATAGGTGGTGCATCATTTTATTGATATGAATCTCCTTAATTTTATAAAATATTACCTCCTTATAATTAACTTTGATTTTCATCCACACTAGTAGTGTTGTTTTCAATTACAAGAGTCAATAGAGATTCAACCATTTCCCAATTATATGTCCCCCTTCATTATTTAGAACCTCCATATCAATCTCCTTGAATATGTTTAATTTAACATATTTTTCAAGTTTATTTAAATTTTGAGTTATAATGGTCTTATCCTTTGTTGTTTCCCAAAATATAACATCTTTTTCATAATAAAATTTATTTTCTTATCATCATTTATTTTGCACACCTTTGAAGATTTTGAATATCCTAAAAGGATAAATTTTCAACTCATGTTATCTAGTTGATTTATTTTGTCCTTTCAAATCAATGCATATCAAGTGGATTTGAAAACTTGAATATGTTGCACTAAAGGGAGGTGACCACACCATACTTTATATAGAGTCTTCATTTGAAGCACTATTGATGGTGACTGCTTGTGAATATACATTATTATTTGAGTTTATTCTACCAAAAAATCATATTTATACCATTGAAATACAAATTTACTCAAACCATGTTCATCAAAGTTTTATTCATCCTATTAACTAATCCATTTTATTAAGGAGTGTAAGGGATTATGATATGATGATTTATCCGAATTTTATTGAGATAAAATTCAAACACCTTTAATGTGAATTCAACACCATTGTTATTCCTTAGTGTCCTAATATGGGATTGTTCTTCATTTCAATGATATTTTAAAAACATTAATTTTTTTAATGCTTCTAATTTTTGTTTTAGAAAGTGGATCCAAGTCATTTTGATATAGTGATAAATGAAAAACTAAAAGTACTTATAACCACCAGTGGAAATAATTGGCAGAGAACACAAATCAAAGTGAATAAACTAAATTTTTTTTGTCATCTTTCCATTCTAACTTTTGAAATGGTTTCCTTTTGTGTTTAACCAATATGTAAGATTCACACTTTCCAATATGTTTGGGAAGAGTTTCCAGACCTACGCACCATTATTTTTAATTTTTTTTATGATATCATAGTGAGTATGCTCAAAAATAAAATTCCATATTCAACATGATTAGGATAATTTCTTAGAATTAAAGGCTTCTTTCTTAGTTTTAGCAATTTTCATTTCTCAAATCAAATCAAGATGACTGCATTATGAAAATTTATTTTTATTTCTACCTCTCCATCATATAGTATAATGGAGTGGATTTATTTTTGAATGAGCACTAGAGACAACACCTTTCTTCTCAATTGAGGAAGGTCTAGGAAATTTTTTAGAATGAAATATCAAAGCCATGGTGACTTATGTCAAATAGTACCTTTACATTGAGGGTGTATATTTGTTGTATCTTTTTAAAAAAAATCAATCCCAACATTATTCATGAAACTCCTAAAATAAGTCCCTTAATAAATTCATATGTTATGTGGCACCATTATCTAGGACCCAAACATTATCCCCTATTGAATTGACGTATGCATTACTAACTTCATCTAAAATAGAAATCAAACATTCACTTGTGAACAAAGCTTACACTTATTTTGAGAATTTATAGATTTCATTTTATTATATATATTTTTAATAGGCCTCAGTTTGTCCCATGATATTTTTCATTAATGAGTCTCATGGGTTCCTTTTTTCCACATTGTTTGCAGAAAAAAAGAAAAATATCATCTATCATTTTGTTTTTGATGTTGCCCACTATTTTTGTTAATTTTGTCTCCTCATCCCTTGTTTCCATTTGAATTCATTTTTTGAAGATGAGGCATTATTTTAATATTAATTCTTAGAATAATTTCCCTTTTGATGAGCATATAAAATCTTTTAACATGTGCTATCAGTATTTTTGATAGAATTCCTTTCTCTTTTGGCCATATTTTCAACCAATTTATAGAAATTGAGAGTATTCAATTGATTGATTAATTTAAAATACTCCAATTAGGTTTAGTATGTTTTAATAACACATTTTATTAATTAACTTATATAAAAAAATTTACACTAGTATCATCAACATCATTCTTGATAGCTTATATTTCTAAGGCTAGACTCATCACATCACCATTTTTTAGCTCAAGTTCAAAAAATTTTAAATGATATTATATGAACTCCAATTACAAATTAGAATCATATAACAAGTCTTTAAAAAATTTAATTGATTCCCATGGAGTATTCCACCCTTATATATGATGAGGAAAAATTGTCAATTAAGGCCTTTATCAAGGTCAATGCTTTTGAATATTTATGACTCCAAGATTATAAATCCTTTGATTATTTTGGTATAATTTGATTTGAATCCCTATAACAAATTTCAAACCAAAAATCATTGAATATGAGAGTTTTCTCCATTTATATTAACCACTCTAACTATATGTCCTTCTTAGTTAGTATTGTGCTAATAATTATCTTTATTGAATGATGGATGGGTTCCTTATCTCTAAAAAAGGTTTCCTTTACTATATATGTCTATACCTAATATACTAAACCTATAGATATGTTATCCCTTCCTATATACTCAAGGGTACCTGAAAGATACTCATCCTTTCTATATACCCAAAGGTACATGAAAGAGATGTTAAAGTATATGCAATTAAAATAGTATGTGGCACTTAGGTAGTATATGAAAATGTTTCATTTCACCTATGACACTCGTTTAATGATAATTACTTGTACAATGATGTAGACATTTATCTTCTATATGCCACAATTTTCTATTTAATAACCTATCTAAGCTATAGTTTGTGGGAAAAACATGGTGTCAAAGAGGAGAATATGTTCATAATTAATTCATTTTATATATTTTATATAGGCTAAAAGTGATAATATGTTAGGGTCATTTTATATATTTTATATATGATAAAAGTGATAATATAAGGTTTCAAAATTAAATTTTATTATTTTTTCAATAAATCTAGAATCTTAAAAATTGGGTATCTTTTTAACTGGGCATGAACTGAAGTTGAAATCCATCCATTAGTTTGAATTTAGTGTGTAGAGGATAAGTGGATATTTTTAGGCCCATATAAGTTTGAATATAAAAATTAATAAAAATAATATTTGATGAACTTTTATGAAGACAAAGGTTACTAAAAATAGCAAGGTCAATTAACTTTATCTATCTTTTTTATTTATTTAGATTTTTTTTTTAAATTTTTCATGTCAACTCAAATTTAAAGTTGATATTTATTGAAATAATATTATGTAATTATTTTAATTAATTCATAAAAAATAAATAAATATTATTGTTTTATGAAATTATGGGTTGTGCTTATTGGAATTTTATTACTTTGTTAGTTCTTGGATTCATCATCTAGTATCAAAGCAAGTTTAGAACTTGGAGGTAATATGCTTGTGAAATTTTTATTGGATTTTCAAATTATATTTTTATATAATATTATATATTTTAATAATAAGTGTAAAATATGGTGAGAAGATGAGGATGATTTCCAAATGTGAACAAAACTATGCAACAATTATAGAGGCAAATGGAAGAATTGACTGCAATTGTCACATTTCAAAGAAAAAGGTAAGAGGGAGATTAAATAGAGGAACAAATAGACAATGAATAATAAACTAAAAAATAATAGGAACAACAAGAAAAAAAACCATCAATTTAAGAAAGGATGGTTAGGTCCTTAGAGGGAAGGAACAAAGGAATCAACGTGGAAGTTTTAAAGTATGGAGGTAGTTTAAAACCTAAGGAGTTGATAGGCTAGTTAAATAGTATGGAATTTTTTTTTTGAATGGATAAGTCTAAAATAGGAAAATAAATTAAATTTTTCATGCATGAAATTAAAGGGACATGCAATTATTTGGCTGGATCATCTATAAAAAGAGAGATAAAGAAAGGGTAAAGAAAAGATAAATACTTGGAAAAATATGGGGAAGAAGTTGAGAGAGATATTTATTCCTATAGATTATACAAAAACTCTCTATATAATATTTAAAAATTTAATGAAAAAATATCAAAGTATACAAGACTATACAGATGAGTTTTTCAATTTATTCATACTGAGTGGGGCATGATGAAATAAAAGAACAAATTGTTGCAAGGTATGTAAATGGTTTAAAGTTTTATATTCAAGATGAAATGAGCATGAGTAGAATAAAATTCATGTAATAGGCTTAACAATTAATTTTGAAATTAGAATAAAAATTAAAAAAATATGATTTTAGAAGATCAATTTGGCTAAAAAATAGAATTATCTCAAGTAAGGGGATTAAGTGGGTTCAATCCCACTTAAGGTGGATTTAATCCCACTTGAGGTAGATTTAAACCCATTTGAGGTGGGTATAATTCTACTAGATGAGAATAATATCTTGGTACATAAATCAATAGGATAATAAACAAGGGTTTTAATATCAACAAAGAGGAAGACAAATTTAGATAGGTTGAGGCCATGATGGTCATAGAGGATGAAATGGTCCACACAAACCTTATGTTTTTTACAAATGTCAAGAACAAGGACACATAACATTTGAGAATTTGCACTATCATGAACAAGAAAGGAGGCTAGAGGATCTACCAAGAGTGAATTTGGTTGAGGCTAAGATAAAAAAAAACAAAACACAAAAGTTTCCATAGTAGATATAGGATAAAATCTCATGATGAGGAGAAAAATGATAGCTCTAAGGAAAGAACAAGTGCAAAGTAAATAAAGTGGTGATTTATGGTTTTGTATAAATATTTATAAAACAAAGTGTACTTTAGGAGGTAAGATATATAAATTAATTATATATGGTGGTAGTTATAAAAATATGGTTTCTAAATAAATGGATAAAAACTAGGTCTTCAAGGTGAAATACATCATTATCTGTTTTAGATTTCATGGTTTAAGAAAGGAAATGAAGCTAAAGTAGATAAAAGGTGTTTAGTCAAGTTTTATATAAGAAAAACTTATAGGGATGAAATATGGTGTGATGTTATCTCAATTGATCCATGCCATATATTATTTGGAAGGCTATAACAATATGATATAAATCCAATTCATGGTGGAGAAAAGAATACATATACTTTTTAGAAAGGTGGTACAAAACTAGTTTTATTACCTCTTAAAGAATAAGATAATGTATAGAGTATATTGTCATGAAAATATCTATCAAAGACATGAAGATGGTAGGTTGTTTTTTATGAATTAATATCAAAAAAAGTCATTTAAATGGTGAAAATACTAATAGAAGTAGTAAAAGTGTTGAACGACTATGAAAAAGTTATACCTGATTAGTTTTCAAATGGTTTTCCACCAAATAAGGATATTCAAAATCATATTAATTTGATTCCATGATCATCTCTACCCAATCAATAACTTTATAGGATGAATCCAAAATAACATGTAGAGTTGAATCAACATGTTATTGAATTATTGAGAATGGGTATAGTGAGAGAGAGCTTGAGTCTATGTGCAAAACTCACATTGTTAAGTCCAAAGTAAGATGAAACATGGAAGATGTGTGTAGATATTAGAGTAATCAATAAAATAACTATAAAATATAGATTTCTTATACATTTCTTACATGATATGATGGAGTGCTTACAAGAGAAAAATACTTTAGTAATGTTGATCTAAAGAGTGGCTATTATCAAATTCAAATTTGTGAAGGAGATGAATGGGAAATAACATTCAAGACTAGAGATGGATTATATGAGTGGATGGTTATGTGATTCTAATTTTCTAATGCACCCAAAACATTTATGAGGGTGATGAACAAAGTGCTATGTGAGTACATTGGTAAGTTTTTGATGGTTTATTTTGATGATATTTTAATATTTAGTAAGATTAAAGAGGATAACTTAAATAATTTGAGAATGGTATTAAAATTGTTAAAAAAATAAAACCTCTATGAAAATTTGAAAACATGAAAGTTTATTCAAAATAGTTTGGTAACTGTGAGATTTGTTATTTCAGAAAATGGTGTGAGAATGGAAAAAGAAAAGGTAAAGGTAATTGTTGAGTGTCCTATTCCAAGAAGCATATTAGAGGTAAGAAGTTTCCATGGTTTAATAACTATTTACAAAAAAATTATAAATAATTTTAGTGGTATTTTTACATCAATAACATATTACATGAGGGGAAAATAATTTATGTGGACAAAATCATCAACAATGTTTTTCAATTATTAAAGAAAAAGGTGACATAAAAACCTAGTTTAGCATTACCATAGTTTTAAAAAGTTGATGAGGTAGATTTTGATGCTTCAGATGTAGGTATTGGTGTTGTGTTGACTCAATAAGGAAGACCCATAAAATATTTAATTGAGATGTTGAATGAGGTAAGAAATAATTATTCTACATATGATGTTGAATTTTATGCCACTATACAAGTGTTGAGACATAATTTATCCTAGAATCAAATCAATATGTTTTTTAATATCCCATTTGGTGGTAAACATATTGAAAATTATCTGTGTATTAGTACTAGTAATGGCATGTACAACCCTATAATGTCTTGAAGTATGTGAACACTCAAAGTAAGTTATATAATGGACATGCAAAGTGAGTGTCTTTCTTGTAGGGATATATGATGTAGAGGTCCTCATGTTATTTATCTTTCATGGATGAAAACAAGAATCAAAATCACCTCCACTCACATCTACAATAACTCCTAGATATTATTTCATTCTTTTAGATCTCTTTCCAAAAAAATTTGGCAAAATTGTTGTCATTGATGTCAAAAGTAATGATGAAGGATGAATCATGAATCATAAAGTGACAAGAAGGCCTTGTGTGCTTGATAAGTGATCCATGTGGTTTGAGTTTTCTTGATCAATGGAGAATGATATGAAAATATTATAAGATATTCTTAGGTGTAGTGAGATTATTTTTAAGCTACAAAAAGTGGTCTTATAGAAGCTCAAGGTGATTTGCTGAAAAGGAAGCTTGAAGAGAGGTTATTGCTTAGGCATTTTCATAGCTTGTTGAGGTAAGAAGCACGTGACATACATGAACATGGATAGAATCTTGAAAGCATGGAATGAGTTCATATGAAATGTTGATGATAATTTGAGATCAGTATAAGAAGGTTTCAAGTGCTTTCAATATCCAAGTTTACCTAATGGTTTTGGACCCAATGTGCATAGAGACCTAATGAGGTCTAAATGAAGAGTCAAATTGAGTTTCTAAGGTTTTGAAGCCTATTTGAGCATGGATTGAAGTGTAATAGTGTGCATTGAGGGTGTTGACCAAGTTTTAAGGCCTGAGGAGGAAGACAAAGTAAGAATCAATGTTGAAAGGTTTCCTATGTATGCAAAGTGAAGGTTTTCAAGCTCGAGAAGGAAGTTGAGATGCTTATTGGAATGTGTAGAGTTTGTATGGTGACTTGAGCTATTTGGAGTAGTTTGGGAAGAATCCTATAAATCTTTTATAATTATTTTGTAGAGAAACCAAGCCCTCATCATTATGAACAAGCATTAAGAAGGTAAAGAGGTTTTGGTGATTGAAAACCCTCATAGTGGAGAGATTAGAAAGATGTGAATGGTTTTAGACCAAAATGGATTTTTTGATCATATTTGATGATTTTATGTTATATAGGAATATTTTAGGAACCTATAAGTGCTAATGGTGTGTCAGGGCAATGAGTAGAAGGTACAAAAAACTACTTATTTCTAAATATTTTGGTGTTATAGGTAGGGTTGACTATGTCAATATATGAAAATAATTGGAGTTTGAATTCCAATACTTTTTATTGATACCCATGGAGTTATTTTTTCAATATATGTTCTATATGTCAATCATTTTTGTCAATCAAAATGTCTTATCTCTAGACCAGTTTTGAGTGAGAACCTATTTATGGATGATGTGCATATAACTAGGGATGGATCAAATAGTTTGGGGTATTTTTTTTAGAATTATTCCTCATGTTCCCTTAAGTGGTTAGTGGTTATTTTTTTGATATGTTGAGATGAGGAAGCCAAAAAGGCTTATCTAGCTATGTTGGCACTATGTGAAATGCTCTGAGAGATTGGTTTGTAAGACCAATGAGTAGCATTAAAACATGTGATATATACACTTGAGATTGATATAGAGATCACATAGAAGCTATTGTTGTGAATTATATTCCTTGAAATCACTCTTATAGGTGTTAAACAATAACTTGTTTATGACTATGTTCTTGAAGGCTACAAGCATTTTGAGTGACCACTTTGCAGAAGTAAGTTGGAAGTGTTATTGGAAGATTTGAATAATATAAAGAGTATGGATATGTTTTATAAGTCTCAAAGGATCATAATAAGTAATTTTAAATCATACATTGTCATTTTTCAACTTTATAGAGTTAAGATTCTTGATTGTACTTTGACTATGTTTGACTAGAACTAATTGGTCCTATTATAGAGGTATTTTTGGGTGTTTAGAGCCTAAGTGAAGGTGTCCAAATAATATGGAGAGGTTTATAGAGTCATTAATTATCCATTATTGTGTTTTTTAAGTGTTTTATTTGATAAAAGTGATGTTATTCTTCTATTTTGTAAGATAGACTTTTCTGTGTAAGAAGGCCTAAAAAGCGAGAAGACCTAATTGATAGGTTCAAGGTGTGAAATGGAGTTATAGGTAGTAAGAACCAAATGAGAGATTATGAGGGAAATATTTAAGTTATATTTGAATTTTTTTAATCATTTATATAATTTAAATATGGTCCAAGGAGTTCAAGGGTAATATGTACCTTGTAGAAGGGATAATTCCATTAGGTCTCTATTAGGCATAATTGAGTTTTAGCCTCTATAGGTTATAACTAACATATAGAGTGTTTGGTTCTCATTTTAATGTATGTATAGACCTATTTTAAGTGTTATATACAATTGTTTTAAAGATATTATCTGACCAATATGGGTTAGATGAAGTGTGTGGTATAAAGGTAAGGCCTAATTGGCCTATTTGGACTAGTTGTGTGTGTAGACTAATGTGAAGGAAAGAGCTCAATAAAGGATTAGATGTAGGTCATTAAGTACCATCAGATGGTGAATAAGATCATTCATGCATATCTAATCAAGTTTATTTAAGTGGACACATAGGTCATTGGACCTAATGATCCTATAAGAGGCATATTGAGTAAGTGAGCCCTAGAGGCTATTTGAGTAAGAGTGAAGGGGAAAGAGTGAAAAAAATGAGGTCATCACAGTTGAAGAGTACACAACAAGTGTTCAAAATGATAAGATATTTAATTTTTCTAAGTTTTTTCTTGGTTAATTATGGGTTTGGAGCCTCCTTGCAAGTTAGAGCTTGTAGAAGACTGGTTGGGTGGGTGCTCAACTAGGTAGGGGTTGGAGCTCCTTGTGAAGTGGGTGCTTCACTAAATGTTGAATATTGTCATTATAGGATAGTAGTCCATGTGCATAGTTTAGTGGGTTTTATCCCCTAAGAGGGTTTCCCATATAATCTCTTGTGTTACCTTATGATGTGCTTATATGGTTTTTTCTCTATGCATTGTTTGATCTTATGTGAATGTATGCTTCATGGATTGGTAAATTGAATTGAATATACATTTTTGTGTAATTGATTCACCCCCCCATCAGTAGCTACTTCCAACAAATTTGTCTTCCTCTACTTTATTTTCCAAATTCATGCCTATATTGAAAACACTTTTCCTTACTCAAACTAATCCTTTTAGTACACCTAATCATTTTCCAAAACCCTTCAACACAACTCTTTATCATACACACTACTCCTCTTTGACATGGTCTACTAATAGCCTTTTTTCTATCTTTTTCTCATTATACAGATGGATAAAATGTAATTTTTTAAAACTAAGGTTATATGTACATACCCTTTATCCAACTCTACCACTAAAGCAATTTTCTAACCAAGTTTTAGGCTCAAATTAGGCCTAATATGTCTCTTTGACCCCTATCTTATACATAGGCCCTCTAAACCATATGTAGCCATACTAAAACAATTTAAAAACCCTCAAATACCTTAAAATACATGAATAACCATATTTTTAAAAACAATCATGTATTTTCATTAGTGTAATCTTCCATAAAACAATATTTGTCATGAAACCCTAATATAAGGTTTAGACCTGACTGTGTAGGTTTGAGAGGCTTGATTTTGAGATTTTAGGTATTCTAATGACTTTTAAGGAACTGTAAATATTTTCTAAGGTATTTTTAATCTTCATACACCTTATTCAAGTGTTTTATCCTTTATTTTGTGCCTTTATTCTATATTTGACTCAAAAGAGGTCTGACTGTATGTGGAGACATAGAACTATATACACTCAAGAGGGACAAATTTATTTTTTTTAACTTTCTAAAGATTTTCACACAATTTTGATCACTATTTTAGGTATTTGTTTATCCCATGTACCTTATTAATTTACTAAGTCCCCTTTAGACACTTCATTTCATCATTTCTCATAAGCTCTTACTTTTCCTATGAATATAGACACAAAGAACTACATGTTCTAGACTGAGTGTTTCATGAAATGTGTTTACAAAATAAGTAGATAATTCATAATAAATATGATAATATTAAAAAATTTCTTACCAATATAAAAAATTATTCAAACCAATGGTGCTCTAAATATTTCTTATATCAATGTAAACTCAATCTTGGAATGTATAACATTAATAAAAACATGGTCTACTACATATAAATATTCAAAATGGAGACATCCTTCTCCTTTCATTTGGATGTTGGTGACCATATATATTTTAAATAACCTCCAAAAACTACTTTCAACATACATACAAGTAATTTTATATCTCATAACTAACTTAACTAGCTTTTAACTCACTCATATATGTTGGGAGAATGCAAACCACCTTAACCTCCAACATGAGCATCAAGCTAACTAACCACATGAGGGATGATTGAAGTTATGTTACAATGAATACTTGAGGGTCTAAAAACCAATACTACACTATTGAAATTTCCTACCAACATGACAATATCCCAAAACCTTAGGCAAAATATTCAAAATTTCAAATTGAGGAAATTGGTGGGAAAATGCCAATATGACCTAATTCAAATTTAAAAATAATATAACATATAATATTGACTCTTATAGACATATTATGACTATATTGACTTACTTATGATTCAAAACATGTGAAATAGACCAAAATTTACAAAGGTAGTGATGCTCCTGCATCAATATACTTTTGTTTTGAAGCCTAAATCAAGAAATTAGAATCAAGTTGTTGATGCTTTGAGTAGGTGAGTGGCACTATTAACTACTATGGAGAGTGAAGTAGTTATATTTGAAGTTTTTAATGAATTATATGATATCAATATAATTTTTGGGAAGGTAGTTTATCCATACAAGAATCCATTATGAGTTGACAGAAGTATTATTCATGATGATTATCTTATATAGGATGGTTATCTCTTCAAGAGAAAATAATTATGTATTCTAGTTGGGTCTATGAGAGAAAATATTATAAGAGAATTACATAGTGGTGGTTTATGTGATCACTTTGTTAAGAATAAAATAATATCTTTGGTGGAGGAAAAGTACTTTAGGCCAAATATCAAGAGATATGCATCAAGGTATGTTTCAGTATGTAAGATGTGCCATGTGACCATGCCATTACTAATACCAAGAGGACCATAGATATATTTGAGTGTCAAATTTATATTGGGATTTCAAAACACATAGAGAGGTAATTATTTTTTTAAAAAAATTGTATATAATTTTTCTAAGATGGTCAATTTTATTGCATGTAATAAAACCAATGATGCCATTATATTACAAGATCATTTTTTTAAATATGTGAGATTGCATGGTATTCCAAAAATCATTACTTCATACATGGATTTAAAAAATTATAAGTTATTTTTCAACAATCTATGGAAGAATTTTGGGACTAAACTAAAATTTAATAGTGCATACCACCCACAAACATATGAGCAAACATAAGTCATAAACAAGAGCTTGATAAATTTATTGAGATGCATAGTTGGATAAAATCTCAAGAAATAAGACTTGGCTTTTCCATAAGGTGAGTTTGCATATAATGGTTTCTTGAATATATTAATAGGGAAATCAACATTCCATATTGTTTATGTCAAAAATCCTAAAGGTGTGTTATATTTAGTGTAGTTACCAATTGTATAATGAGTTAATGATGATGCAGAAGTGTTTGTAGAGCATATACAATAATTTTAAGAATAAGTAAGGAGAAATATATAGGAAAATAATGAAAAATATAAGGCAAAAGCAAATGTAACAAGAAGGCCAAATTTATTTGAATAATGAAATTTGGTAATGAATTATTTAATAAAAGATATATATATATATATATATATATATATATACACACACACACACACACACACACACTAAATAGAAATATACAAATAATTCACAAAAAAATAAAGTGATATGAAAGCATGCCACATCACACTAGGTAGAGCCTAGAGCAAAATTAAAAGTACCATAATCTAGGCAAAGCCTAGAAATAAGTCACAATGTCATTAAAAATATAACTTTTATGTAGTAAGAGCAAGGCTAGAAGGCAAAGGATCCATATCATCATGACCCTTGATCTTGGGAAGTCATTATCATCTAGAATAGGCTCCTAAATAGTGAATTGGGTAGTGTCCATGTCATCATCTTCTACTTATGTCTAAGTAGATGAAATGACCAAATAAATCTTAGAGAACTCATCTAACATATATGTTTAGCCTCCAGGTGGCACCCCTCAAGCATCTAGGCATGGAAGAGGAGGAAGAGCACCCTAACCATCCTACCAAGTAGGGGAAAGAAGGGGTGGTTTCCACTCTCACTACTACCTAGGTAGGGAAATACACTGGTATGGGGTGCCTCTATGAGAGTGACACCTAGAATTACTATGATGATGCCCACCATGAGGTGGTTGAGGCACTCTATCATCCAATCTAGGATCCCTAGGTAGATAAGGTATAACCTGAGCCATAACACAAAGAACATCTCCCTAATGGGAGAGGATATCCTGAAGATGCCCAGGCTCCATAGCCACTTTATTAGCTTAGACTTGAATCTACAAAATAACATTAGAGATGATAGAAGATTTATGTAAAGAAAAAACATCACAATTAGTAGAATAATGATTAAACACTAAATTATTTCTTTCTTTCCAAATCCAAAAGAGAATATCCACTTTGAAAATATGCCAAACTTACGTGTATTTGAAGAGCATCATGGGTTTATCTTCAAGGAGGATATGTTGTCAAAGGAAGAATTCAAGCTAAAAAGGCCTAAAAAGATCATGGATCCAAGTCTAGACCCTTTGAGATTTGGAACAATACCAGAAGATATGAGGAAGCATCTCAAGGTGGCCATAGAAGGGGCAAGTAGGTAGGTGGACTCCAAGCTAGATGAGTCGTCTGCCAATAGGTAAGCCTTGATTTAGTATACACTAAACAAAATGAGAAAGATTGGGCTCCACAAAATCCCCCCAAATAGTGTTTAAGAAAAATCTCCATATTTTAATAGATGAGTGTAGCCCCCAGAAGGTGTTAAGCTTTTCAACCATGGGTAAATAGGGGTGAGGCATGTATAGCCAAGCCAAGGAGTTTAATTATGAAAAGGTGTCTCAACATACCATTTCTAATCCTTTTACCATGGTTGAGTGGAATGGACTGATATTTTATGGAGCATGGAAGATGGAATGACATTGAGGATCTCTTGATAGGACTCTTAGACTATATTGGCTAACAAAAATTTAGCTTTTGCCTCATCCCAGGATAGCCAAGAGTGTGAGTGCTTATAGAAGATATCCTAGATGGTATGAATTCCTCTATGGTAAATCTTGAGAGCATTGACCCAAGGGAATTTTGATAGGGGCATTTCATTATGAGAGAAAGTGGGAGACCACCAGAGAGAATGGGAGTTATAAAAGAGCCCAGTCCAAAAACTAGAGCCATTCTAGAGTAGTCATGGTTTAATATTTTCCTAGGCCTTCTATATGCTTTTGGCCACAAAGGACCTTGTGATTTAGATAGGATATTGAATGAAGAGTAAATTAGGGAAGCTAATCCCTTTCCAAGATTTTTTGCTCTTAGGCAAGCCTAAGGAGATATAGTGTCTAGATAACACCTTTCAATCTTCTTGGCCCTAAATGGCCCACATAATCCATTTGTCACATAAGGTAGTTCCTTATTAGGCTATGTCGATGAGCCCCATTCTTCTAAAATCATGCATGAGGCAACAATATTCCTAAGCCACCCTATGGAATCCTTTACCTTTTGAGGAATTGGCCCAAAGGAAATCTTTGAGAAATTTCTCCAAATTTTGTTAAGATTTTTTAGAAGGCACCCAACATGATGAGTAGTACACATGGGTGGAAACAATAATTTTTGAGCAAATTTTAAATTTTCTTACTAATGAAAGAGACTTCATCACCCAGTATTCTAGCTTCTTAGCAACTCTATCAACAACATATTGTAACAACAAAGGTGGTTAAGCATCAAAAACAAAGGGGGTGCAAAAAAATTTAAAGATTTCATCATGTTGGATCCACTTTCAACTGAATTTAACAGTCCACGCTGGCAAAGGGAGGTATGATTATCTATAGAAATGATTTTTTTACCATTGGATGTTGGAGCCAGAGGCTAGGTAGAAGGTGTTGAGACATTGTGAGTTATTGTCCACATTGGTTTCATCCTCAATGATAGTAAGGAAGGAGTCATCCTCAAAGTGGCCATTGAGAAGTTACATATCTTCATACAGGTTCACAACATCAAGAGGGAGATAAATTCACTTAATAAGAACCATAACTTGGGTATTATGAAGAAGATATCCAAAAACCTCATCTATAAACACATACAAGGTAGGATCCAATGGGTACCCTTGATGAATAGAACATAACAATACAAATTTCTCAAAGGTGACTCCATTAATGGAGAGGATATCCAAGGCATCTGAGAAGAGCATCTGACTGATTTAGATGAATATGGGATTGAAGCCCAGATCTAAAAGCATGGATAGATTAAATGGCCATTCAATATGATCATAGACTTTTTCAAATTCAATTTTTATGAACATATCCTATTTCTTAGACCATTTGTCCCAATCCATGCCTTCTTAGATGGAAACGATGTTATCCAAAATATAATGGCTTCTAATGAAACCCATTTACCCTAGACACACAATGAGAGGTAGTATATTATGTAGCTAGATTGATAGAGCCTTGGAAATGATCTTATAGGAGACATTCAGGAGGGTGATGGGCTACTAGTTGTAGATCAACATAGGATCTCCCTGCTTAGGTATGAATTTGATATTTCCTTTATTTATAATTGTACCTAGAGAATACTTGTAAAATGCTTCTTGATAAACCTTTTGAAAGTCACTACCCACAAAGTCCCAAAGAGTTTTATAGAATTCATAGGTGACTACATCAATGTTGGGAGCTTTGTCATTATCCATGTGAGACACTGCTTCATGCAAATCAGCAAAAGTGAGGGGCCTATCACAAACCACTCACTAGGCATGAGTGAGTCTGCATGGTACCACTAAAAGGAATTGTTGAAGGGTAGTTTCATGCTTAAATGAAGATGCTTGAGCTTTGAATACTTGTTGATAATGGTATAAAAAATCTTTCACTATCTATGAACTCTTTATGGGTCTATTTTCAGCCTTAGAAATGGCTTATATTTATTATTTCAAGTTTTTGGCTCACAACATTTGGAAGAACTCCTTAGAAGCTTTGTCCCCTATCTTAATCCAATGAAGCTTGGATTTGATATAGGCTCCCTAAGAATTGTAGTTATCTATAATATAATGTGGTATCACAAAGAAGTAACTCTCACCTACAAGATCTCATTAAAGGGATATTTTTCCAGGGCTAGAATTATGTGAATTAACTCTAAGGTGGTAGTAGAGTAAGAGTGTCTCCAAGTTTTGGTAAGCTGGTGGTTATATATCCATAGAAAGTAGGAGGTCCTTATGATGGCATCATCATACTAGATAATCCAACCAAATTACTAGGAAGGATGAAGATCTAAATTCCAAACTCTCCTAATGTGTGCCACCATGGGCCCATGTTTAAGCAAGGAGGTGTTAACAAATAATTGTGTTTTATGGAGTTTGGGTTTCATAAATGGTCATGTCACTCAAAATAAAATAGGGGAGCAATCAGAAAGACCAAAATCTAATAACACCTACACTAGAGGAAAAATCCATTATCAAAATAAAAGTATGATTAGATGGACATAATTTCCCTATCTAGATGCTTTAGAATCCAAGTGGGGTCTTCCCTATAATTACTTCAGGCATACAAAACTCCATATATAGGCTAGAAAGTTAAATTGGGGTCATAAAGGCCCCATTTAGTACACATTTAAACCCACCCCTCCCTTTCTTCAACTACCCATCTCATAGAAAAGTGGCCCATTTTATCCTCAAGAGACACCACCATATTAAAATCACCACATAATACCCAATGGGCATTTGGGAGATCATCCTCTATCCACCATTTAAATGGGTGTGCTCTAAGGCATCATTCAAGGAATAAATATTAATAAATTTAAAAAGTGGCTTTCAATGCTAAAAAGAACCCATACTAACTAGTTGGTGGGGTCCATGCCATATTGTACTAAGTGTGTCTTGCACCTTGAAGAAATAAAAGTGATCACCCCTCCACATCTTATGGTATGGTTGCTATGAATAATGATACTATCATGATAAATGGAATTAATGATATCCATCAATAAAAAATATGCCAACTTAACTTCTTGTAGACAAATAATTCATATCTCAAGAAACTTCCTTTTGAAATCATGCACAACAAACTTGCATTTTGGGTTTATGAGACTTTGAAAAATCCATGAAAAACAATTCATTGATGACAGGTGTTGAGGGATATGTCCTCTAAGTCCAACCCTTTCTGGAATCATACCAATTTTATAGAAAGTGCCCACTATTGGCACTCAAAAACTCATATTGCTTCCTTAAATTAGGGTCAGTTTGAAACTCTCCTTCCTCTACCTTATCAATCCTTTGAAGGATGTGAGAGCATTTGGGTGTATCCCACCAATTAGAAATTGTAAGAGTGGTTGGCTATGAGTCTAAAAATATAGAAGAGCTAGACATAGAGGCCTAAAAACCTTAGGACAAAACATTAGCATCTAGAGGTGTGTTGAACACCTTGGGATTTTCTACCAATTTTATGGCTTCAACTAGAAAGGGCTCTTTCTCAATAAGAACCTACTCATTTGAGCCATTACTAAAAGATGGATTAACTCCTTTGGGATTAGAAACTATGTTTTTGACTTTGGTGTGAGATTTATTCTTCCTTACCATAGTCCATGCATCCTCAGATGATTTTTTTATCTTTTGAAGAGGGATTGTGTTAAGCACGAGATATACTGAGAAGGGGGGTGAATGAGTATATCATATATCTTATAAATCTTTCCTTTAATCAAATTCTAATTAATCAAACATTCAAGATATGTGATAAAACTCAAACATAAACACCACACAAGATAGAGAGAGACACTAGATATAACATGGAAACCCAATGTGGGAAAAACCATGGAGAACAATCTCAAGTATATGAATGAGCACAAACCCAAACAATATTTACAAGCCAATCTTGTAGGAACACCATACCCCTTTGCCGAGCACCACCCTAGCTACTATTCATGAGCACCAACCCACAGGAGCACCACACCCCTTTTCTGAGCACCAACCCATAGGAGCACCAACCCCTTTGTGTATACCACACACCTATCTCTCAATGTTGTTATCTCAACAAATGATAGATCAATACAACATCTATTTCCTCTCTCTCACCTTTGCTCTTCTAATCTAGATATAACTAATATAGATCATATTCATCTTTCACAATTGTTCTTCTAAGCTAGATATTACAATATCAAATCAACCTCTATCTCTAATATTTACAAATGGCTTCTCAAGCCTTTATTTATAGCTTTCCAAATGACCTTTGGCCTTCCCCCTTTGTGACCCTTCAATCCTCATGGAAAATGGCACCAATCTTGGATGACCCTTCATATTCAAACCTTTGAAAAGTCATGTGGTGACCTTTCATGACCAAAAACGTCCTTCCCACTTGTCTTTATCTTTGGTGACTTTTTGTATTCCTCAAAGTGTCCCTTTATGAGAAATTGTGCCCTTACTCTTTTGTCTTCACTTAGTGACTCTTGGTATTCCCCAAGATGACTCTTCATGGGAAAATACATCCCATCCTTCTTTTGTCTTTACCCCGTAGCTCTTCGACTTCTCCATGGGCCCTTCTTTTGTCTCATATGCAACTAAAAATATATTCGTTAATATTAAATAAATATTAACTCATATTAGCCAAGATATATTTATTATAAACAACATTAAATGCAATGGGGCCTTTATCACCAATAATGCCAGACCTTTGACATCAATGACAATATTTCCAACAATATCCCCCTTTTTCATTGATGGCAACCTCAATCCTAAAACTGCCCCATCATATCACCTACACGTACTGTCATCTAAAAACATACAATAACTCCCCCTTACTGTAGTAACCTATACCTATTCCCTGTACCTATTTTCTGCACCTATACCTATACCTATTATTCTCCTCCTTTGACATCAATGGCAAAGGGCCTACCTAGAGCTAACACTTAGCTCCCCCTCACTTGATGCTAAACATCAATGGCAGGAAGTAATAGAAATTAATCCCAACTCCTCTCACTAATCTTTGAATGTATCCTTTGATTGTGCCTTTGAGAAGATATCTGACAAAACATATAATTATTCCATGTCCTTTGAGCATCTGCAATCAACTCATTTGATTCTTTTCTTCTAATCTCACAACCTTCTTTATGAAACTTTAATGTATATCCTTGATCACATATTTGACTAACACTCAATAGATTATGCTTAAGAACTTTTACATATAAAACATTCTTAGTCTTAGTTTTACCATAATCCAAACTCAAAGTACCTTTTCCAGCTATCCTGGTAGTGGTTTTATCTCTAAATTTCACTGTACCACCATTAATCTTATTTAGAGATATGAACTTACTTTTTATCACCTATCATATGCCTCAAACATCTGTTATCAATTAACCATGGCTGATCTTTACCTCTTACATGCAGAGCTGTCTAAACCATCATAGAATATTCATGTTGTTTCTTTTGCCATGAACATGTCTAAACCTTCTCCCTGATGAATGGAGCTTTGAGACTCTGATCCTTCTTCTTGATGAATGCAACTTTGAAGCTCTGATCCTTCTTGACTGACTCGAACACACTTCTACAATACTGAGCTATGTGTCTGAAGTTGTGGCTTATGCTTGACTCTACTTGACTTTCCTTCTCCGTATTTCTAAAATTGTTAGCTCTTTTTCTACATTCTAATTTCTTATGACCATATCCATTACAATAAAAATAATAGCCATAAAAATAAGACATGTCTATATATCTTTGACCTGATTGCCTTTTGTAGCTTTGTTCTCTCTAGCCTTCTCTGTTTAGAATGTCCTCTATATTCTTCACTTCTCCCCTTTTTGTTTCCTCTTGTGTAAGAGCTTCAACATAGCTCTTTTTCTTTTCAAAATTGATCCCTATCTTATCTTAATATGCTTATTGACTTTCCAGTATCTTATTTAGCATGTTAGTGTTATCTTCAAATTTTGAATCACTGACTACTTTATCACTAACTGCTTTCTTAATATCTTCTTTTAAAAGAGGCAATTTCAATAACATACCTTTGCCATTCTTTTCTTGTTATTTCCAACTATGCTGTGAGATCTTTTTCATTCTTCTTGGCTTCTTCAAAGTGTGCTTGTAGATATTCAATCATTTCCTTTGACTCTTGTTCATTTTTCTCGATCTAGCGCTTTAATCTTCGATTCTTCTTCTGAACAACTTCTAACTCTTCTAAAGAACAAATGAGCTCTCCTTCCATATTCACTTCAGCTTCCTCTTCTTCTTCTTGATCACCTTCATGTATGGCCATGAATAGAATCTCTTCTTCTTTTGAATCACTAACTCCACTATCTTCACCTAAGCTAGGATCCTTAGAATACAGGCTCTTCTTCTCAAATCCCTTCTTAGATTTGCCTTTGAAATTCTTCTTGTATGTAGGCTTTTCTTATTCATCATCATTAACCTTATCTAGGCATCTAGCTAAAAAATGTCCAATCTTTCCACAATTAAAACATTTAAAAGGTAATTTTCCTTGATATTTACCTATTCCTCTTTTTGGATTGCAAATGAAAAGTGCTCTATTGTCATCTTCATCATCACTGGAACTATCACTTGATTCTTGAATCTTATCTTTCTCCTTCTTTGATGTCTTGAAATTATCTTCTCTCTTTGAGGGTTTATCTTGTTCTGTCCACATCTCATATGCCGTGAGAATACCATGAAGCTCATCAATCTTTAGCTTGGCTAAATTCTTCATCTCCTCGATTGCTGAAACCTTTACATCATATCTCATTGGTAGAGATCTCAAAACCTTTTGCACCACTGTTGACTCATCCAACATTTCTCCAAGACCTTGAATCTGATTTATGATTTGATCAACTCACAAAATATTACTTGTTATATCTTCTTCTTCTTCCATCTTCACACTTTCAAACTACCTTCTAAAAGTCTGCAACTTAGCTTGCTGAACCTTTCCATCACCTTTGTAAATATTCTCAAGTTTTACCCCAAGTTTCATGAGCAAATTTACATTACATAACTTTAACAAATTTAGATTCACATAAACCACATAAAATAGCATTTAAAGATTTAGCATTACATTCACTTGCCTTCTTTTCTACTAGAGTAACTATAGATGTCTATGGCTCTTCATATTCCTCCACCACTACTTTCCATATGTCGAATCCAAGGGCCATCAAATAAACCTTCATTCTCATGCTCCAAAAAGCATAATTTGTCTCATGAAACAAAGGTGCGTTATTTGTAGAAAATCCTTCTTGTGACCTAGCCATCATGCTTTCCCAATCTACCTTCAAGCTGTAAAACTTTTCAAAAAGGAACCTACTCTGATACGAATTGTTAAGCATGGGATATAATGAGAGAAGGGTGAATTAGTATATCATATATCTTATAAATCTTTCCTTTAACCAAATTGCACTTAATCAAACATTCAAGATATGTGATAAAACTCAAAAAATAAACACCACACAAGATAGAGAGAGACACTAGATATAACGTGGAAACCCAATGTGGGAAAAACCATAGAGAACAATCTCAAGTATATGAATGAGCACAAACCCAAACAATATTCACAAGCTAAGTTTGTAAGAGCACCATAGCCCTTTGTCGAGCACCACCCCAGCTACTATTCATGAGCACCAACCCACAGGAGCACCAACCTAGCTACTATTCATGAGCACCAACCCATAGGAGCACCAACCCCTTTGCTGATCACTAACCCATCAAAAATTTGTGAGCACCAACCCATAAGAGCACCAACCCCTTTGTGTATACCACACACCTATCTCTCAATGTTGCTATCTCAACAAATGATAAATCAATACAACATCTCTTTCCTCTCTCTCACCTTTGCTCTTCTAAGCTAGATATAACAAATACAAATCATATTCATCTTTCAAAATTTCTCTTCTAAGTTAGATATTACAATATCAAATCAACCTCTATCTCTCATGTTTACAAATGGATTCTCAATCCTTTATTTATAGCTTTCCAAATGACCTTTGGCCTTCCCCCTTTGTGACCTTTCAATCCTCATGAAAAATGGCACCAATCTTGGATGACCCTTCATATTCAAGCCTTTGAAAAGTCATGTGGTGACCCTTCATGACCAAAAACATCCTTCCCACTTTTATCCTTATCTTTGGTGACTTTGCATATTCCTCAAAGTGTCCCTTCATGAGAAATTGTGCCTTTACTCTTTTGTCTTCACTTGGTGACTCTTGGTATTCCCCAAGATGACTCTTCATGGGAAAATGCGTCTCATCCTTCTTTTTTATTTACCTTGTGGCTCTTCAACTTCTCCATGGGCCCTTCTTTTGTCTCATATGCAACAAAAAATATATTCATTAATATTAAATAAATATTAACTCATATTAGCCAAGATATATTTATTATAAACAACATTAAATGCAATGGGGCCTTTATCACCAATAATGATAGACCTTTGACATCAATGACAATATTTCCAATAGATTGGGGGGAGATGATGAGAATTTGGGCACATTATTACAAGCCAACTAAAGGGCACAATCTTGTATTTTATGGTCTATAGCTTGGTAACAAAATCAAGTGTTAGTAAAGTTGATATATAGAATTTGTTGAGAGTGCCTCACATCCTCGAATTCTATTTCCACAAATTATTTGAGGTCTTAAGAGAGGTTTACTTCTACATAGACCCCTTTTTTTAGTCTAGAAAAATAGAACTAGTTTTGTTCATGACAAACTAGATGACCTGGAGAGGATGCTATTTGGTGAATAAGTACTAGTAGGGGAGTGGTAGACTTAGAAATTCAACCCAAACATGGAATTTAAGAGTATTTTGCTCTAAGACCATAAAGTCTCGTGTCTATGGGGAGAGAACCATTAGTGAGTTCCTAACATACCAAGTGGCAAACCTATGGAAGATTCCTCCTGCATGAGAAGGGTTAGAGAAGCAAAATAGTAAAAATCCTTTAGTCATGTTTTAGATGCTCTCCAACTTAATGTTGTGAGCTACCTGGTGAGTTTTAACCCAGGATTATAACATATTTTTAGATGGGATTCTCCCAAAAAAATAGCTTATTAAACAAAATTGCTCTAATCATTAACATGCTGAATTAAATTTAAGAATGGGCAATATAACATCAAGTTTTAAAGCAATACCTTTTGGTAAACCTTTGGGATAAACTTCCTTAGGCACTTGTAGGGGGCCATTACCTGATGTTCCACCATTCTTCTCCACATCTAATATAACCAAGATAGAATGGGGAGAAGTTATTATAAAGGTTGGCCTCGCCTATAGGTGGGAAACCCTAAAATGGCAATAAATGCAAGTCCTAAAGGTGACTAAGGCCATGTTATTACACAAGGCTTGGCAGGTAAAAAAACAAAGGAAAACTCAATGGCAAGCATGGAGGAAACCCTAGTAGAGCCAAAAAAACTAAGACCTAATAAAAGATATATTTACCCAATGAACATAAAATAAGCTAAATTACAATAAGATTAGCCTTTGCATAACTTGAAGAAAATCAATGAAAATGCTTATGAGTGAGTTTACCATAGAGTTTTGATATTTATCTAATAATTTAGTGTTTTGGATTTATGTGTATTCCATGGATAAGTTGATGGGGGAGAATATATATGAATGGATTGAATCAATAAAGGACCATTTCAAATAATCTAGACCTATTCCCCTCAATCTAGATTAGAGAGAATGTTAGATAAATAATAATTTTCATATATATAAATAAACTAGACTAGGAGTACAATAATAATTTAGATATATTCCCCATAAATTACATTAGAGGTAATTTAGAACTAGATTTTTTTAATATTATAGACTAATTTTGAATATTTTTTGTCGAATTACATTAATAATAATTCTATATTAATAAAAATGGTCCCTAATAAGTACCAATGAAGAAGAAGAAAATTTATCATAAGTTATAGGTAAGAATATAGTGAATATAAGAAAAAGAAGCTATAACAAGTATTTGGTATACTAGGAAGGATTAAAATAAGAATAAAACATATAATAATTGGAGTTGAAAAATATTGATAAGAAAAAATGGTGGGAGTATACTTAGAGAGACTTATAAGAGTTGAGTTGTTTTAAATATGAGGAGAATGATGTGGACACCTATCTTGTAGAGGCTATAAGTTTTGATACGGGAACTTGTTTGACCTATTGTTTATGGAAAAACAATAATATCAAAGAGATTAATTTGCTCATAACTAGAACTATCTGGTTAGGGTTATTTTCAATATATTCTCAAGGCCATAAGTGATCATCTAAGGGTCTAAAATTACATTTTAGTATTTTTTTAAGTAATTATAGAATCTTAAAAATTATGTATCTTTTTAAAGACATGAACTGAAGTTGAAATTGATCCATTATATTGAATTTAGGGTGTAGACGATAAGTGGATATTTTTATGTCCATTTGAGATTGCATGTAAAATTTACTAAAAATAATAGCTACTAAAAATAGCAAGGTCAATTAATTCTAGGTAGTTTTTATTAATTCTAGTACAAAAAAATGTGATAGTAGAAAACATGTCATATCCAATGTTAGTGGTTTACACCAGTTGGTTTAAAGTTTAGCACATAGTTTCCAAAACCTATTGGATATATATTTTTACTAATATATTTTGGGCCAAAGGTGTTAATTACACCCATATGGGTCATTCCTTCTAAATACAAAGTTCCCTTCACATTAGGATAACATTGGTTGCAAGATATTTAGGCTAAAATGTATTTTCTCAACCGACATCTAAATTTATAAAATGAAGAAAGAGTGGTTACAATTTAACATGATGGTGACGTGTACCTCACAAAATCAAACTCTTCAAAAATGATAGAAGACACATTAGTGTACCAATCATAAATAGAACAAGAAAAAGCAATGGGATCATATAATCTCAAGTAAAAACATGGATATCATGATTAAGATCATGACAAAGATGACCTACTTTTAGATACATGATTTAAAATTTACAAGTATTCTAAAATGACACAAAAATTCAAATATTTAAAAAATAAAAAATCAGGACTTGAGAATTACTTGATGGTCATATTACATTTTAACATATGTTATTTATAATTTATTTGGTATATGGCATATATTTAGCATATAAACATGAATATCATGGTATCTAAGTGGTATGTAGGACATATAACTTATGCATGGACATACAAATGTTGGTTTTCCTCCTACCTAGTAACCACACTGGTGGCATCTTACACATGTTTCACTATTACAGTTTGTATCTTTAAACTACCATTTGTACCATGTTGAGCCACATAAATTAATTACAAATTCATTTATAGCTACTCATTTCTTACATAGTGTCACATGATATGCCATTTTACTATGATGTGACATTGATATAAATGGATAGTCTAGACCAATTTATTTTTTAATGCTCCATTCATGTTGTTAATATTTGACATGATAGATTACTTTACTTGTGACTATTGAATGTGGTATTTTTCCTTTCCTTATGAGACATCATTTATGTTCCTTATTTGAAAATAAATTTGTGTCCTCCCACATGTGGTCTTCACCTTGATTATTTTGTCATCTTATGTCCCTTGTATGTGGCCTTTGGCCTATATGCAGTAACTATCAATTGTATTTGCTAAGCTTGCTAACATTGAGGAGTGAAATTATTCATATCATGCACTATTACTATGTAGTATTATTCATAAATAATTATACTAAGTGTTTCATTGATATACATTTATCTAGACATGATATTTACATGACTTGTATTACATATGTTACACATATGGCTTGATTGATTACATACATTAATATGATGATATATTCTCCACATGATCAAATGATATTACATGATGATATATTAATACATGACATGATACAATTAATTATTATTTTGAGATGATTGATGTACACGATACATCCATAATATTCAAAGGGGGTCATTATAGTGGGAGTTTCTTAGACACACAAGCCTATAGGAGTATAAAATCATAGCATAGTACATGTTTCATGTATTTCAGATATTAAAATGGTTAAAATATAATATTATTTAAGATACATGATAGACATTGGCATATTGATGCAAAGTACAGAGGAATGTGCATGGGCATATGCACAATGATTTGTAGGAACACAAATTAAGATTTTCAAATTCACATACATTTTGTATACATGGTTCTCAAATTCAGCATACAAATTTAGGACCCATGATACTAGTTTATGCACATATATAAGACAACATATTTGTCATTGAATAGAAAATGGTTGTCATTCCACTTTACAATTATAAAAATATACATACATGATGATGGCATGAAATTTATTCATTCCTTTGTGATTAAGATTTTTTATTTTTACATAGAATAAGTTTGATTGAAATGGATCGAGAATATTACATTTAAATCTATAAACCATCTACAATGTTTGATTTATTTTTTTAGAGAACCTTTCCTAGTTGGTTCTCTCATTTACATGTGTAGTGTTTTATTACTGAGTTGAACCTAACTACATGGTTCTCTTTATATGTTTCATGCATAATTATTTGGGTTAGTAGTTTTTGTAGTTTTCCCCACATTTATGAGGGTTGTGGAATATTTCCTTCCCAACTTAAGATCTTGAATAGTTGCATAATTTTGAGGCATAACCACCCCTAAGTCCCCAATGATTTAATGAGGAATCATCATTTCAAAAAATCTATGAAGAAAACATGGTTTTCACCAACACACAAGTGTACTCTAACCCTAACTCTATATTTTTTTTAGATTTTAGATTTCACATATGTACACTAACTAATTCATTATCATTGTAGGTTTCAAGGAGAAAAGTTGTTCATTTGGAGCCACCTCCCAAAATTAAAAAAGTGTCATACACACTAACGCATATTTAATCCTTTTAATCTATCAATTTCATTACTAGAATAAAATAGGGACATTTGTAGATACTAAAATATAGTTTTAAATACATGATAATGACAATATTGAATCAAATTATGATGCATGACTTGAGCACCCAAATAGGTCCCAATTTTCTATTCTCTTACACTTTCATGCCCTCTCATGATTTAATCCTTATATTATGATATTATACACTTAAAATAAACTCAACACATTTTTTTAAACCTAATAAATACCTTACATAAACATCTCTATAAATTTAGATAAATCAACATGTACATGGGTCATTTTTGATATTTATGGTCGTTATTACTAATCAATAATGACCCACATTAGTCAAAGTTGGCCCACTCCAAAAAACAACTATTTTATAAAATCAAAACCATCTTAAGGTTTGAACCATAATCTTAATACATTAGTATGATGAGTAATTATTGAAATAAATCCATATGTAAACAAATCAAGGTTTCATTTAAAAGGAGATGACACTTATTTTTTGATTGAACTATGCATTATTTTAAATAAAAAATTTCTTCCCTATTTTTACAAATTTTATTAACCATCACTAGGAACAGTCATAACCCAAGTCAAAAGTACTTAAAATATAGGTCAAAAAAGTATTTTCAAATACCAAATCCAATCATTAGCTACATACACATAGCAAAGGATCATAATTTCATAATCACAATAGGTGGGCTAACTACATGTGGCTTGATTTCCATCCTTGGAATAGTGGATACGTAATTAGTAGAAAATTATTAGATGGGGCTGACTAGTGTCAGCTCAACCCATTATAATTCCTCCATTTTTTAGGTTTTCACAAGCACATATAGGGGTTTAAGTTAAATAAGGTTGATTTATGGATCTACATGCATCATCAGGGTTAAGGATCATAAACATAGATCAATCAAAGATAATCACATGTGCTCATATAGTTTGTGTGTCATAGTATCTATGTAAGTTATTACCAACCAATGATACTAACTCAATCCTAGGAGATAGACCTAGCACAAGTAACAAATCAATTCTTGAAATTAGTAAAATAGATGTGTATTTATCCCTATTTTCATATTCTAGAACATAATCCTTGTAATATAGTCAAATATAAAAGATAGGTATCATGATATCTTTGGTACTTTCCAAATTTATCATATGCCATTATTAAATTAGAAGAATCGATTTTCAATCATTTACATTCAGATGTATTACTTAAATTCCATATATATTAATATAAATTATAATTTAAAGTTATATATTAATTATATTAGTGTCACCCATTAATCCAAATTAGGTTAATATATATTGGTCAACCCATATAGATATTGAACAAATTAAAAACCTTATGTTTTCCCTTAGCGTTTCATCTTTTTAGGGTTTCAAATTTTAGATTTATTCCCCCCCCAATAATAAACCCTTATAATGACCTTGTTGAATGAAAATTATTTGTTAACAAAACTAATGAACTTACTCTTTTCATGTTGTTCTACATGGATAATGTATCTTCTTTGTATCAATTATGTAAGCAAATGGTTAACAAAGATCAAGTCCAATTTCACTAATAAGTCTAATCTTACCAATGAACAATCCCAAGCCCTCATCCAATCCTATTATTATAACATCTAATCTAAGATGCCTAATTTTAACATTAAACAAAAAAGGGCGTTGGGATTATTTTTAGTGATCCAAAATTAATAATTAGTTTACTTTTTTATTTAATAAAGTTGGTTTCATGAGAAATTTGGTTGCATCTCATAACCAATCATGAAAATCCTATAAAACTTTTCATGTGCTTTGTAAATATCTCTCAAAAAAATGCATTATACTATTTTGTGTGACAATTTGTTTGCAATGTAATCTGTTGGATTATTCTTGAATTTCCCTAGGCCAATAATGGTATCAGAGCCTAGAAATTTGAAGAAGAGGTGTAACGAAATTTTTACAGTAGCTGAGATTGCACCTATATGGTATGAATCCTTGAAAAGTTTTAATTTTTTTTATGTACTCTTAATTTTTTTTGAAATTACTACATAAACCACATGACCTCCATTAGAAATCATATATGTTTGTTATTTTGAGACTAGATCATTCATGTTTCTTTCAACCTCTAAAAATTCCATCCCATTCATACCCTCAATCATATACCAATGCACAAAATACTTTCTCCTATTTTTTAAATTATCTAACCATTTTTAGATTTTGGCATAAGAATCCAAACTAATTTATTAAAATACAGATCATCACCCACAACAAGATAAAGAGAATCCATTAATGTTTTTGAATATGAAACATCTAGTTTAACTCGAATAGACATTGTCATGTGCAATATAGGTTCAAGCATTTCTGGTGTTGGAGTTAGATGATGCCTTAAAATAAAAAATAGAGGGCAATTTTTTAATATTTTATCAACAACTAAAACATTTGACACTAGCATCTATAAATGTTAAGACCAATATTGATACCAAAACACATGACCCCTAGATATTAGTATTTATCAAATTCATGAGGCTACATAGCAATACGGTGCTCTCAAGACCAAAAAATTTCTATTCAAGCGTAGGAGTGAAAGTGCAAAGTACATTTAGGGTTGGTTTATTTATTGATTTCCATTACCCAGTAGGATTCACCATCTAAAAAGGGTAAATTAAAACATTCCATAATTTTTTTTTTACCATCTATGTTTTCCTTATCCTACATTCAAAAATGATATTTATATATAATTTATTATCATTTTGTGTTTAGATTGATTAAATCACTCATAATCATGAATTCTAGTTTTCAAAATGCATTGGTTTTATTTTGTCAAAATTATTTTTGTAAAAGGAGTTATAAGGATATAATAATATTTGTAAATGTAAAGGAGATATAAGGATGTAAGTGGTTAGTTACACATGTGGTTATATGATCAGGCATTTTTTATGGTTTTCAACATTCTAGACACTTTGGAATGGTCAAATTTCTATTTTAGAGTTTTGTTATATGATTTTTATGACAAATGTATTGAACATAATGTTATACAATTACATTATTGATGGAATCCACACCCTATCTTTTCAAAATTTATCTAAATGCATTGTATACACCAAACTAAGATTGTAACGATGTGTCTTACCACTTGTGTTGTCGATGATGATGGTGTTACATTTTGGCATTTATATGTCCTTGAGGATCTAATAGGCTAAATAGAGCCTACTAGAGGTTGGAGGATATTTTCCCTTATCCATTTTTCTATTCACTCAGAGTATGGGTTCACTATTGGGATATAAATTTTTATTTTGTATACTTTTCTTTCAATTTATATTTTATTTTAGTGAGTTGATATGATTATTGATGAGCAAACATAGTAGTTTAAATTTGTTTTTATGTTGCACATCTTCTCACCTCTTGTCTGATAGGTGGAAGATATTTCATAGTGGAATTCAATCAATTATTGGTGGTTGTATGAGTTAGCAATAGATTTGTTAGCATTTTGAGTGTTCAGCAAAGGCATGCATGTGATGTTGTTGATTGTTGGGCATCTGAGATGTGTGCCATATAGAGTACTAGAGGATCATTTTGATGAGTTTCTATGTGAGACCTTATGTGGGTTGATATATTTGGACATGGTTAATCTTATTCTACTATAGTACAATTTGGTCAAAGGGGATGAGCAAGCCATGATTGTGTTAATCAACCATAGTTTGATTAGTACCATGATGTACAATGTGCTAGCTTGAAGAATTAGTAAAGACACTCATTAATGACTTCAAATTTATTTCTCTAGATATTCTTCTAATACCCCTTTGGATCAATGGTGGATTTCTTGGGATTATTTTTAGTGATCCAAAATTATTAGTTAATTTGCTTTGTTATTTAATAAATTTAGTTTCATGATAAATTTGGTTGTAACCTGTAACCACTAGTGAAAATCCTATAAATCTTTTCAGTGCTTTATAAATATCTCTCATAAAAATGCATTATACTATTTTGTGTGAAATTCGGTTGCAATGTAATCTATTAAATTGTTCTTGAATTTTCCTAGGCCAACAAAGGGAATACATTAATCCATTTATTCCTTCTCCCCCAAGATGTCAAGGTTATAATATCTACCATCTTGCTCCCATTATTCACCCATGGATTGTTTTAGATTCCATAGTCCATGTCTTTAACATTAGATAAGGTAGGGTACCCATAAATGTGTGATATAAATAATTTATTCAACATGTTCTACCTCAGTCCCACCCATCACTTGCAAGATAATCTAATTAACCTAAAGGTTATGACATCATAGATCAATGAAATAATAGTCATGCTAAGTTTTCTATGTTAGAGTTACTTAAAATATCAACAATATACAAAGATATATTGTACAAGGTATTGATTTAAAAAACCTACCAAGTGACACAAAACATGCAACATTTATTTCTATTATGAATACATTCAAACATGACAACAAAGCTATCATGATTGATAGAGAATATTTACCCATGCAACACACAATAGAGAATTTTTTCCATCATTCATTAAATTTAAAGTACAACATAACTTGGTCAAGTGTGTATATATAATTATTCAAAATTGAACATTTAAAATACTACCTTCCTAAAATTATCAGTGATAAAAAAGGATACTATTTAAAAATCAAATCATAACATCAAAGGATTTGATAACACTCCACAAAAATTAATTAGAACTATTTGATTGGATGTAATATTAGGCCCCAAAGTAGTACCTACTAATTTTCATGTCATACCTAATACTCTAAACTATAACTTAATTTTTGGATGACCATGGATGCATGTTATGGAAGTGATACCATTGACATTACACAATTGAATCAAATATACACATGAAGGCTATTACTATTAAAAACTAGTCGATGATGATCCATTCAGATATTGAAAAATTATAAAAAATACTAATGAGTTTCAATCACAATCACAATTGGAATATAATACCATAATTTCTCGATTATAGACCATTATAATAGCTCATATATACACATACAATGTGGGTGAATCAAGTACAGAACAAGAAAAGCAACCAATCATAACACAAAAATCCACTATACAACAAGAACCTCAAGTTAATATAGAACACTAGAACCTATAATTTAATGGACTTATCTTATTAATGAATTCATAAAATCAATATGAAATGGTTAAAAAATATTATGATATTAATGAAGAAGACAAAAATATGGTAGATATTATAGATTATTATATATGAGAGTTAAACTTCAATCACTTAGAATAATATTTATCTTTTAACTTATTCAAACATATTAGAATAAGAACATATCAATATGATTCATATTTAATAAAGAAGGAAAAATCAAAAAATATTATGGGCACACAATATTATACTAATTAAAGAAAGGCAAAAATGATTGACCATGGGTATATCCTATACATGAAACATCTATGTAACACTATCATGTAGCAAGTCCAATCAAAAATAAATATCAACAAGCCTTAGACAAGAAAGGAACCATATAATTTAGTAAATAATGTAGAGATGGAAGATTATAATATTCTAAGACCATTACAAATATCAACACTCCAAGATACACCAAGTACACTATTATAATTTATAATTGATCATAATATGATCATGTTACCATCTACTCAACATTTGAGTCATGGTGCATATTTTAAATACAAATGGAGAAGTATATTATAACTATCACAAAATCATGGGACATTTTATAGATAATTTTGAATCAATTACAAAAATAGATTTAGACATACAAGGATAAATGCATTATCAAGAATTTAAAATACCAGCATGAACAAATAGTGTCATGTCCCATAAAGGTGGCATCTACAACAACACTGATTAGGAAATGTGTTTGAAAAAATCCATTGATTATTACTATATTAATGGAATGAAAATAGTAAAAAAATGTTTAAATTAATGATATAATAAAACATGTCATATGTAGTGTAAGAGGTTTACACTAGATGGGACATAAAGTTATAAAATTATAGTTTAGTGCATAGTGGCCATAATCTATTTTATATATCATTTTACCAAAATATTATGAGCCAAAGGAGGTTAATACAACCATATTGGTCATTCCTCATAAATATAAAATTAACTTCACATTAAGAAAGCATCGGTTGCAATAGTTCCAAGCTAAAATATAGTCAACCAAGCAACATCTCACTATATCACATGAAGTAAGAGTGATTACAATTTAACATGATGGTGATTCATACCATCAAAAATAAATCTCTTAAAAAAAGATAGAATACACATCAATATACCAATCAAAATCAAAAGAAGAAGAATCAATGTGATCATATATATCAAGGATAAACCTAGATATTATAATTTTCATCCTAATGAAGATGACCTAATTTTATATACATGGTTTAAATTTTTTAAATATTCCAAAAATTTAAAAAAAATACAATAATTAGAAAATTTAAACACATTCAACTCTTCAAAAAATCCAAAATCAATAACCAAGCATGGCATGATGGCTAGTTTACATTTTTTACATATGTTATTTATACACACAAATTCATTTCACAGTATCTAGTTACTATGGAGGACATAAAATTTGCACATGAGCATAAAGATGTTACTTTTCCCTCTACCTAGTGGCCACATTAGGGTTATCTTGTTCCATAAGTTTCACTATTACATGTTATATCTTTCTATGACATTTATACCATGTTGATACACCTATATATCTTACACATGCCTTGTTATTTACTCATTTATTACATAGTGACACAAGATATTCCATTTTGATACAAAGTGGCATTGATACATAAGGATGGTTTAGACTAATTAATGGTTCTTTTCTTCATCGATGTTGCTACTCTTTTACATGATAGATTGGTTTGTGTGTGACTATTACATTTGGCCTTTAGCCTTGCTTGATGTGACATCATTTATTCCCATTATTTCCAAAAAAAAAATATGTCTTCCTATATGTGGCATTTCGCCTTGATTTTTTTGGCATCTTATGTCCACTATATGTTTCCTTTGACTTATGTGTAACAACTAATAATTGTAAATTTTGAGATTTTTTGAATTGAAGCATGTCATGATCTATATCATGGCATTATTATTGCATAGTATTATTCAAAGATAATTATACTGCATGCCTCATTGATATACATTTATCTATACATGACTCATACATGCCTTGCATTCAATATGGTTACATATATGTAGATGAGTTGATAAATAAAGCATTGAATGACCTCAGAGAACGTATTTTGTTTATTCCCTTACGTTAATATTAAGTACATAAAGTTTTATTTTTTAATCTTTCCTATCATTAGTAATAAATGAATATAATGTGCATATCTTTTGGTATATTATTCATAATATTATGTTTATGAATTAGTTTTCATCATGTGATTTCATTATTGTTTTTAGATATACTATTAATTCAATACATGTAGATATTGAGTACGAATTAAGAATTATAAATAGCTAATAGCTAACCCATAGAAACTAGGTAGGCTAACCCATATAAAATGGGTATCCAACTTGTAGCAATGGTAGGATGTTATTTTAACATGTAGAAACTATGTAAGCATCCAATTTAACTTGTATAAATTGTGAATATGATTATTATATCTAGTAGAATATATCACACTTGTTCCAATATATAGAATAACTATAATAATTAAAATACAATTCATTGGTGTTACATTTATAGAGTTGTAATGGTTAGGATAAGCATGGGACATATTAAATAACATAGGGAATAGGTATCAAGGACTAATATGTCATTAACACTTCATCTTCTATGAATATTGTTGCTCAAACTCTTGTAGCTATGAAACTTATTTATTCTCTATTGTATCTAACTTATCTATCATGTAGTGTGAATAGGTTTATTTTAATAGATTATGTTGTAACTAGCTAGTAAGAATAAATAAATTGCATTCATAAATTAAATAGGAGATATTAGGACATAGAAAATAATGAAATTTTGATTATTTAAGTGCATAGAGGATGGAGGATATAGTTTGAAGCTTTTATAATATTTTGATGTAGTGATACTCACATTACTACAAGATTTATTAAAAAAAGAAGATTTGATTTGAAGTAAAATAGTTGTGTTCAAGGGAAGGATTGAAATTCAAGTCTAATTAAGGAGGTACCCCTAACAAAGATTTATGGTGAAGATCCTAATCCATTAAGTAGTTATTATTTATTTTTCATGATTATTAATAATTTCAATTATATGTGTGTTTTTAATATTGCATAAGATTCATTTGATATAATAAATTTTAATTTGTGTGAAAATTATTAATTATGTATTAAGAAGCTTCCAAAACATAAATTAACAAATGAATTCATTTCAAGAAATTAAATTCTCGTAAGTGTGATTTCATTTATAGCACTTTCTTTCCATGCAATTGACTTTATGCAAGTGTGTTTCCTATGTGTAACTTATAGATTCCCATTATACGAAAATAATTAGTATTACACATAAAGTGTTGATATATTTCCAAAATACATGCCCTAGGTTGAAAGTTAGTGAAAGTAGCAGAAGTAATAAACCAAGTGGTTACCTTATCTTATCATTGATCAGTAGGGTTATACACAAGAATTGATCAATGATGTTGAGTTTAATTAGTAGTTTAAATCAATCATAATTTTGGAACCATAACTAGGGATAGGTGTTAAAGTATTAGATCTCAAGAAGGTTGGGGTAAATTTCCTACTTTCTAGCTTAAAATTTTACTACTTTCTAACTTAAAAGTTCCTCCTTTCTAGTTTAATTTTTTAAAATTTCCTAGCATAGGAATTTCCTAGTTTAATAGAGTAACTTAATATATTTATAGATAAATAATTTTAACTCATGTAAATTAGATTAAGCTACAATAACAAAATATTGATTATAAACTAACCCTATGCAAGATAGGAAATCCATAATGACACAATAAGACTAGTTGATTTTTATGCAGTAAGAACAATAATATTTAGATATAATCTCACTTAGAAAGTTAAACTTTTATATAGGGGAAGAATCACCACATATATAAATCACAAAGTGTGATAAAACACTAGTGACCAATTCACCATTGTCTCTTGAGAAGCTTGAAGAGATAGTAGCATAAGAGTTCTTGGCAAAGTTGGTAAGACATTCTAAGGAAAGGAACAAGAGGATCCACATAACCCAAGAAGGGAAAATTTTTACTATTCCAAAGATTTTGTATCTGTCCACCCTAGAATAAAGGATATAGTATTCATATCCCTCTATCCTCAGCCAAACTTCTCTCTAAAAGAGAACTTAGAGCCCTTCTAGATCCAAAGAGAAAAACTAGAGCTACTAAGTGTGCTAGACCTACTAAACTAGCTAAACAAGACATTTAAATTTAACTTTGAGAATAATTTCTAAGAAGTACCACCCAATCACCCATAATAATGATAATTTCTTCTCCCTTGAATAATATTAAATCCACCATTCATTTCACACATTGGGCTAAATTTTATAAAGGATTTAAAGCATGGGTAGTATAAATCTCTGGTTTACAAGTAATTCAAAAAACCATGGGAGACCTTCAATGAGAGAACTTTCTCATTAAAACCACAACCTTTTATGTTCCCATCAATTATCTTGATGGAAATACACCCATGAAGAATATTACTTTATCTATTTTTCCCAACTTTAGAGGAATTGCTATTGAGGATCTTGATATGTTCCTCTTTGATTTTGACGCCATATGCCATAATTACTACTACAACTAGGATGCTCATAATTTAAACCTATTTCTAGACACTCGTAAGGATATATCCCTTAGATGGTTTATGGGACTAGGAAGAGATGTAATTTTAACTTGGTAAGAGATGAAGGATAAACTCATCTCTAAGTGCCAAGATTACCTATAGAGGATAAGACTACATAATAAATTATGTGTTCCAAATTTCACAAAATGAAGATGAACCATTGGAGGACCACCTTGATAAATTTGTGATCAACTTAAAAACTATAAATATACTAGGTTGGATCAATAATCCATCAAATTGGTATTTTTGAAATGAATTAGGGATAAACATCTTCAAGTATTGCATCTGATGAGTAGTGGATACATATCATGGATGACATTTGGTGAGATCTCTCCCTTATATAATAATTACTCAAGGTATACAATGAAGAACTACATAAAATAAACATTTCCTTCATTGCCTACTAAAAAAATCTCATGAAGGGAGGTAAGAATTATATTATAGTAAATGAAAGAAATTATCATTATTCATCTGGATACATAATTAGATATGTTACATACATGAATAAAGTAAGAAAAAACTAAGTGAGCCTTAATTATTTATTATCTAGATTATTGTAAAAATAAAATAAATTGTAAATACCATGTTGCTTAGGAAAATGTATAAATAATAGTGGAAGAGAACCCCAATGTATTAGGGCATCATTAAATTATATGAGACAGAGAAAAAATTGTATGTGGCAAGTAGAAACCATGGTCTCAAAGGCTAAAAACCCCAGGTATGCCAACAAACTCAACATTATTTAATTCTAAACTTTCATATGCTCATCTTTATTGGTATGGATCTTATCCATAAACCCAAATTCCACCCAAATCTCCATTTTTTTACATAAAGACTTCCAATGATCAACTAACTAGAAGGAGCCTCAAATTAAATAATGGCAACAATCTCAAAACCAAAATTAGCCATGGTAGTTTCAAAATCAAAACCATAAATGAGAAAATCCTCCCAATTAATGGTAAAAAATATGGAAAGAGAATCAACCATGGTTTAATTATCATAATGGTTTATCAAAACATTCACAATCAAAATAATAATAACAACTAGCCTTAATGCCTAAAAAATAACCAACTTTAAAGCTTAATAACCAGCGAGCTCAAAAAACACAATTCAATGCCCAACCTATACCAAACCCCAATAATAACTTGATTAAAATTACACACACTAATGGAATAATGTAATACCCAAATTATTCCATAGAGGTAGACAAAGTTAAATTTTTTTTAGTATAAATTTTATCATAAACCACCTCACCTGTAATAACAAAACCTCCTGAAGAGGTCATTGATGTTATCCCTAACTCCATCAATAACCCATGGTAATATAATAAAATACCCACCCTTTATCCAATCACAAATATGATTCAATAATGGCTTAACACCCCTATTTTTTATGGGAGATTAAACCTCCAAAAATAAGAGCATGAATATGATTTTGATTTTGTAGGACAACTTAAAAATATTTGCATCAAAATATCATTATTTTAAGCCATGAAAGACATCCAAATCTATACCAAATTTTTTTAGGAATTATTCCTAAATAATATTGGATAGAAGAGGAAGGATCCCAAGACTATCCAAGTATTTGGACAACTTACATAAATCATGTTGAGAAATGTGGTCCCACCCAAGTAATCTGACCTAGGTAACCTAATGGTTGACGTCCATGTCCATGGTGCCTTCATCCATAATACCTTAATATAATTATGGGTAGATATTAATGTAATTATCAAGGAAACTATAAAAATCTTATACTTAAAATTATTCACCCAACTATCACCATTTTGCATATGGTAGATGGATCAATGGTTAAGAAAAAATGGATTATAGAAGACATAGTCATTACTATCAACTCATGGGAATACTTGACTGAATTTATCATATTAAAAACAAAATACAACTTAGTAAAATACCCTCTTACTCTATCAATCCCATGTATATATAAAATTGATGCACTAATTAGTTGTAGATCAGGGAACATGTTAATCTTGAATGTCAACACTATAAATAAATTAGTTCTTTACCCACTAGCTTAGTCTTCATGTGAAGATTGATATTATTGGATAGAAAATGATGATAATGATAAATATTCATTACATAAATTTATCATGATTAAACACAACCCATAATTGAAAGAATAATATGATGATAAAATCATTGCCAATGTCCTAAAAACATTTATCAGATTAGTCCATGCCTAGACCACCTATTAAAATTCATACCATGTCCCATAACCAACATCATTCAACAAAATAAACCTTAGATTTCATGGGATACATTAGCACATTTCAATAAATACTACCACACCACTGTATCATCATTATACTATTAGGTAGCATAGAATCCATGGTTTCCTTATCCAAACAAGTAGAAATCCTACTTGGATGCCCTATAAATGTCAAAAATAATTTGGATTCTAAAAAATAAACTTAGCTAGTGACCATGACTCAAAAACACAAAGCTAAATTTGCATGGGATTATCATGACATGATATGCATACACCTAGATCTATGCACCCACTACATATATATCAAGGAGGAATCTAAACCCATCCACCAACCATAAAGATAAATGAATCATCATGTTTAAGGAAATTATGAAAAATAGAATTATAAAATCTTGTGGAAGTAGGATTTATTTATCCTATATATTATAGTTAGTGGCTTTCACCCCTTTTTATAGTGCTAAAAATGGATTTAAATGGTGTATTTTCATATACTATATAGGATTTAATATATCCACAAGGAAAGATCACTTTCTTATTCCTTTCATTGAACAAGCACTTGACACATTGGTAAGAAAGAAATGCTTCTCCTTTCTTGATGGTTTTAGTGGTTAAAACCATATCAAAATAGATCCCAAGGACTAGGATGATACTATATTCACATGTTATTTGTGTACCTATGTATTCTCTATACTACCATTTATATTTGTAATGCTCTTATCACTTTCTAGAGGGTTGTCTTGAGCATTGTTTCTGAGCTTTCCCATGACTATGTATAAGATACATCGATGACTTCACTATCTATGTGGACACATACAAAATATCCACAAATAAACTCAAAACATTCCTCTAATAATGTCAAGATAATCGGTTACCTCTAAGTCTTGATAATTGTTATATGTTGATGATAAAAACTATCGTACTAGGCCATTACATCTCACTCATTAGAATATAGGTAGATCATACCAAAATAAATGTAATAAAAAAATTACCAACCCATGAAAATAAAAGAATGTTCATAATTTTATAGGACATGTTGGTTAATATCGTATATTTATTAAGTATTTTAGTAAAATAACAACACCTTTAATTTTTTTACTTTCTAAATATGTTGACTTCATATGGACTAATACATGTGAACGAGAATTTTAGGACCTAAAAATTCTACTAGTTTCAACTCTAGTGTTTTATGGAACTTATTGGAATATACCCTTCCACATCCATACATATACTTATTATAGCATGTAGTAACTCTCCTTGAACTATGCCATTTAATTTATCAGTAAAAACCTTTAGGGAGAAGAGCTCAACTATATAGTGATGGAAAAAATTCCTTGCAGTTGTATATGACATTAAAAAAATTAAACATAATATTATAGGTTATGTTATTTTTATTCACAATGACCGTATGACAATCATGTCTTTTAATCAAATAAATAATAAATTAGTGGGTGCATAATTATATGGTTATTAATTTATCAAGAACTTGACATCACTATTATAGATAGACTAGGTAAAGATGATGTAGTCATATAATTTTTATCATGACTAGCATCTTAAGAACATGGTCTAGTAGCAGATGATTCTTTTCCAAATGAACAACATTTTTCTTTATCAATTAACTATCCTTGGTTTATATACATTACTAACTATGTGGCTACTAGTTTTATTCCACAACATTTCTATATAAAATAAAGATGCCACTTGGTGCTAAAAAGTGGTCCATACTCATGGATATCAAGGTACCTCTTTTATACATGGAATACTTTAATCATGCATCAATGTGTAAATGAGGATGAAGTAGTTGACATCCTCTATGCATGTCATGATGAACCTTACAAGGTTTATATCATATCCAAGAGGATTGTTAGTGCCCAAAATTACACTAAAGCAATTGGGCCCTTGTCAATTATAAATGCCTAAGTCCTTAGCCAAATCCCTGCTTTCAACTATTCATGTCAAAGGTCAAGTTTTATGTTGAATTAGCTAAGTGTAATTTGGTCTTTACTTAGTATGAAATAGCCTTGTTTATTTTGGAAAAAATGTTCACATAAATATTTTGAAGGCTTATTTCTTTCAAACTTTTTATCTATGATAAAAAGTCTATAAGTCCATTTGTTTCAGACTTTTTATTTGTGACAAAAGGTCAAAAGGGTTATTTTCATTTAGAAATTTTGCCTGTGCAAAAATCTAAACTAAAGTCCAATTCCTTCATCAAAAAGTGTAAATTCAATTTTTTCAACAAAAATTTTAAGTTCATATGTTTTGGGGAATTTGTTTAGACATTTTTTTGAAAACAATTATCTTGATAAAAGCCCAAAAATAGGAATGTCATGGACAAAATGTTTAAAACAATTCTTATGATAACCCAATTACAATGAAAAAAAAGTCTCAAAGAAATTCATCCAAGCAGTGTGTTGATAGTGCAAACATCTTTAACGGTTACACAAATATCAAAGTTAGGCTCAGTAATCATCCATTGGGTGTTAAATTTGATGGTCATGTAGACATCATTGATAGTCATGTGGATGTCAAATTATGGGTATGTAGATGTAAAATTTAAGCCATGACAACTATCCATTAGGGATTAAATTTGATGATTATGCAGACATCATTGATATTCATACAAACATCAAATGGTAGGCATGTGAATGTCAAATTTAAGCTGTAATGTATAGCTAATGGAATTTGATCCTTCAGATTTGGATCGATGGTCTACATTCCATTGAGTTTCAAGATTGACGGCATGAGTAAGAGCTAACTTGTCAAAGGACTCAGGCTGAATGAGGAACTATTTCTTGGCAAAAAGACACATGGTAAAATGTAATAAAAAAGTATGATGTTCTCCTGTAGTTCTACATTCTGTGTAAGGAAGAAGAAAGGAAGCATGGAAAAAGGTAGAATATCATAAACACTTTGGACCAAATACTCTCAAAGTGCAAAGTGCATTGGAAATTTTGGATCCCACAGGAGTGCAAAAGATAAGGAAATAACATGGCAAAGGTCAATGTGTTGACTGAAGCATTTGAAAAGGTGAAAAATGATCCATGAAGTTCTACTAAAAGTCTTACACTCCAAAAGCAAGTGAAAATGGTATAGAGATCTCTAGAGTGGTGAAGAAGAGAGGGAATTGGTGAAAGGTTAAAGGTAAGATGCACTTTTCACTAACACGATGCAGAGTGTAAAGTGTTACACCATCCTCAGATTCTAGAGAATGTGAAGCATGAATGTGAATGGTGGAAATTGGAGGCTCAAAATCAATTTGATCTCTCCCCAACATGAAAAGTGCATTGTCACTTTCAAATCCCATGAAACATAGGATGGAATGAGCGAGAAAGTTAAGAGGAACTACACATTAAAATTGGAATGTTGTAATTTGCAAGTCTAAAATTTACAAAGGGACCTTCTAGGGGAACTACATGTGTGAATTACACAAGTGAAAATTTACAAAATGGGTTAGAATTTCCTCTAAAGGTCAAAAGGTGAAAATAATGTATTTATGCATTAAAAAATGTGGAGTTATCCCTAAAAGAAAAAATTGTAAAAGGCAAAGGTGCAAAATGCAAGATGTTAAAAAGTAATTTAGAACCAAAAAGTTAAAAGTTAAAAATGACCTAAGTATTTTTCATTTTTCATTATTGTGTTTATCCAAGTTCCTCCATGGGAGAGAAATTACAAGTTTGTAAATTAAGGTGGTCCACTCCAAAGAAGATCTCTTGAGTAGCCATGGATCCAAAATATTCCCATGCCATCATTATGAGAGTAGGTAGTTCCATGGTACATATAAAGGGAAGGGAAGCTATCCAGGAGGTTCTAGTTGTGCAAGAAAGTGTTCTAGGGCATCTTTAGGTAATTATACATAAAGACAAATGGTATGATCACCTACACCACAAATATTCTCCTTCTAGCTCATGTGAAAGGCACTTCTAGTTGAGAGATCAAAATATATGCTCTAAAGCTTCATCATTCCTAGTAGAGGAAGTTGTAACAATGATTTTCCTTGAAGATACATGAAAATTTTAGGCATGCTAAGGGAATATTTTCTAGTTGGGAGAATCTTGGTGGACTTGAAAGTTTATTTTGAAATTTTAAAAATTTCAGCCCATAGTCCTAGATTTGAAATGGGTAAAAAATGTATAAATAGAGGGATTATCCTCTATTCAAGGGGTTGGTTGGCCATTGTGTTGGTCATTGTGTGTGGGTTTTTGTTGGTTTTTTGTTTCTCTCCAAGTCCAAGTTTTTAAATTTTTTGGGATCACTGCTATGTGTGATTTGTCTCTCTTACTAAGGTGGTTATAGTTATACAACCATTATCAAGCTTTAAGAGCATGTTTATGTCTCCCTTGTCAAAAGAAAAAACTCACCATGCTTGTCCCCATGGCTATATTTAAAAAAAATTGATGTACGTAAGGTTTATTTTCAAGTCAATGAAAATGCTTACGGTTCTTTGTTGTTTCCTATTGATGAAGTGCAGCAATATGTTTTACATTTTTTTCTGATTAGATATTTGGGTTTGTGTTCATTACTAGTCATCGTTTTGAGCATGGATCTAGGTTATAAATCCTTCTTTGTAGTTTAACTTAGAATTAAGTTGTTGAATAACTTGTTAAAAAACCCTAGGTTTATGGAGTTAACAGGGAAAAGTGTATGAAAGAATAGTTTTAGTGTATGTTCTATTCTTTTAGGGATCATTTGGATTTTACTTTATATTGTGTTTGAGTTGTCCCTATATCTTTGCTAAGAATATTGTCATGAATGTTGTAAGGTCCCTTGTTAATTGAAAAATATCTAGCACACCACCATGTCCTTCATTTTTATTGTTATCAAACTATCGTACCCTATCCTACCATACAAATAATACACCCTATTACATATTATAAGTTTTAGTTTCCTTAAAAATGCATAAGATCTTAAATATTTGAAATGTGTTTATAGTTTATGCTTTAAAAACCCAAACCTACAGTCTTTTATTGAACTCCTATTGTTGAAGATTCTATAGAATGAAGATTGAAATCTTTTTCCCATCTATCTTTAGTATCTTGCATATGACTTAGAACATTTGTGCATTTATTACCTTACACAAATGATGAAAGTCTCAGACTAGGCACTTGGTCCCCCTCATATATATATTTAGATAGGCTAATGACCCATATCTAATATATGGATTCCCACCACTATTTAAGGGGAACCCAACCCCAACCCATATAGATAGATAGGCCCATAACTCCCACCCACATCTATAGATGGATTTAGACTAGGCACCCTCAAACTAAGCACCCAACCCATCTAAATAGATAACCCCATGACTTCTACCCATATCTATAACTAGGCACCTAATCCCCTCATAGATAGGATAGGTACCCCCTCTATCTATATGGTTGTTAGATAGGACCATATATCTATACATGGCCAACAAGGAAAGCCTCATACTAGGCACCCAATCCCTCCATCCCTATATAGATATGGGACCCAATCTAGTTTCTCAGTTGCTAATCTATCTTATCTGGGTTAGAGATAGAGTCTTCTTAATTTAGATTTTTTCCCTTATTTATATTGGTATTAGCAGAATATATTATCAAGAAATCAAGATTGGATAGATATATAGGTCAATATTCACCTATATATTAGTAATATATCTATATTAGTAACCCATTTATGACAACCCTTCCTAGGTGAAGTGTGCAAACTTGGTTATGCCCTGGTCATATTTTTTCCTTGTGCCAAAAATCCCCATGGAGGTTAAATTGTAGAATCTATCCATGTGAGAAAGTTACCCCATATGTCCTTTCACCTTGGTTCAAGTAGAGCTAGAAGTAGCAGGGAGATAACCATACCCTTTATTGGTGTCTCTCAATCATTTTCTATGTCCAGTCTAGTCTTGATGCCAAACCCTTCCCTGACTACAATGACACATCATCAATTTTCTCATATGTGTATTCCATTCTCTTCAAGTGTTCAAGGTTGAGTAATAGAGGTATACAACTGGGAACCAACACTCCACTAGCACCAATTCTAGGGATAATCCTTATCACCCATGTTGTTGAGGACTTTTTTAGAGAGATATTGTCATTTTAACGTTATCTACTTGTTTATGCTACATCTAATCATATTTGGTTCATCAACATCACCACTCAATTGGTACCATTGTTAAGGACACTTTCATTATCCATGTTACCAAGAAATCTTACAGAGAATTGTAATTATTTCATGTTGTGAAGTTCTCTACTACATTTGATACATTTAGACTATTTTGGTTGTCAAAGTTGCATCACTCCATTGGGGATGTGCTAGGATTTGAGATATTTGACAAATTGACATCAGCTAAGTTTATTTTAAAGAGATATTAAAGTTTTATGTTAGAAGGTGTTTTTCCCCTTTGGAACATTATTCTAAAAAATTTAGTGTCTTTGTTTTCTATCTCATTAAGTGTTTGTAAATTTAATTTTAGCATGTATCATTATTTTGTTAATTGTTATATTTTAGAATTGTGATTCTAGTGCCGACTCCAATTTTTATCACCTAGTTTCAAGGAAGACCAGTGCTTGCTCTAAATATTTTACTTAGTTTCAGCTTTTATTATTCTCTTGTTTACAAATTTGGAAGGATTGAGATCATCTTTCAAAGGTGACCCATCTAAGAAACATGTTTCACCCTTAAGTATTCCTCAAAAAAGAGCGAGACAAATTTGGAAGCCTGTTGAAGGGTAGAGTTCAGCTGCTAAGAACCATCAAGATTCTAATAATCTCAAACATTTTATTTAGATCCCCATTATTGAGGACTATCATATCTCTTTGACTACTTATGAAACTGATAGTCTCACTTACTATCCAGATCCTTATCAACCAGTTGAATCCTCTCCTAAGTTTGATCCACCAAGTCCACCTCATTCACCCCCTCACATCCCTTTGTCGATTATTCTTGAACCTCTAACTGAACTAATCATGAGGCATAAGGACCCAAATGAGAATGAATGACCTAAATTTCACATTCCTAGACTCAAACCTATCAATTTTTTTGACATGGAAGGTTATCCTAATGAAGTCCAAAGTGAATTAAGGAAATGCCTTCCAAAATTCCAATGGAACAATGTAGTGAGTGGTGATCATCACCTAAGGGATTTTCACAATATCATTGAATATTATGAGGTTGAGCATGAAGATGTGTGAAATAAGTTATTTGTGTACATGTTGGAGGAAGATGTTCATGAATGGTTCAATTATCTTCCCAATAGATGCATTGATTCATGGGAAGAAATGAGGAATGTTTCCATAATTCAATATGGTGATAGAATCGATTTGAGGTTATTTTAGAATGAATTTGAAAACATCAAGAAGATCCCCAATGAATTTTTTTAGGACTTAAATACATGGTTAAATAAAACTATGATGTGGCTACCTAAAAACATTAGGCCCAGTGATATAGTGTGCTTGATAAAATATTGTGATGCCTTCAATAAGAAAGATGTGTATTACTTGAGGAACAAGGCTCCCATGAACCTTGGTTGGAATTCAATATGGATATCTAAATTGAAAATAACATAAAGGCTATCATAAATCCCATAAACAAGCGGGCTAATGTGAAACTCATCAATCCAAAAAAGACACAATCCATAAAAATAGCCAACCTTGAGGAGACTATTAAAACTTTGGCATCTACTATCAAAGAAATGTCATAAAATTTGGTTAGAGATAAAAAGGGGATCCCTCATGTGTCTGACAGTCAATAGAGGGATCCAAATCTAAATAAAACACAAGGAAGGCTTATTTTTCACCATTGAGATAATGATAGAGGGAAGAGGCTTACACGTGAAGAAAGAATAGATAGAAACTAGAATAGAGGGGCTAGAAAAGAAGTGCCTAATTTATTGAATGCCAAAGTGAATGTTATATATTGTGACATTGATATTGATTAGTGTGACAAGTGATTCCTTCCACATCCCCCATGTGATACATCTAAAACAATTGATGAATATGTAGATGAACTTGAATCAACATCATCTAGTGATGATATTTTGATGTTCAATTGTCAAAGCCCTTGAAGTGAGATGATTGCCTCCATATAATTTTTGAGTGTTACTACTTTTAATCAAGTTTGGAGTGAGATTGAAAAGGTAAGTGCTCAAAATCCCAATTTTTCTTGTGATGTTAATATAGTACAAGCATATGAATTATCTATTCATGATTTTGATTTTCTAAGATTATTGATGATTAATAAATATGATGGGGGAACACTATCAGTTGAGGATAGGTAACTACTAATGAATTTAGTAGTTACCTAAGAGAAATAATACTACATAAGAAGAAAATATCATATTATTGTTCCTTAAGACATTGCCCCTATAAATCCAAAGGTAGGAGATGCAAGTAAGGAAGCTAAGAAAATTATAACAGTCCATAAAGCTTCAAAAATAGCACCCATTTCCCAAGATGTTAGACCCAAAGGTCCTTCTACTAAGAATAAAGTACCTTTGTTATCCAGTATTCCTAAGGGTGCAAATGATTTGAAACAAAGTCCACCTTTGAAGGATATAGTTAAAAAATTTAATTCAACCCAACCTAATCCACTTTAGACCTTAAGTGATTGTATCCCAGCTGAAGGCATTTTTATATTTCCACCAAATACTATTATTCCTTAGTATAGCATGTGTGATATGGTCTAAGTGTTGAGCCAACTAAAAATCATAGTGTCACTTGTTGAATTGTTAAGAATACCTAAACATATGAAGAAGGCATTTGAATATTTAGAGTTTGGTGAGAATTCATCTATGAATGAAATTGAGATACCCCAAACACCCCCAGAAAGTGATTAAGAATTAGAAGAGGTTATTGAACCTATTACAAAAGTCTACTTGGGGACTACATTGGTAAAAATTTAGTTGAATGTGGATCCATTTTATACAATCCTACTAATCAAAGGTCTAATTTTTCACAACTGCATGTTTGATTCTAGTGATTCTTGAAACATAATGCCCTTGGGTGTCCTAAATGAGCTTAGGGTGAAGATTAAATCAAATTTTGGCATGTGTCATGCCATGGACTCATGAGAGGTACTAGTTATGGGACAAGTCACGGGATTAGTTGTAAGATTGATAGTTCATCCTAGTAAGTATTTCAATATGGATGTGGTAGTTGTAAATTACCCACCTAAGTGGGGAATTTTTTTGTCACGTAAGTGGATGATAGATTGGGTGTAAGTATAAATATGGACTTATCTTATGCCACCATTACATTGAAGGGTAAGATGGTCAATATTTATAACGAATCAAATATTATGTATGTAATTGAAGATCTAAAATGTGATCTGAATGATGTATTGTACATAGATGTTGAATTGGGAAACTTTGTTGGGAATGTTGATACTAGTGAACATCATATTGTTTTTGATGTTGAACCTGATAAAGGAGGTGCAATTTGGAAGATGTGCTTTGATGGGGCTTGTTCCAATCTTGGAAATGAAGATGGGGTTGTCTTATATGCCCCCAATGGTAAATGTTTTATGTTTTCTTTTTATCTTTATTTTGAGTGCATAAATAATACTACTAAGTATGAGGCACTCTTGCTTGGTTTATGGATTGCCTATGATTATGGAATTAAAAAACTAATTTTAAAGGGTGATTTTAAGCTAGTGGTAAAGTAAGTATGTAATGTTTATGCTACCAAAAACAAAATGTTGAAACAATATTGGAATGTTGTGTGGGATCTTCTTGAATTATTTGATGCATTCAATATTTTTTATCATCATAGAAGTTTCAATAAAGATGTTGATAGACTTATAGGGATAGGTTCTCAATTTGACATTTCAAATACAATCCCTCATTGTTAGTATTAGGTGGAGGTGCTTATTAGGCATTTAATCCTAGATAATGTTCATCATTGGTAGGTGATTAATGATGATGAATATATTAAGAGGTTTATAAATTATGAAGATAAGTTCCATGCTAAACTCATAGAATTGGAATCCATGGTTTAGGTTTATGATGGAAAGGAAACCTTGTTTGGGAAGGACATCATTTAGGTAAAGACAAACACACTCCCTAGAGGATTGGTAAGTTTGGAAGAATCTTTTGATGGAGATGATATAATAAAATCAAAAGGCTCATTCATCTCAAAAGATGTGATTGAGTGCAACTTGGGTTCTCATGAGAATCCAAGGAAGGTTTGGCTGGGTACTCACTTGAGTGTAGTTGAGAAACAAGCTTACATGTAATTGTTAATAAAGTATGAGGATTATTTAACATGGTCTTATTCTAAGCTGAAAGCATATAGGGAAGATTTGTTCCAACATGTCATACCATTGCATCCTGATAGTAAGCCTTTGAGGTATAAATGGAGACATATTAACCCCATCTTGTCCACTAAGATACAAGATGAGTTAAAGGAGCTAAGGGATGGTGGTATCATTCATCTCATCAAGTATTCATCATGGGTTGCAAATTTAGTCCCTATGTGAAATATGGATAGTGATATCTACTTGTGTGTGGATTTATAAAATTTGAATAAAGCTTTTTTGAAAGATAATTATCCCCTACCCAACATAGTGAACCTGCTACAAAGTATTATTGGATCAGAGATGTTGTCCACATTAGGAAAATTCTTAGGGTGCAACTAGGTTGTGGTAAAGGAATTTAAGAGACCCAAGTCTACTTTGACTATGCCTTGGGACATGTATGTATATATGAGGATTCATTTTAGGTTAATGAACATTAGTGAAACATTTTAGTGATCTATGGATGTTGCCTTTGTAGGGATAATTAACTAGTTCATTGTTATGTATCAGGATGACATTATTGTGTACTCCAAGACTATAGAAGAACATTTGGAGAATCTAGAAAAAGTGTTGATCAGATGTAGGGAGTTTGAAATTTTACTTAATCCAAAGATGTACCACTTTGGAGTACAAAAGGACAATTTTTTGGGAGATATAGTGTCTAAGGATAGTGTCATGATCGACCATGAAAGGGTAGAATCCATTAACAAAGTGTCTATCGTATAGTCAAAGAAAGGAATTTAGTCTTTCTTTAGACATATTAACTTTTTGAGGAGGTTTGTATCTAATTTTTTAGAGATCACTATGCATATTAATTCCATGTTGAAGAAGGACCAGACCATCAAGTGGGAGGAGAAGATCATGCAAGCATTCAATAACATTAATGGAGATTTAAAGTCTACCCCTATTTTGGCTAGCCCTGATTACACTAAGTCGTTTTAGATCTTCTCTTTTGCATCATATAATATTGTTGATAATTTTTTTTGCAAAAGAATGAATAAGGTCATGAATAACCTATATATTTATTTATCAAAGCTTTGCAAGGTCCTAAACTAAATTATACCATCATGGAAAAATAAGTTTTTTCTCTACTGAAAGTTGTAAAGATATTCAGGGCTTATATTCTAAGTTTGAAGATTATTGCTTATATCTTTCATACCATGGTAAAGGACATCTTGACTCAGACTGAAGTATCAAGTAAGAGATGTAATGTGTCAACAAGTTTCAAGAGTATGACATGGATATTCAGACCACCAAGTTAGTAAGAGGCATGGGTCTAGTAAAGATTATGGCTGAGACCAATTTGTAAGTTGTTGAGGTTAAAAATGTTGTTTTAAATGTTGATGATGCCTTGAGTCAATTTCACATGTCTCTATGGTATAGAGATATTATTTACTAATTTTAGAATCTAAACTATCCCCCTAACCTAGATAAGAATCAAATAAGAACTCTCAAGATTTTTTCCCAAAATACCTCTTGACTAAAAATGGATTAGTATGGAAGAATCTGAATGGAGTTTTCCTAAGATGTGTGCTAGAAGAAAAAACTACTAACCTAATTTAAGACTTACATAGTGGATTATGTGGTGGCCATTTTATGCCTAAGGTTATAGCTCATAAAATTTTGAGATCCATTTGTTGGTGGACATTGTTCTTCAAAGATGTTACTCAAATAGTCAAAAAGTGTGAGAAATATCAATGCTTTACTAGGAGGATAATAGATTCAAGTTCTTTTCTCTTACAACATATGATGATTGAAGGCCCATTCAAACAATGGGGAATGGATTTCATTAGAGAAATTTTTTGATTCATCAAGTGATAGACATAGATGGATAATAGTTGCAATTGACTACTTCACAAAATGAGTTAAGGTGGCCCCTACAAATAGAGCAACATACCAAGTAGTAATGGATTTTTTACTGAATTATATTATTTATATATTTGGTGTGCCTATTAAGGATATTATTGATAATGCCATGAGTTTCAAAGTTAAACCTTAAGTGGCATTATGTAAAGAGTATGGGATTGAACTGACCTATTTTTCTAATTACAACCCTTAAGGGAATGGACAAGCAAAATTTAGTAACAAGAACTTGATTAAAATAATTAGATGAACATTGGAGGAAAATAAGAAGTGGATTAAATAGCTAAATTTTGCCTTATGGGTTGATAGGATTATGCCTAAGAGAGCTATAGGCAAAATCCCTTTTGATCTTGTTTATGGAGCTCAATTATTTCTACCTATGAATTTATAGTTTCCCACCTATCAGCTCATGCAGCAACTAGATGATGATGAGTAGATCAACCACTATGAAAGCAAGATGATCCATATTATTGAGATTGATGACATTAAAAGATAAGATCATGAGATACACCTTAATTTCAAAGAGAAGCTAAAGAAAATATTTGATAGGAAGGTTGCTCCAAGGACTTTCCAAGTAGGTGATCCAGTTTTACTTTGGGATAATACACATCAAAAGAAAGGAAAACATGACAAATATGATAATACTAGAATTATCAGTCAATATAAGACATCTAAAGCACTTATTGGATTGAGTCTATCTACAACTTTGTAGATAATTATATAGTATTTTGTTACTCTATCTTTTTGTTGCTTTGTTTCCCCTTTGCATCAAGCTTTATTTGTATAGTTATGTTATATTATTTTTGTCCTATGTTCATTTTTAGATCATCCTGATCTATTTTTGTTAATGTACCATGTTTTTAAGTCTCCATGAGTGTTTACTGATAAAGTGTTAAGTCTTGACTCTGTGACCCAATAGATTGGCACCTAGTCTTACATTTTAGGGTTATTTACACATCTTTAGGGGGTATGTATCCTTGATCAAGATCCAGTTTTAGTGCCCAAAATTGCACTAAAGCAATTAGGCCCTTGTTAAGTATAAATGCCTAAGTCCTTAGCCAAATTCCTACTTTCAACTATTCATGTCAAAGGTCAAGTTTTATGTTGAATAAAATAAGTCTAATTTGGTCTTTACTTAGTGTGAAATACCCTTGTTTATTTCAAAAAAAATGTTTGTGAAAAAATTCTAAAGGCTTTTTTTTTTTAGACTTTTTATCTATGACCAAAAGTCTATAGGTCCATTTGTTTTGGACATTTTATTTGTGGTAAAAATTCTAAAGGGTTATTTTCCTTTAGGAATTTAGCCCATGTAAAAACCTTGACTAAAGTCTAATTCTTTCAACAAAAAATCTAAAGTCAATTTTTTTGGCAAAAATGTCAAGTTCATATGTTTTAGGGAAATTATTTCAAACAATTTGTTTAAAACAATTATCCTAAAAAAACCCAAAAACAAGAAGGTTGTAGACAAACTATCTAAAATAATTATTTCAACGAACCAATTGTTGTGGAACAAAAGTCTTGACACAAAAAAGCTGAAGATAAAAGGCCCGATGAGAAAAGTCCCAAAGAAATATGTCCAAGTAGTGTGATGGCCACATGGATGTATTTAACGATCATGTAGACATAAAAATTGGGCTCAAAGATCATCCATTAGGGGTTAAATTTGATGGTCATGTGGACATCATTAATGGTCATGTGGATGTCAAATTTAAGCCATAATAACTATCCATCTAGTCTTAGATTTTATGGTCATACAGACATCATTGATGGTCATGTGAATGTCAAATCATGGGTATACAGCTAAAAATTTTAAGCCATAGTGTGCAACTAATGGTGTTTGATCCTTCAAATTTGGATTGATGGTTTACATTCCATTGAGCTTCAATATCGATGGTGTGAGTAAGAGCTAACTTGTCAAAGGACTCAGGGTAAAAGAGGAGTTATTTCTTGGTAAAAAGACACATGGTAAAATGCACTTGTAAAGTATGATGTGCTCCTGAAATTACACATTCCATAGAGGGAAAAAGAAATGAAGCATGATAGAAGGCAGAATCTCATAAGCACTTTGCACTAACTACTCTCAAAGTGCAAAGTGCATTGGCACTTCTAGATCCCATGGGAGTGAACAAAATAGGGAAATAGCATGGTAGAGGCTGATATGTTAACTATATAATTTGAAAAGGTTCAAAATAAGTCATAAATTTCTACCAAATGTCTTACACTCCAAAATCAAGTGCAAATGGTATAGAGATGCCTGTAGTGGTGAAAAATAAAGGGAATTGGTGGAAGGTGAAAGGTAAGTTGCACTTTACACCAACACAAGGTGAAAAGTGTTGAACCATCCCCAAATTCCATGGAATGTGAAGCATGAATATGAATGGTGAAAATTGGAAGCTCGTAAGAAATTTTCACTCTCCCCCAACATGAAAAATTCATTGGCACTTCTAGATCCTACAAAAATTAGGAATTGAATGAGTAGGAAAGTTAAGAGGAACTACACATTCAAATTGAATGAGTAGGAAAGTTAAGAGGAACTACACATTCAAATTGTAATGTTGTAATTTGCAAAAGGACATTCGAGGGGAACTACAAGTGTGAATTGCACTTGTGCAATTTGAAAATTGTAAATTAGTAAAAGGGGATAGAATTTTCTCTAAAGGTCAAAAGGCAAAAATAATGTATTTATGCATAAAAAATGTGGATTTATCCCTAAAATAAAAAAGTACAAAAGGTAAAGATGCAAAATGCAAGATGTTGAAAATTAATTTGGAGCCAAAAAGTAAAAATTTAAAAATGACCAAAGTCTTTTGCATTTTCCATTATTGTGCTTATCCAAGCTCCTCCATGGGAGATAAATTTTAGGTTTGCAAATCAAGATAGGCCACTCCAAGTAAGATCTCTGAAGCAACCATGGATCTAGAATATTCCCATGCCATCACTATGAGAGTAGGTTATTCCATGGCATGCATAAATGGAAGGGTAGATGTCAAAGAGGTTCTATACATGAAAGCAAGTGGTCTAGGGCATATTCAAGGAGTTACACATAAAGATAAATGGTTTGATTACCTCCACTATGAATATTCTCCCTCCAGCTCATGTGAAAGGCACTTCTAGCTGAGAGATCAAAAGATATGATCCAAATCTTCATAATTCCTTATAGAGGCAGTTGTAACAATTATTTTCCTTGTAGATACATGAAGATTTTACGTGTGGAAAGAGAATATTTTCTAACTGGGAGCATCTTGATAGACTTGAAAGTTTGTTTTACAATTTTATAAATTACAACCCACATTCCCAGATTTGAAATAGGTAAAAAATGTATAAATAGAGGGCTTATCCTTTATTTAATGGGTTGGTTGGACATTGTGTTGGTCATTATGTGTGGGTTATTATTAGTTTTTTATTTCTCTCCAAGTCTAGGATCTTTAAATTTTTAGGATCAGTACTATGTGTGAGTTATCTCTCTTGCTAAGATGGTTTTAACTGTACAGTCATTAGTAATCTTTAAGAGCATGTTTATGTCTTCTTTTTCAAAAGAGAAAACTCACCATACTTGTCCCCTTGGTAGTATTTTAAAAAAAATTGATGTATGTAAGGTTTATTTTTAAGTCAATGAAAATTCTTGTGGTTCTTTATTGTTTCCTATTGATGAAGTGTAGAAATATGTTTTACAGGTTTTTTTATTAGATATTTTGGTTTGTGTTCATTAATAGTTGTCATTTTGAGCATGGATTTAGGTTATAAATCCATCTTTACAGTTTAACTTGGAAGTATGTTGTTGAATAACTTGTTAGGTTGCCCTAGGTTTATGGAGTTGACCGAGAAAATCATCTTAAAGTGTAGTTTGAGTGTATTATCTAATATTTTAGGGATCATTTGGCATTTTATTTATCTTGCGTTGGAGTTGCCCCTACATATTTGCTAAGAATAATGTCATGAATGTTGTAAGATCCCTTGCTAATTGAAAAATATCCAACACACCACCACATCCTTCCTCTTTCTTATTATCAAAATATCATACCCTATCCTACCTTGAAAATAATACACCATGTTGTATGTTATAAGTATTATTTTCCTTAAAAATGCATAATATCGTACATATTTGAAATGTGTTTACAGTTTGTGCTTTCAAGACCTAGCCCTATAGTCTTTTATTTGACCCCTATTATTGAAGATTTTATATAATGAAGATTGCAGTCTCTTTCCCATCTATCTTTAGTAGCTTATATATGACTTAGATAATTTTTTCATTTTGTGTGACAACCCTTCATGGGTGAAGTGTGAAAACTTGGTTATGCCCTGGTCATATTTGTTCCTTGTGCCAAAAATCCCCATGGAGGATTAATTGTATAATCTTTCTATGTGAGAAAGCTACCCCATAAGTCCTCTCACCTTGGTTTAGGTAGAGCCAGAAGTAGTAGGGAGCTGACCATACCCTTTGTTAGATACTTTTATATGTCTATTCTAATCTTGATGACAAACCCTTCCCCAACTACAATGACATACTAGCAAGATTTTCATCATTGTTTGCCATTTTATTTAAGTGTGCAAGGTTGAGTGAAAGAGGTGTACAACTAGGAACCAATAAGGACAACATATAATATATATAATACAAGTTAATACTATCCCACCCTACATAGAGATGCCATTGCATATACCCTCTAGTGAAATAGATGTTAATGTATGGGGAAACCCACACATTTAGATGAGATATCTCTCCAACCCAAATAAATGGTGCAGTCTTTTGATGAGTTAGGAATTGATTTTGGTATGTGAATATTACCTAACTAAATGGGTAGAAGTGAAAACTTTAACATGTGCGAGGGACAATAAAATTGGATAATTTATATATTAATATATCTTCACAAGATATATAGTACCAAGAAAGATAGTTATGGGTCAAGGATCACAATCCACATTTGATCTAATTACAACCCTTGTTTGTGAATATCATATTCAATAATCATCCTTGGTCTAATGGCCAAATAGAGGTCATGAAAAAATAATTAGAAAATATTCCAACCAAAATAGTAGTTGTACACCATCAGGATTTGGAAACCCATATTTTCAAATCTGTGTGGGCATACCGAACAACATGGAAGACCAAAACAAGGCTTATCCATATGATCTAGTCTATGGAAATAAGGTTGTCTTCCCAATATAATTTGAGATCAAAACGTTGAGGATTTCCCTAGAACTTGGCCTAGATTTATATGAAGCATAGAAAGAGAGATTACTATAAATTAATGCTTTAGATGAATTATAGAGGGAATAATTAAAACATACAAAAATTAATTAGAAATAAAAATTTAAATGGCATGATAAATTAATTAAGACACATGAATTTAATTAAGGAAATCATGCCCTACTCTATGACTCTAAGTATAAGGACCACAAAGGAAAGTTGAGAATAAGATGGATTGTTCCTTATGAGATATAGAAAGTATTTGATAATGGAGAGGTCAATCTAAGAACTATAAACATGTAAAGAAAAAATTATTGATAAATGAGTGCACTTGTGACCAATCTTTTCATGTATTTAGTTCATGCTTCTTTTCATGATTTTTGACACTTTTCATTCACTCATATTGCAGATGACTCATTCCCACAATAAACTAATGATCCAAAAATATCCCTAAACAACATTATAAGAAACATATGCTCTCTTTTAAATTGATCCCGAATTTCATCTTAGTTGTTCTTTCCCTATGACCATGGCTTCCCTATTTAGACATGGCTAGTCCCGACCATTATGTAATTCTATTAGTCATGTCCTACCACCAAATAATGGCTAGTTGCTCAAATTTAAATTCATGTAATGGGTCATCCCATAATTTTAGTGAGACCCATCCAAATTAATTGCCAAAATATCACTATAAGTCCACTTTTCAAACCATTTTTTTCACAAGAGGTTTCCATATTAAAAATCACCATAATTTTAATTTCACATTGAGAGCAACTTCCCTATTTTTTCTAATTATGAATACATAAAATTTAGTATACCTAAGATAAAGTTTGAATACACTTATAAGGTCATAATTCATGGTTGAAGCACTTAATCACATCAATATTTCACTAAAATTTAGCATTTTTCAGCAATCTTTCACACCCACCATTATAACATAGAATAACTATATGGAGTTTGATCCATCTTCAAAGTATTGGTATGTAGGAAATGCTCTAGGTATGGGGTGTTAAGGTCAAGCACAACATCTAATGAAAATTCATTTTTACTCCATGATTTATTTTTTGATATTTTACTATTGAGCCAAGGTTAAAAGTGAAGGATAAGATACACAATATTTTTTTGATGGAACAAAGGCTTATGAATAGGAAAATAGAACATACAATTAAAATCAAACCTATCATAGTAATTTTAGAGATATTTCATCTATAGGATGTCAGCACTCCCTAATGATATTAGTTCATAATTCCCTTATCTAAATCTAATTATATTGTTTGGATATCTGTAAAACCCTATTTTAGATCCATAATTAGTCAACACAGTCGCACAACTTCTTTTCTAGTCTTAGTCATAGACCTATATTCTAGTTTTCAAGCAAAGTTATTTTTCTTTGCTACCTTCCTCTTTTATCATATTTCCATATTTCTCAAGTTCTAAATTAGTTTGTCAGTTATTTCATATATATATAATTTTTATTGTATGCAACAATTTATCTCATTTAGGTAATTAATTATCTTATTTTCTAAATTAGATAACCATATTGGTGCACTTATGTTTTTGTTTAAGCATTGTAAAACCCTAAGTTTTTATTAGGATTCCAATGCTCTTTCTAAAATTAAATATTTTTTTCTTGGAGTTTTAGATCTTATCTGTAATTTTCTATTTTTAATTTGTGCAAATAGAATTTTTAATCTTTGCCCTAGGGTTTCACCCTCATTTTTCTACTATGGTTTTCCTTTTATAGGCATGTGGCTTATCTTTCCTTTTTATGCTCATTTATGATCCATATTGGATCAATTTTAAAACTTATCATAGGTTTTTGTTATACCTATTTTATAGAATATTGTATGAATTTTAAGAATTTGTAATTTACTTTTTTAGGTAAATTTGGCCCCTCCTAGGGGACAATTGGTGTACCTATTTTAAAATTAATTTCTAAGTTTCATTTACTTAATGATTTTCATCACAATTGTCTTTCATATTTTATAAATACTTAATGAATATATTTTATTAGTCGTTTATTTATGGTGCACATCATATAATGGCTATATGGTTTACTTTTGGTATAAATTTTTCAATTCAAGCAATAATTATTCATATTACATGGCATCAGCTAGAAATATATAATATATTTAATAATTATGTAATAAATTAGATAAAATTAATGTAAAATAAAATTAAGTTTGCACTTAATCATTATACACTTATATGTCTATGCTAACTTCTATCGACCATCCTCAAGATGATGATATCTTATTTCTCTCTAACCAGATCCATGTTATCACTATCACAAGAGGTAAGGCATCTCACCCTATAACTATAAATTAAGATAACCAACATATCCTTACTCACCCCCATACACATATGACATATCCTTTTGATGGTGTTTACATGTATATCCAATAGCAATTACCTAGAGTTTGTGCTTGTGAATCCCTTCAAGCTCAAATTATCACTATGGGAAGGATAATAGAAGAGTTGGAAATGAAAATTAACATTTCAATGAAAATATAACATCATTAGAAAATCATCTCACATATCCAAATAATTTATAATATGTCATTACTAATTATTCATTTGTATCTTCATATAACAATTTTATGCCTAAAATGTCTTCATATCAAGATTATAAGCTAAAATAGAATACATATAAAACTAATGCTTCACAGAGTCTACAAAAGAACAATAAGAATTTAAGTGATATTATAAGATAAATGATTCAAAAAAATATTATGAAACTACCTCCTATAAATCCTTTAATAATATCATGGAATGCATGGGCATCATACAGATCATTGTTTCACTTTAAAGAATAAAATACAAATTATAATTTGTAGTGGTGATCCTATAATAGATACATCAATGAATAAATCCATAGTGGAAAAAGTATAAGTAGAACAAGAGGAAAAATCAAAATTAATACAAAAATAGCAAGAGAATAAGTTGCACGAACAAGTGCAACCTAAGCTAGAAAGCATATTTAAGAAAGAGTTTTTAACAAAAGAGGATCAAAATAAATAAATGCATACAAAATCTGATGTTATAAGTGTGGTTTCAAAGTATTCAAATCAAAATAAATTTATCATTTCTAGAGCCTTTGATTCTTAACCCTCTCATAGATTGCAAGAAATATACCAATGTTATGATCAATAACACTATTGAAATGAATGTTTGTGGAATGACACTCTTATAATTTCCTAGATATGGTAAAGAACACTTGAGTAAGACTATTGTATCTTAATCATTTATCATATATAGTTAGATACCTTTCAGAATTGGTCCAAAAACATGTTTATTGGTTTTTCACTTATGTCTTGGTTTGTCCCAATATAGAGGTTAAATTAGGAATATTAGGGATGAAAGAAATGTGGGAAAAAATGGGCAAATATCATTACCATGTTACATTGAACATGAAAGTGCCATGCTTATATTTTCAAGAGAAGATGGAATTTATTTAAATCAAGATTAACAAATGGAAAGCACGCCTTCAACTACTATACCAAAAAAAAAGTAATGGAATAACATTTAAGATAAATGATCTAGTACATATTGCATAAGAGAAATATTCCCACAACATGGGGTAGTTGATTTTACATATCCAAATACTTCATAGTTCCATGATCATTTCCATTCATGATAGGTCATCCTTCTTATGCTAGATACAAGACATATTAATGGTAAACCTCTTAAGGGATTCATTGGTTAGTATGTTCCTTCTCATGTTTTAATATATTCAATAATAATAATAAATCAAGTATTCCATTACATTCAAACATTAGGACCTATGCATGCTTATATTTAGTTTATTTACATTAGTTAATTTGTGCTCATTTATTTAATACTTACTTTTATCTAAATTCATATCAAATATGATTCATAATTTTATACAATTGAATGTAGAACATACATTTTGCCATTTACAGACATATTTCTAGGTTATTTCACTATCTCATACTAAACAATTATAAACAAACAAAATCACTCTACTCAAATAGTATTGCATGATGTTGTTATTTTATTCCATCAATCTTGTCCGAATGAACATAAAATATCAATTCTCAAATCTAAACAAGACATAGGACTCGTACAACTTGTCTATACATCAATAAACTCACCAAGGCATCTCATACATAGGTTATATCATTTTTTGGCTATCCTTTCTTATTCATAACTAGTTCCTAAAACTACATAAAATATATCAATAATTATCACTTACCTACACATTGATATCTTATTGGTTACTTAAGTTTATAAATATACTAGTGTTACAAATTACTTATGTTGATTAATTACATATAATCATGCATACTTTCATGTTTGATTTCTTGCCCCATGTCTTGTGTGTATTATATGTTTTTGATTGTGGAAATTTGAACATGTACTTGCATGTAGATCTAAGTCTATTGTATGTTTTTATATTTGAGTGAGTGATAGTTTAATACTTCCTTTTATGTTCCCCCTAGCTTCTATTGCATTCACTGTGTGCTTTACGTGTACTTTTTATATGTTTAAATCATGGCCATGACATTTGATTGCTATTTTTTCTTAATTTTCTATGCCATGATGGGCATAATGCATCTTCTCCAATTTAGATGTTATGATCAATATCACACATGATTCGCTAAGTTGTTTTAGTTAGTTTTAATACTCAATTATGGTAATTCATTATATATTTCATCGTTCACATATATCTACATGTGACATTGTATATGATTTGATTTATACATGTCTCATACATTATGTTTTTTTAGTATATATGTGATGATGCCATGATCCTCCATGTTATCATTACTACTCATATTTACATATTTTTTAACATCTCTTGCATAACTTTTTATTTTAAGTTAAGTTTTTGAACAAGATTTATAACTCATCTCAAAATAGGGGACATACACATTAGATTTTCTTGAGACTAAGATCCTACAATATAGTACACAAATAAAAAATTTAAATTTTTACATAGTGGATCACATTCTAGACACCAAAATCACTCAAAAATCTATTTTGGAAATTGGCACTCTATTTGGAGAAGGGTGTAGGCTAGCCATGTCCAAAACATGGATCTATTATCCCAACAAGTATAAAATAGTCATATTTAAAAAAATATTAAAATTACGGGTAGTACAACATAATTTTCAACATCTATACAGAACTAGTTTCTATAAAAATACTCAGATTTGCTAAATTTGGGGGCATCATGTGTCATATGTGTTCTAAGTTACCATATAGTTTTTTATCATAATTTTAGTATTTATTACTCATTATAAAAATCCTTATACACCTATATTTCATATTTGAAGAACGTGTGACACATATGACTACCTCCTTTCCTATATTTACACCAATTTTACATATGGAATGGTAATCCATGTCATTCTCTACACTGTACATAACAAACCCATATAATACTATTTTTTACACTAATGTTTCACTAATTTTGCACCATAAATGACCCTTATTCTATCTATAATGATTATTTCATATTTTGGATCATTTTTACACCAAAATAATTTATTGGAATTCATACAAGGATTCCAAACTACATTAATAATTTGTGTATGATATGATGGATTTAAACACACCTTGATTTCTTAATCACACTCACCTTTCAATGAGTATTTGGGCATGCATAATCTAATCTAAGATATTTTATGAATATTAAATATCCAAAGGTCTTAACCTCTCTATCACCAAAATTTTTCACCATAAAACACAATGGTTCATGCACCCATTAAGTGTATTCATTCCTTGTTATTACATATATAAGTTTATTTTATTTCAATTTCAAATTTACATCTTAATTAATGACTAATTTTTACATTTTTCATTATAGGTTCACATGAATCACATTTCAACATTATAGCCTACATTCAAGATTGTTCTTCATGGGTAAGTTTAGATGTACTTTTTTCTTTTACTCTAGTACTTTCACTTTTGTTGCATTATTAGAATAAAATTGTAGGGGGGATTTAGATACATAAATTAATATTTATTGTTAAAACAATGCACTTGTGACCACTTTCCATGAAATTACACCATGTCACTTTCCATGAAATTACACCATGTCACTTTTCATGATATTTGACCGCTTTTCCTTTACTCCTATTACAGATGACCCATTCCCACATGAAACCAATGATCCCAAAATATCCCCACCCAACATTATAAGTAACCTAAACTCAACTTGAGACTGATCCCAAATTTAAATTTAGTTATTTTTCCCTCTAGACATGGATATCCTATTTAGACATGGTTGGTCACCATTATTGTCTAGTTCTACTAGTCATGACCTCCCACCAAATAATGACTAGTTGTTCAAATTCAAATTCATATCATGGATCATCATATATATTCAATGAGACCCATATAAATGAATTTCAAAAATATCACTATAAATCCACATTTCAAACCATTTCACACATAATAGGATTTCATATTGAAAATCACCACAAATCTAATTGCATATTGAGAGCTAATTTCCTAGTTCTCCCAATTATGAATACATACAACCCTAATAACTTTGATTAAATTTTTGAATACATGTATAAGGTCACAAGTCATGTTGAATCACTTAATCACACTAGGATTGCTCCAACATTTAGCATTTTATACCAGTATTTCACACACACCACCTTTGCATGGGATAACTCCAAGGAGTTTGATCCCTCTATAGAGCAATGGTATGTAGGAAATGATCAATGTATGGGTGTTGAGTTCAAGTAAAACTTAAACCACTAACCCATTTTTAATTTATGATTTCATTTTCCCTATTAGTCTATTGATCTAGTGTTACAAGTGAAGGATAAGAAACATAATGGTTTTCACAATGGATTGAAGGCTCCCATATAAGAAAATATAACATACATTTGAAGGCAAACCTATCATATAATTTTTTAGAGTTATCATCTACATGATGTTGACACTCCCTCAGAATACTAATATGTTGTGACCTTGTCCAGACCCAACACTATTATTCAGAGATCCAAAAAAATCCTATTTTAGATCCATAATCAGTCAACATAATCATACAACCTATTTTCTACTCTTAATCCAAAACTTACATTCTAGTTTTCTATCTAAGTTTTATTTCTCTAATACATTTTAATTTTAGTATATTTATAAATATAGCAAGATCCAAATTAGTTTGTGTCATTTATTACATATTTTTAATGTTCTTATTTAACACAATAATTTATCTCATTTAAGTAGTTAATTCACTTATTTACCAAATCTAATAAAACATACAAAATAAATCTAGTAAGATTATCTTTACTAGTCAATGGTCATCATGTAAAGTTGTACAACAAATCACTATCAAAATAAGAATTCAAACAAAATATAATTTAATAAGAAGACTTTGCATGGATACAGATCTTTATAATATAGTTTAAGAACACACTCTTTGAAAACTTATATCCTTAGATCACCATATTCATGCATCAAAAAGGAATTACAACTCACCCTCCATATCCATTGATAAATGGTAAGATGTGTATCAAAACCTTGACTAGCATATAAATTGTTTGGCTAGTTAATGGCTAAATAAACATTTTGAATGTAAAACTAATATTTTAGTTAGTTAAAACTATAAAATTATTAATTTTAAAAATAAAAACCTTTAGGCATTATTTAAATCCCTAGTTAGAAAACTAGATTTTTGGTTTACCAATGATTGAATAAAATCCTTGATTAGAAAACCAAGTAGCTAGCTGATCAAGGGTAAAAATATTTAAAAAAATAAAATTAAAATCAACTTTTTGACATTTTCACATTTGATCATCGAATCATACCAATTTTATGAGCTATGTACAATTATTACACTTAAGTTTGTATTCAACTATCAATTGCAGACTAAGGTTATAGGTTACATCTTCATTGTTACGATTTATAGTAGTTTTTATGAGTTAACTCTTAGTTTCTACTAGTTGTTTGAAATATGTTATAGGATTATATTACATGATATATAATGATGGGATAAGATTAAAAAAAAAATTTAATAGCTCTCTTTCAAGCTAAGGATAATAATTTAACACAACATATAGTTTTCATGGGATGTTAGGAACTAGTACAAGCTCTTTATAATAATTTTATAGGTCTCATTCATAACATATGACACTCTTTTAACCATATCTTTATTTTTTCACCACATCTTCCTAACTTATCAGCTCCACAAGTACTCAAAGGAAGATTACCATGAAACTTGTGACCATATCAAACTTACTCCAAGCATCTATATGGGCCAAATAGATATAGTAATAATATATTATTGGAATAAAAAATAGTGGTACTCTTGAACCAAACATCTCCAACCAATCTTTCTCACAACATACTTGCTCACTAACTCCTATAGGAAGGTATTAGCCTTGCAAAAAAAGGGTGTAAGTTTCCTCTAGGGAAACTAATAACTATGTTTCATGAGTGGCATTCAAGTGAATATGCCCAATTCATATTTAACATGATAAATACATTAAATTTAACTCTTTTAGTCTTCATTATATTTAAATAAAACATCATTCACTACATCTCACATGACCACTCAGCATGGTACAGCCAAAACCTCTAATCACTAAGAATTAAAAAATGAAAATTATTTGTAAAATCAATGCATAAAAGGTAAATGATGACATATCTTTTATAAAAATAATCATATATTATCATTTAAACATTTATAATTTATGTAATCATGACATATTTATGTACTATTTCTAATACCTTTGTTCTACCCATATAAAAATCCTTCCCTTATAAGAGATATTATTACATTAACCTTTTCTATACAAACTCCATACCATATAATTATAATATTCTATTTTACACACTTTGACACACCTTAATCCATCACTCGATGATGAGTGGCATCTTAGTTGGGTGGTGAGTTCCATGAAAAGTTGTATGATTTAAAGAATTGTTATATGCACATGTAATTTCATGTAACGGGCATTATGAGAAACTAAGTGACTAATTGGGGAAAGGTAATGATTACTCATAATATGCAAGGAATTTAAATAATACATGCTATAAGGATAAACATGTAAAACCATCAAAATTATCCTCACACAATAAATAATTCAAACCCTTTATTTTGTCCTATTAGCTAAAAATAACCTATTTTGTTATAGGGAGAAAATACAAGTAAAAATGGGAGAAGATGTTCTTAGGAGAGAACCTACAAAACATTCACCACTAAGAAGAAGAATATATGTTTCTAATATCTTCCAAGATGTAGGATGATGGATTATGTTGAGAAACTAACAAGGTATGAGGATCAAATTGTCCAAGAATTTTTAGATACCTTTGTGAATGATGTAGATATTATCATAGGATTAAAAATGGAGGCAACTAAGGTATTTATAGAGGAATTAACTTGTTTTACATGCATAATATAATAATGGAAAGACACATATATGTTAGAGGTACAATCACTGAAGGGGGGTGAATCAGTGATGCAAGATAATCTAATTCAATTCCCAATTATTAAACATTCATCACATATAATAATGATGCATACAAATTAAACATTGCAATGAACATAGCAAGATCAAGCACATACCACATGATATATGTGGGAAACCCTCTTGGAGGATAAAACCCACTAAACCTTGCAATATGGACTATAGTCCTAAAATAACAAGATCCAACATTTAGACCAACACTAACTAATCAAGGAACACCCATCCCTTAATTTAGTGAGACACCCATCCCATAAGGAGGAAAAAAACCCCTAGGAAACCAAGCATCCACTCAAATACCTTGATTTTATAATCATCTCTAATATAATGTCTTCTACACCTGATTATGGACTTATCTTGCTTGCACTCTTCTTCACCCTTCAATCTTTCTCAAATAGCCTCTAGGGCTTACTCACTCAATCTACTTCTTTTAGGTTCATTAGGTCTAATGACCTGAGTGTCCTACATCAATTTGATCAAATAAACATGAATGATCATATTTTCTCTTTTATGGTCCTAAATGACATGTACCTTATTTTTCAAATGTTTTCTCCTTCACTTTGTACACCACTCTCTCAACTACACTTCAAATAGGCCAGTTATGCCTAGTATTTATACCATACACTCATCTAACCCATTTTGGTCAACCAATATGCTTATCATACTTGTTATACATTTTAAATATGTCTTCATACATATTACATGTAATAACCCCACACTCCTTATGTCAGCCATTACCTCATTAACCCCAAACCATCATTAGGTCTTGGTGAGACCTAAAACAATTAGGCCTTCATACTTACACATTACATGTGAGACTACTTAGACCACTTTCAGCCTTTAAAAATGATTAAAAAAATAAAACCTATCTCCAATATCCCCTTTCTCACTCTCATATGGGTCCATGCCACTTCGAACACCAAATCAACACTTGAAACTAGAAATTAGGTCTCTTCACTCTTTAGGCCTTCATACATAAAAAATATAGTCTCAAACTTTTGATGTAACAACTCAAATGTTTTCACATATCCATATTATTATATCACATGGGTGAAACCTTTAGTATCTCTAAAAAAATTACATGTGCCTTAAACACTTCAACATAGGCTCTAAGCACTCAAAATAACTCTCTTAGAATGACCACTCAAACTGGGCATTTACAGTCAAAATATAGTCAAGCTATTTTGACTCTCCATAACTGATCAAGGGAAAATCATGACAACCAATACCTTCTCATAGATTTTTTATACTTATATAACATCTCCATACTAATTTTATTCCTCAAATCTACTTATAACATTTTCAACTTACCTCTACAAGATGGTCACTCAAACTTGCTATTGTATTCAATAAACATAGTCAACTTCTAAGCCTTTATTCATACTAAATATGGATTGGTCAAACATCCAAAATAGATATATATGGTCCTCATGGAGTCTAAAATAATTTAAAATAGTTATTTCATCTTGACACATAGAAATATCATCAATAACTCTTCAATTATCCTTCTTAGGTCACTTGCAAAACATGGTCAAACCTTTAGTCAATTTTTGAGATCAATAACTTTGATTTTATAGACTGTCAAAAATTATAACTAGATTATATACATGTGCCTAGAATTCCTCTTCAAATTTTCATTTTACACCATTAATAAACTCATCCTAGATCAAAATATATAAGAAAAATACTAAGCACTATTTTATCCTTTTGCTAATTCAAATGCCAACAATCACTAGTTAATGCAAAATCATCTATAGGCACGTGTCTTCATCTCATGTCCTTATACATCTTATTAAAACACAATATTTTTATCTCCTTTTTATCCTCCTAATATTACCTTTGATCACTCACCATTGATCTTAGATCCTAGCTTCCAAGATCAAGCCACTTGGTAGCCCCATGTGCCCTCTACATACCCTACAGTCAGTCTCCAATGATCTTATACCACTTGGCATCCCCATGTGCCTTATGAAAATTTTATTGACTTATTAACTAATTCAAATCATTTATCTTCCTCTACATGATTGAATTCACTTTGTATATCTTGATCTACTTCTCAAACTTTATGAAAGTGGCCTGTCTTCATCATGTTCATTCTCAAGATCTTTGACTAATAAACTTAATGCTTGTCATTGATCTCTATATAACAAGTATAATACTCACCATTAGATCCCTATCTATTAATATTAATTTCTCGCCATATATCTTCATCACTTTATTAAATTCTCACCATAGATATTTGATATAACAAACTTAGCTAAGTATGGGAAATTATTGAACTCTATTTGAGAGGCCAAATTTGCACCTTAATAACTTTTTCTATGCTCCATGCCCAAACCTAAAAATGAAACCATATGATCTCCTCACATAGGGTAATCTATCCAATATCAAGTCTCTTTTTAAACCTTCACATGTGTGAATTTTTATGTCATCAATTTTCTCACTCAAATTTATCAATCAAGATGACTACTTAAACCTAGACACTCATATGACTGCTCTAATGAATTCTTTTCACTTATTCAATCACTCCAAGCACTAAAAACACCACAAAGGGTCTCTACAACATAAAAATACCATAAATAATATCCACCATCTACCTATCTAATTCAATATTCAAAAACATTGAAGCACACTTTATCATTGTCATTCTAGCACACGTGACACCTCATCAACATCCTTGGTCACCTTGGAGACATCATTGAAAAACCTCCAACAATATCCCCCTTTGTCAATGATTTCAACACCAATATAAATATTATGCTTAGACTCTATCTTTATCTTCAAGTACTTTCTCCCCCTTTGACATAATGACAAAGTGGGCTCAACTTCTGATCATATAGACCTAAAAATACTTCAAGGACCAATAATAGGAAAGGACCACCTCTAAGAGATGATACAAACACCCCCTAACATTATACATACCTATTTTTACCTTAAGCATCTCAATCATGATCCATGAATACACTCTTCTTTGATCATACATAGCTTCTATGAAGAAAAAACATATATGAACATCAGAAATTGCATGAACTTACCTTGAAAACATTAAGAGGGGTTCTCCCTAAGTCACCTAAGATTAGACACCCTTTTGAGCATCTTCAGACCATTTATAAAAATTATGAATCAACATAATTGCCTTCATACCTTCTCTCTCAAATTTTACTACACAATCCTTTGATCTTAGGACCTAACCATTTACAAATATCCCCCTCTGTTTATGCACGAGGATTCAATACATTGATAAAGTACCTACCTTGGTTTGATCAAGTCATCAAATCAACATACTTGATTTCACACCTTTATAAGACTTATTCATATCTCCATTATGACTAAAACATCTCACATATGCTCCGCCCACATCATGCACAACTCTTCAAGCCTTTCAAACTATCTGAGTTTTCCCCCCTAACTCCACATTCCACCTAGATCATGATATCTTCAAAAAGACTTCTCAATGAACTAGATATGTCATCAACTCTTCAAACACTTGGAACCAACCAATTTGACCCTTTAGGACCAAAATCCCTGAACAAGTTACCTGAAACATTTTACTATAGACTACTAGAGCAATCTCATGAACCAGTTGCTCCCCTCAACCAAGAACCTTATACTAATTTGTAAACAAAGAGATGACTCGCAATCTTTGTCTTAGATACTCAAATGTTGTTTTTGTTAATGGTTTGGTCATAATGTCTACAAGTTCTTTTATAGGCACATATTCCAACTTAATGCATTGATTGCTCACATGTTCTCTCAAGAAATGATATATAATAATAATATGTTTAGCTTTTGAGTGCATTATAATATTATTTGAGATACTAATTTCACTATTATTTTCACCATATATGGGACAAGCTTCTTTTTTCCTTACCTTATAATCTTCCAAGGTTTTCTTCATCCATATAGCTTGAGTGCAACATGAGGTAGCAACTATATACTCATCTTCTATAGTGGATATGGATATTGAGGCTTACTTCTTGCTTAGCCAAGGTACCAAGCATTCACCCAAGAATAAAACACCACCACAGGCACTCTTTCTATCATCCACACAACCAACCCAATCTACATTAGTGTATGTCTTTAGAGTGAATTATTTGCTCTTGGGATACCATAAACCATATTCTACGGTGACCTTAAGATACCTTAAGATTATTTTGACTACTTTCAAGTGATATTCTCTATGATTAGTTTGAAACCTACCAAAAATTACTATTTCTTGCATGATATTAGGTCTAGAGGTAGTGAAGTACAAAAGACTTCCAATCATGGATCTATACAAGTGTTGATCAACCTCGGGTGAGTCATCTTGCTTACTCAACTTATAACCTATAATCATTGGTGTACTCATTGGATTACACTCCATCATATCAAATTTTCTTAGCATATCATTAATGTATTTATATTGTGAAATGAATAGCCTTGCATCTAGTTGGTTAATTTGTAATCCTAAAAAGAATGAAAGATCTCCTAACATAGAGATCTCAAATTAAATATTCATGACATCTACAAACTCTTTACTCATATTGCCATTATTAAAACCAAATATTATGTCATCAACATAGAAAAATATAAGTAATTGATGACTACCTTTAGTCTTAATGTACAAATTGCTATCAGTTACCCCTCTTTTGAAACCTTGACTCGAAAGATACTTGTCTAGTCTATCATACCAAGCTCTAGGAGCTTGTTTAAGACCATATAAAGCCTTCTTCAATTTTCACACATAGTCTTGATCACTTGAAAATAATAAACCTTTAGGGAACTCAATGTACACTTCTTTTACGTTGTCATTCAAAAAGGCAGATTTCACATCCATTTAGTATACCTTAAAATCTTTGAAACTAGCATATGCTAAGAAGATTCTAATTGCTTCCATTCTTTCCATTTGAGAAAAAGTCTCAATAAAATCTATCCCTTTAACCTGAGCATATCCTTTACACACCAATCTATCTTTATTTCTTAAGACCTCTCCTTTCTCATTCATCTTATTTTTGAAGACACACTTAGTGCCTATCACATTCTTGGTTTTGGGTCTAAGACCTAGATCCTATGTTTTATTCTTCACTATTTGATTAAGTTCTTCAACCATAACACATGTCCAACTTTCATATTTTTTAGATTCCAAGAAATTTTTGGGTTCAACTGATGATAAAAAGATAGTGTTTTGTTGATTCTGATATATCAACATTCTCATTATAGTTTGTAACCTTGCATTCACATTATCAATTACCTGGGAGGTAGGATGATCCTTATGTATTCTCTTAGATGGAGCTTTAGTGTCAAGTTTTGCTTCTTCCTCTTCATATTTGTCATCCATTTAAATAGATAACCCATCCTTGTTTAAAATATAATTATGAATAGTATAACTTACTTGCAAGTTTGACTTCTTGACTCTATTTGTCTCATCTACACTCATATTTGAGCTTTCAACAATCTTTTGAAGTCTCTTACTGAAGCATCTATAGGTAGATCTGATAGAAAAGTATCCTAAGAAGATGCCCTCATCAAATCTTGAATCAAATTTTCTAATAGTTTCTTCATCCCTTTTGATACAACACTTGCTCCCAAATACTGTAAAATGTTTGACATTAACAGGTCTATTCTTCCATAGTTTATATGGAGTCTTATCACTATTTACCCTAATTTATCACCTATTAAGAATTTAAACTAAATTATTTACTACCTCTTCCCAATAACCACTTGATATTTTAGCATATTGAAGCATAGTTCTACTCATTTCTTAAATAGTTCTATTTTTCCTTTCAACAACACCATTTAATTATGGTGTTCTAATAGCAGAATATTATCTTATTATCCCTTGTTCTTCACAGAAGTCATCAAATTCATGAGACCAAAACTCAAATCCTTTATTTGATCTTACACACTTAATTTTAAATTCTTTTTCATTTTCCATAAGTGCTTGGAATGCTATAAAACTTGCAAAAGCTTTAGATTTATCTTTAAGAAAGCATATCCAAGTCATCCTTATAAAATCATCAATGATAAGCATGAAATAGTTGTTACCTTGAATAATTTGAGTTCTCATAGGTTCAAAAAAATCAATATATATCAATTATAATGGCCTTGTAGTGGAATTTTCCTTGGATTTGTATCTCTTCTTGATTTGATTCCTATGAAGACATGTTTTGTAGAGAAAATGAGGAATTTTTGTAATTTTTAGCATAAATATTACTAACCCATTTGAAATGATCCTTACTATATTGTCAAAATTAATATTTCCAAGTATTTTATTCCAAATCTATCTTTCATCTAATTGACTCATGAAACATTCCTCCTTCTTTGGTTCATAGAAGATATACAGGTTATTTTCTACTTTATGAATGTTTGTAATTATTTTTCTAGACTTTACCCTTTTAACTTCACATTCCTTGTCATGAAAGGTTAGAATATTTCTTTGCTCACAAATTTGACTCACTTAAAATATTATGTTTTAGATCTTATACATATAAGACATTATTGGTTCTAGTATGGCCATTGTCAAAACTCATAGTACCTTTTCCAATAATATTAGTAAATTTGTTATCACAAATATAATTGAACCTAGATTGGTCTTCTTGAGAGAGATAAACTTGCTCTTTTCTCCTATCATATGAATTTATCACCCACTATCTATGTACCACTTCTTGTTTTCATCTTCTTAAGTGTGAAAATATGTTTGAACAAACATTAATTCTTCCTTTGGTACACTGTAAGAGTTTTGTTTCTTTTCTTCTTCTTTCTTAGGCTTAGTTTCCTTAAACCATTTGATGGTGTCAATGACTTTTATGTCCTTGTTACAAAAGGATCATTTGAAATTATTAGCAATATGAAATTTTTAATTGTAGTTGTAGCAAACCCAATCTCTTTTGATCTTAGGAGATAGAGCACAATTCTTATATCTATGACCAAACTGATTTTAAGTAAAACAATATCCATTGAAAAAATTGTTCATATTGGATCTCTTTTTTTATTATTCATTACTAATATAGGAGTATTTATTATTGAATTATTTGGTGAAGCTAGATTCCCTTTAGACCTTGGATGAGATCATATTTGAATATGTTAAGACTTTACTTGTTTTGATCTCATCACATGTAGGAGTCATATTTTAATTTTTGCTTCCTTTCAGACTTTCAATCTATTTTTTTAGATGATAAATCTTTGATAAATCACACACTAGTTCACCATAAATATCCATTGTACCTATGATCCCCTTCAATTTGTTAAATTTTTTTAAATAAGTTATGGCTCTGATACCAATTATTATAGGTACAATCACTGGGGGTTTAATCAGTGATGTAATATAATCCAATTCAATTCCCAATTCTTAAATATATAACACATACAATCATGATGCATAAAAATTAACCATTTAAATTAACATAGATATATCAAACACATAACACATGATATATGTGGGAAACCATTTTGGGGAACAAAATACATTTAACCCTACAAGATGGACTATCATCCTAAAATAACAAGATCCAACATTTAAATCAACACCAACTAATCAAGGAACGCTCATCCCACAAGTAGGAACCAATCCCCTATAAACCAAGAAGCCACTTAGATACATTGATTTAGTCACCATATTTTATTTGATGTATTCTACACTTGATGATGAACTTTTCTTTCTTTCAATCTTTTTCACCCTTTAATCTTTCTCAAACAACCTCTAAGGCTTACTCACTCAATCTGCCTCTTCTAGACTCATTAGGTCTAATTACCTAAGTTTCCTCCTACATGATCGATCCTATTTTCTCTTTAATGGTCCTAAATTACATATTCCTCTTTTTCAAAGTTTCTCTCCTTTTCTTTGCATAATTTGCTCTCAATTGTACTTCAAATAGGCCAGTTATGCCTAGTATTTATACCATACACTCATCTAACCCATCTTGGTTAGCTAAGATGCTTACCATACTTATTATAACTTTGAAATAGGTCTTCATACATTTCACATGTAATAACCCCAAAATCCTTAGGTTGGTCATTACCTCATTAACCCCAAACCACCATTAGTCTTAGTGAGACCTAAAACAATTAGGCCTTCATATTCACAAGTTATATATGATACTACTTGGAACAATTTAATCCTTTAACAATGATTCAAACACATAAAACCTATCTATAATATATATTTTGTCACTCTCCTATGGGTCCATTCCACTTGGAAAACCAACTCAACAATTGAACCTACCAATTAGGTCTCCTCACTCTTTAGGCCTTTATCTACAAAAAATATAGTATCAAACTTCTAAAGTAACTACTCAAATATTTTCACATAGGAATATGATTATATAACATAGATGAAAACTTAAGGACCTATACAAAACTTCCATGTTCCTTAGACACTTCAACATAGGCTCTAAGCACTCAAAATAACTCTCTTAGAATGACCACTCAGACTAGGCATATACATTCAAAATATAGTCAAGCTTGATTGAGTCTTCATAACTGATTAGTGGAAAATAATGAAAACCAATAAATTCTCATAAATTTTTGAAACTTATATAAAATTTTCATACTCATTTGCTTCCTCAACTCTACTCAAAACATTTCCAACTTACCTCTAGAAGATGGTCACTCAAACTTGCTAGTGTATTTAATAAACATAGTCAAATTCTAAGTCTCTATTTATACTAAATATGGATTGGTCAAACCTAAAAAATCCATAAATATAGTCCTCATGGAGTATTTAACACTCTCCAATAGTTATTTCATCTTTAAACATCAAAATACCATAAAAATTTCTTTAATTATCCTTCTCAGGCTAGTTGCAGAACATGGTCAAACCTTTAGTCAACTTTGGAGCTCAATAAATTTAATTATAAAAAAATTAAAACCTTTTAACTAGATTTTATATATTCATCTTGAATTCCTCTTCAAATTTTATTTTTTACACCATCAATAAATTCATCGTAGATCAAGAGATATAAATAAAATATTGAGCACTAGTTTATCCTTTTAATAATTCAAATGCCAATGGTCACTAGTTAATGCAAAATCATTTTTAGACATGTGCCTTCATCTCATGTCCTTTCACAACTTGATTAAATTTTATCCATCAATCTCCTTATTATCCTCTTGACTTTAAATTTCATTGCTTACCATTGATCTTAGATCCTAGATTTTGAGATCAAGCCACTTGGTAGCCCCACATGCCCTCTGCATACCTTTTAATTAGTATCCAATTAACTTCCACCTCTTAGCATCCATACATGCCTTCTAATAATTTTATTTACTTATTAACTAATGTCTACCATTGATATTCCTTTGCACAGCTGAATGTGCTTTATCGATCTTGATCTGCTGCTCAAAATCTATGAAAGTGACATATGTCTTCATCACATTCATTCTTAGGATCTTTAACTAATAAAATTTTTGCTTTCCATTGATCTCTATCTAAAAATTATAAAACTGACCATTATATCCTTATCTAGCTAGATTAATTGATTGATGTATATCTTCATCACTCGATTACATTCTCACCATAGATCTTCAATATCATAAATTTGGATAAGTATGGGAACTTATTAAAATTATCTAAGAGGTAAATCTCCTTACATAGGAGAATATATCCATATATCAATATTCTCTTGAAACATTTACACATGTGAATTCTTATGTCATTAATATGCTCACTCAGCTTTATCTATCAATATGACTACTTAAACCTATACACTCATATGACTACTCTGATGAATTCCTTTCACTTCTACAATAATTATAAGCACTCAAAACACCCCATAGGGTCTCTAAAACATAACCATACCATCAATATTATCCACCATCTACCTATCCAATTCAAAAACTAAAGAACTATGCAATAACATTAAAACACACTTTTTCATTGTTGTTATATCACACATGATAGTTGATCAACATCCTTGGTCACTTTGGAGACATCATTGACAAACCTCCAACAATATAGTGTTACTAACATAAGATACATGTTCTACATAGAATATGAATGGTTATATTATTACAATAAAGGTACACTACACCCTTTATTACCTTATCTTTTAGCAAAAAATTCCATTTACATCATAAATTATCTAACCTATGAAGGTAGACATTCAATATTATACATATTTCACTTAAAATTACATAATCATCTTAGGCATGGGAGAAGGTTAAATGTACCTAATTTTTATTTGAACATGTTAAGGAGGATTACTAAGGAATATTAGAAGGGAAGGAAAACATATTTATCCCATCACTATTTGATTTAATTAATTGTATAAAAATGTCTAAGGGACCAAAGATGAAACCTATAATGGGATGATTTATTGATAAAACAACATGTACCATATAAATAATAAGGTAATTTTTTTGAATAATAATAAATAATTATTGAACAACAATAAATGGCTATTGAAGAACATGAAATTAAGCAATAATAAGTGGTTTTTGAAGAGAAAAAAGTGGTTATTTAGGAGCAAGAAGAGAATGTGAAAAGTAATGTAAAGATAACTAAGAGAATAATAATAAGGAAGTTAATAAGATCACCCTCTTCTTCATAATCTCAATTAAAATGTAAAAAATAGGACTAAATATAGTCCTTCCACATCAAGACCTAGATAGAAGCAAAGGGTTTCACCTCCAAAAGCTCCTAGAATACAATCACAAAGAATCAGATGTAGAATGAAAAGATATCAAACCCATGTCACCCCTATTATTTTTCACATATAAATTGGAGAATAATCTAATAAGGAATAATAATTTAGTGAATACTAATAACAAACTTCTAGTGACTATAGAGAAGGAAACTCTACCTCATCTAGCTCTGAGATTCCATCCTTTGGGGAAATGGTGCATTAGGTTACTTCACTAGATTTAGTGGGTGGAGATGAGGAAATGGAAGAACAAAAATATAATTAAACATCAAAAAAATAATTAAATAATAATCCAATGGTGGAGAAAAGAAGATGGAAGGCCAAGAAAACCCTATTCAACCCCAAAAAATAGAGATTGATAGAAGCCCTAAGGGAAATTTAAATCCTTAGGGCATAAATTAAGCAACTTGAGAGAAAATAGAAAGGGATATTCATCTTATCTAGGGTTACATAAGTGTAAATAGGTCATATTAAATCCCCTATAGCTCAAATCATTGTAAACTGTCCCATATGGCTAAAAGAAGAATAAAAATTACTTTTTTCATCTTTTTCTATTAAAATAGATGAGCCAAGTTAAGAAAAAATGTTCATTAAAAGGGATATCAGACTCCATACCATGTATATTAAATGATATAGTTAATTAATCCAATTAAGGAATGAAAATAAATCGTTAAATAAAAATATCAAAGAAGATGAGTTACAATTCATTGAACTAAAAGAGAAAGAAGAGGATATGAGTCAACTAACCAAGAAACTCATGGATTGAAAATAAAATAGAAGGTTATAGTTGTATATCTTTAAGATAAAAGATTAATTATTTTATGGGAATTTAATATGATCTACCCAAATTGATAATTGAGCCTCATTCATTATTTTAGATGTATAGTAGTAATACTTCTAAGGATCATAATCAGTGATGTGATACAACTATGCTACCTACTGACCTAGAATGGAAGCCTAATTTTTATGTGAGGGATGTAATACTTATGTATTTTTCTCATTATCCTAATAATTATAAGAGGGGTAGGTAACTAGCAAAATATCATGTGAAATAAAAAGAAACTGCACTAATGATTAGAGGAGAGGCTACTAGGCCAAATATAATAGATGTTGACTAGCTTAAGTTGATGAACATAAGAGAGGTAGTTGTCATAAACAGGAAGGAAAAAATAAAATCCCAAAACTGTTATTTGACCTTGATGACACAAAATTCCCAAAATATATTCAATGCCTAAATAATATGATAGGATTGAGTTCAACCCAAAACTATAAAATAAATATCAATTTTAGGGAAACTTTGAAAAGAGTCATTAGATATATTGATGTTGTAAGGATAAATAGACTAAGATGGATAGATATAACAAATCAACCTCATATTTTCTAGTTCCCCATTATTGATTAAATATGAAGATAAAATTTTCATGAAATATATAGTGAAAGGTATAAAACAATTTTGGGGTTTATACAAAACATGGGATAAGTGCAAGAAAATCAATTAATTTTCAATTATTATGATCCTATGTCCAAAGGTTTAGGTTGATCGAAGACTATAAATAAGTTTAGTTGGGGGATGTGATGATTCAAGATATCACCCATTGAATGACCTCATAGAACCTTTTGTTTATACCCTTATGTTAATATTAAATACATAAAATTGTATTTTGTACTCTTTCCTATTAATAGTACTAAATTAATATCATGTGCATATATTTTAGTTTTTTATGTCTAAAAATCTTATTTTATTAATTATTTTTCATCATATATTTTAATTATTTTTTTTTTCTATAACACTCATTCAGTATAATCAGATCTCAATGATGAGTTAAGAAGTAACAAGACCTAATAGCTAACCCATAGTAACTAGGTAGTGAACCCATAACAATGATAGGATATTACTCCAACTTATATATATTATATAAGCATCCAATTTTAACCTATAAAAACTTTGAATATGACTACTTCATCACTTATAAACTATATCATAGTTGTTCTAGCCTATAACATAACTATTATAGTTTAACTATAATTCCTTTCTATTACATCTTTTGAGTTGTAATGGTTAGGTTGAGCATGGGACGAATTTCAAAATATAGGGAAAATGGATCCATGACTAATACATAATCACCATTCCATATTATATTTATTATCCTTCTCAAACTATGTTAATCATGCAAAGTTTATATTCTCTACTACAACCAGTTGATGTGTCATTTAAAATTAATAGGTTGCTTATATTAGATTATGTTGTAACTAGATAATAAAAATAAATAACTTTCATTATTTATTAAAGAGGAGATAACAAGACATATAAAATAATTAATATTTGATTATTGAAGTGCATATAAGATATATAATATGGTATAAATCTTTTATAATCTTTTGTTGTCACAATAATCTCATTGTTGTAGGATTCATAAATGTAAGAAGAGTTGATTTGAAGTAAATAAGTTATGTTTAAGGGAAGGATTAGAAATAAATTATAACCAATGAGGGGCCCCTTACAAGGATTGGTTGTGAATATCCTTATCCATTAATTAATTATTATTTATGTTGTGTGATCATTTATAATATCAATTTTGTGTGTGTGTTTTTAATATTGCATAAGATTCATTTGATGGGATTAATTTGAATTTGTGTGAGAATTATTAGTTTTATAGTATGAATCTTCCAAAACATAAATTATCAAATAAATTCTTTTCAAGAAATTCAATTCTCACAAGTGTTATTTCATTTATAGCACTTTATTTCCATGAAATTTACTTTATACAAGTGTGTTTCCTATATGCAACACATAACCTCCCAATCTCTGAATAGAACTAGTATTGAATAAACACTTCTGACATCTTACCAAAATACACACCATGGGTTGACAACTAGTGAAATTATAAGAATTAATAAATTGAATGGTTTCCTTACATCATCATTGATCAACATGGTTGTACACAAGAATTGATCATTTGTGTCAGGTTTAATTGGTAGTTTAAATCTACTCCTCACATGCCTTGATTAAAAAATACATTATTATGATGAAATATTTTAAAATTCATTCTTATTTTGAGATGAGTGACTTAAACTATGCATGCCTCATCTCAAAATGGGGGAGTTATAATGATACACCCTCACATGGCCAAAATAGACTTCTTATGCTTTTTAAGTCCTATCAATACCCTTAACAATGTTCATATAAGCATGATAATACTTCTCATTGATCAAAATGACTCTTTACAAACACTTAGTCATGAAAAATGAGGTGTGTAGTATAATTATAATAATATTGACCAACAACACTAAGAAAATATATCAAGGCCTATTAATACATTTTACCTCATTTTTCTAGCCCACATGTCTGCTTCAACATTTTTTATTTTTTAATTTCTTATTTTTTAAATTATATATGTTGATGAGGCATATATATCATCATCTAATATATTATTATATTATATGATGATATATTTATACATGAGATGATACAATTCATTCTTATTTTTAGATGACTGACTTAAAAGACACATGCCTCATCTCAAAATGGGGGAGTTATAATGGGCTTGTCTAATAGATATAATCCTCCATGGATATAAAATTAGAGAAGAATATAAGTTTAACATAATTTAAATATTCAAGTAGTTTAGATATCAGATTATTTTAAATACATGATAGACATTAATGCATTGATATAAGTTAAAGGGTCATATGGACAAAATTTACAAAAATGAAAATTAAGATTTGAACATTCACATACATTTTGGATATAGGTTCTCAAATTTAGCATATAGATTAAGGGGACATGATACTTTTTCATACACATATATTGAATAACACAATTTTAGTTTAATGGAAAAGGGTTGTCATTCCACTTCAAAATTATCAAAACCTACATACATAATGAGATCATCAACATTGTTCATTATTTTATGATCATGATTTTTTTTACATAGATATAAGTTGATTAAATAGGAGTGAAAATTACATTTGAATCTATAATCCATCTTAAATTGTTGATTCATTTTTTAAACAAACATTTCCTAATCATTTCTCTCATTTACATATGTAGTATATTATTTTTTAGATGAACCTCTCTCTCTCTCTCTCTCTCTCTCTCTCTCTCTCTCTCTCTCTCTCTCTCTCTCTCTCTCTCTCTCTCTCTCTCTCTCTCTCATCTCTCTCTCTCTCCTCTCTCTCTCCTCTCTCTCTCTCTCTCTCTCTGATATTTATTTGGGTTACTACATTGTTTAATTTTCCAAACATTTATGAGGGATAGGCATATTTCCTTACCAATTCAAGATCCTACATAGTTACACAAGTTTGGGGCATGATCACCCCAAACTATCTAATGATTCAATGAGGAAGCATCATCTCCAACAAGATACAAAGGAAACATGATTTACACCAACACACTGGTGTACTCTAACCCTTTTTATTTCAAAATTTATATTTAAAATTTCACATATGGGCATTCACTAATTCATTCTCATTGTAGGTTGCATGGAGAAAAGTTGTACATTTGGAACCATCTCCCAAAATACAAAATGTGTTGTGCACACTTAGGTATATTTTATATTTTTACTTTACAAATTACATTAAAATGGGGGAATTTTTAGATATTACAAATTGATCTTTAGTACCAATGACAAGCTTTATGTGGTAGATACTAAAATATGGATTTATTGACATACTAGTCTTCTACACTTGAAATATACCAATCATGTCTCAAACCTTTAGTTTATGACCTTTTCATTATTGAAAGGCTTGAATTTACCATCCTAGGGTTCCTAATTTCTTATCTTATAGTTAAACCCTAAAATTATAGTGACACAAACCTTATGTCCCTTATAGTTTGCATAAAAACTTAATTTGTATCTTACATAGATAGCTACATATCCTCAACATATTTTTATCCTACATGACACTAACGTTGATTCTAGTGTCTTAAATTTAATTTTAGTGTATCTACCTTCCAATTATTTAAATTAAAAATAACTTGATATGTATAGGTCAGACTATTTTTTTATTTAAACCTTCGATGAGATTATTTCAAAAGGTGTGGTATAAATACAAATAAAAGGTCATGCAATGTAAATGTAGCAATATCTATCAAGCACCTCTCAAGCTCACACTACATTAATAAAATTAATTTTCACAACTAAGTTACACTTACCTATTGTTAACTAATTTTGACCCACAAGATCAAAATATCAACCCCTATAGGTAAAAGCTTGAGTGTCATGATTTGATAACCTTGTTCATATATTTGTAATGCCTTAATAGTCTTAAAAAAGTATTCATAAAACATTATTAGCATTATTTTAGGTAATTTTGGAGAAATAAAGGTAATGTCTTATAGTGACCTTGTAGTGGTCTAGTCTTGTCATGGAGTGATGAGAGTTTGTCAAGAAGTTTCATATATCCTTAGGTGTCCTTAAAGGTCATTTTATGTCTTAATCATGTTGTTATTATATTTCATGTTGATTTGGAAACTTTACAATTCTTTTGTATACTTTAAGGTAAGTTTATTAAAGGAAAAAGGTAATTTTGGGCTAATTTTCAAGTATGTCAAACTTACCCAAGTGAAAAATCCATAAAACACACTTCCCAAAGACCTTGGATAAGTTACATAGCTACCACACCTATCATCAAGTCAAGATGTTAGAATCTTGAGTTTTAATGATAAAAAATGGATTTAAGGTACTTGTACAGACTTGTAAAAATAATTTGTAGGTAAAAATGGTTTAAGAACATCCCTTAATCTTCCATAGGTCAAAATCAAACATGGAAAGAAGTTTCAAGTCTCAAAATTATAGAAAACTCTCTTTCCTCCATCACTCTCTTCACAAGCTCATGAATGCCAAATTCAAATACATGATACAGGATGTATGTAATCAAAAATCCATCATGTCTATAAATCAATCCTAACTTAGAGAATATATATCATACCATACACTTCTAATTGGAGACACATTAGATAATTAGGAACATGACCAATATAGGGATCTGCTAAAACCAATTAGGGGATCTCTTACCATAATACACTATGATAGGGAGGATTTCAAAGCCTCTAGTCAAGCATAATCATGAAATAATCCTAAGGGAGTCCTATGTTTTGATATCTCACTAAACTAACAATAAGTAAAGTAATGTCTAATCTAGTGCTCACCAAATCTTGTGGCACAAAGTGGGGGTTAGTAAACAAAAAAAACATGCATAAGAGAATCTCAATTAATCTATGTATGAGTAAGACTCTAATACATGAAAATATAAGAGTAATATTATTCAAATCCAATACTTATGCTACTTATATCTTCTAAAGAGAGCAACAAAGTTAGAGAATACTTACCTAAATGATGAACCTATCAAGACTTAATCTCTCCCTTAGCCTAAGGGGATTTTCAAGAGTTTTTTGTGGTTTGTAAGGATCACTAAGAAAGGCTAAAGCATCCAAGACTTATCCAAAAGACTAAATTATTAAAGTAGAAACCCTAAGCTAAGACTCCTCAAGTAGAATGATGGAAGATCATATTTTAAATAAGCATAAGTGAATAATAACTCTTGATTGATTGTTAAATAATGAAAAAATGAACTTGTATATGGTGCATTTAACCTTAATCCCTTTCAAAAGTTTTAGCTGACATGGTCAACCTAGTCAACCTAATAAAATTAACAATAAAAATTCACTAGGTCATGGGCTAGGTCAGCCAAGAGCTAACCTAGACCCTAAGTTAATTTCACCCAAAACTATACAAGGTTGACCCAATTGACCTAGTATAGTTAACTATCAAAAGGGGTATAAGGTGAGGAAAATAAGGATGTAAAGTGGGAAAATACTAGAGGATTATGAAAATAAGGATTAATAGCTTAGGGAATCATTTTTAAGAGCTATTCGGATTGGTAACAAGTGTAAATAAGGGACAACAATATTATGAAGCACCAATGGTCTGCCTATCCCTTTCTCAATGTACCCCATATGATGTGAACTTATATAGATTGAGTCTCGATGGGTTCCTACAAGATATAAAGCATCAATATTTGATAAATTTTGAAAATATTACATGTATACATATATCCCACTTGAAGCTCATCATGTGTCACTAAGGTACAATAGGGGATTGTGCTTCAAGAAAGAACATAGTAACACATAATGTTGAAGGTAAAAAAAACTTGTAGTATTTTAAATAAAAAATAACAAAAATTAAATGATTGAAAAGAGAAATAATTGAAAATTAAATGACTAAAAAGTAAATTTTATGTGTACCTTAACTTACCTTTATTGTTGGATGATTGTTTTTTGTGTTGTTACTTTTTATTGTGGATGGCATAGAGACTACTTTTGACAAACCCAAGAATACAAAACTAAAGAGTAAAAGCAAATAAATGTAGGAAATCCAAGATGACTGAGGCTATGTGTATAGGATGTACTTGGAAATTTATCAAGTTGGAGTGATAAGTGCTATGTTAAACCAAATGACCAAGTAAAAAAAAAGAGTAAATTAGGTAACCAAAAAGCCAAGGTTACTAAAGACCAAAAAACTCAAACAAGTAAACCTTAATTAAGAAAAGCCAACTCACCAAGTCCAACCAAGGATACATGTCAAAAAAAATGGTAATCAAACATCAATGTGAAATCAATAACAATCCTAAATTAAAGGATATATATCCAAACATATTGTTTTGCTAAGGATAGATAAAAATGAAACAACATAGTTATAGCATGTTTTTAAGATGTGAAGGAGGTAGAAAAGAGGGGAAATAGATATGGAATAACAATTTCCCTATCAAGGGGAGAAATGAAATGGGTGGAAGAGATAATGAAGGAAAACTCAAGGTATAAAAACTCTTTATCAAAGTCAAGGCACTCAAATTACATTTGTCAAAATAAGAGGACAGTTGACCTTAAGGACTATAAAGAACTTCTCTTAGCCACACACATATTATGTCGATAAATGAAGTATGTAGATTATCCCATGAAGGCTATATGCATGAAAATTCAAATAAACCTACCTTCCCACAATGTGTTCCTCATTCCTTAAGACCTCTTATAGAGCCATCAATATACTATGAATATTGGGTACTTACATGAGAAAGTAGGTATCACCATAGAGTTTTGTGAATTCTCCTATTCTAATCTACTGGCTTATCATACCCCAATGGACCTTAGATCTATGTGAGGATAAATATGGAGTTTGAGCTTTGATTAAAGATAGGATATGTGCTTATAATCACATATTTTTGTATGAGTTTTACTTTTGAGATTTGCATGTTTCCTTTTGTATGTTATTGCTTTTTTTCAAATGATTCAGATTTTAACTTTCTTGATGGATTTTTTTATTCCTCTTCCATATGAATTTGGAAAACCAAACATGGGTGCTAAAGATGAATTTTATTTGAATACTTGGGACCTAGTTGCTAATAAAGAGAACTTTAGAGAGCATGAGGTCTAAGAGTCTCATAAATCTAGGTGAAATAAAAGTGCTATCTTGAATTCAACCTTGTTTTATCCAATGTGGAGTGAAAGGAAAGGAAATCAAGAGGAATGACACATGGAACAATTTGAATTACTTCAAATTGCAAAAATGTGACAAAGGGTGAAAAAATGGATACAATGACAATAAAGTGTGATTCCTTATCATAAGAATGAGAGAAATGGAGGAAAACATGCTAACATAGATTATTGTGCAAGTTCCATCTAACAAAAGAAATAAAAGCTAAATCTGAGAACAAGGATCAAAAACACATTTCTAAAAAAAGAATGAAATAGATGGTAGTTTTATGAGGAGGGCTGGGTCTTATCCATGGTCTTACACTACAACTCATAAAAGAGAAACCCACGAGGGTGCTAAAAAGCATGTGAAAAATAAATGAGAAAAATCAAAAGGTGGTATTTTGTGAGGAAGACTGTATCTTATCCACAGTTTTACAATGTAACTCACAAAAGAGAAATGCAAGGGGTGTAAAAAGATATGAAAATAAATAAGACTATGGTACATCATGAGGAAGACCAGGTCCTATCCATAGTTTTACAATACAACCCATGAAAGAAAGGGGAAACCAAAAGACTAAAAAGTAAGGACTGAAGGTTTGTAAAAAGAGAGAACTACTACAGAAAGAGAGACCCATGTGAGTGACCTAAAAAAAGTGTTAGATAGATATCATATATAAAAACATGAAAATAAGGGAAGGATTTAGGCAAAATACTTCTTAAGGAATTATGCATTGGTGGGCTCTTTGAAAACATGACCTTCATTGGTTTGAAGGTGATAGGTACTTAGACCAAGAATATCTTTGACTAAATAGGGACCCCACCATTTTTATGTATATTTACCTTCTTTGTCATGTGTGTAGTTTAATTTAAGGATAATATAACTAACATTAATCATGCAAACTTTAACGCATTGGTTATGTTGTTTAGAAATATGAGCCTTGTATTGGTGATTATGTTACAAAGTAGAAAGATAATGTTCATCAAGGAGATCAAGGGCATGAAAGTGAGCATTACGTAATTATTTATCAGGAATGATACCATGAAGAGATATGTGAAGAGAGGGAAACTCAACTTCCAATGGGAGAATTGACTCAGAACCATATACTAGAGAGAATGGTGTTGCCCTAATGGTAGTACATATGCTAGTCTGATAGGCCTAAAGAATAGGATAAATATGAATGTGCCAATCCATGCAGGTTTCACAAATTATCTTTTAGAGAATTTTGTTAATAATTTTATTATTAGCCTCAACTTGGCCATTACATTATGGATGATAAGGCATGGAAATTTTTTGATTGATCTTGAATTTAGCATAGAGTTATTTAGCATCTGTGTTTTTTATGTTACCACTATTATCTAAAATGATAGTATGGGGAACACCAAAGTGACAAATTATTTGATTAAGAATGAATTTGGTGATGGTGTTACTATTGAAATTAACAAGGGGCATGGCTTCAAGCCATTTGGTAAAATATTCGGTGGCTATGATGATATAAACATGCCCATCTTGAGAGTGAGGTAATTTGCTGCTAAGATCTAATCCCCACATGGAGAATGGCCAAGGAGATTCAATAGTTTGAAGCTTAGCTAAAGGTAAGGAGTATGCTTTTTATAAAATTCAATTGCATCATTTTCAAGAGTAGGCCAAAAATATCCCATACATAGGCATTTTTGGGTTGTAACATGTCCATTGTAGTGGCCACTACAAATGCCCCCATGTGCTTATTCAAGAAGAGGAGGGACCTCATCTTGTATAACACAGTAGAGCAAGGTACCTTCAGCATTGTGATAATAAAGTATCTTATATAAAAATACATACTTAAAATCTTATTTAAGAATGTGTGTCTTTTCATGAGTCTAAGTTTGGTGTTCCAATAATTAAATAATGTCTTTATACCATGGGCTTTATTGAAATGGTGACAGGCTCAATGTGGTAAATAAGTGAATCTAGTGGTTGATTAGAGGATGGAAATTTTATTATTTATATAATAAAATTGGGATAAAAAAGAACTTGGTGGGGATGAAAGAGAGAGGTTGAAGAAGTGAGTGAATTAGGAATAGAATTTTAATCTAGAAGGATAGGATTAATTATGAAAGAGATGAAGTATTTAGTGAGGGTGGTTGCAATGTGATGATAGGTAATGAGATTTTCACTTTTACATTGGTAATCACCATTTACTTAGCATTAAATAAGCTAAGAATCACCTAGGACATGTAGGTATTGGATGTCTAAATCAAGGACATCTCTCATGCCTAAGATTAGAGCTTCATACTCAACCATATTGTTGATCACATCAAAGGTGAAGCAAAAAGATAAAGGTGTTATTTTTCCAAGAGTAATTATAAGAATGCAACCTACCAAAAAGCATTCAAGGAATTTAGTACCATCAAAGTGAAGGGTCCAAGTATCCTCATGCAAATCAACATTAATTTTAGGAAGCTCTTTGATAATTAATTTAGGTTTAGTAGTATTGGGAGGAATATTAGATTCATCTAGATTGTTTGATTCAATATAAAAGATAAATTTATGAAAGTAACATTTGAGATAGATATCTTGATTAAGACCTTAAATATAGAGGATATTATCATCTGGAAGATTATCTTGAAGGTGATTGGTAGCTAGTACAAGAGATGTGGTAAGTTGATCAGATATGACTTATCCTTTAATAAATTTTTAAGGTACAATGTAGAGATCAAATTCCATAAGAAAGACCATCCATTTGATAATTATATCTCTAATAAGAAAAGATTTGGAGAAGAAGTGATGAAGGGGGTTAGAATGAATGATGACATAAGTGGTTTGGTAGAGCATGCAGTGTCAAATATTTTTAGATACGAAATAGATGGTGAGGCAATTACATTTGACTTTGGTATAATTTTTCTCATAATTGATGAGGCCTCGACTAATATAATAAATGGGATACTCTTATTCAGTATCATCTTGTTGGGCAAGCATTGACCCATATGATATGGAGGTGGAAGAAGCATATAAGATCAAGGGTCGATCATTGGAAGGAGGATTAAGTGTAGGTAGGTGAAACAATGGGTCTTTCATGTTATCAAAAGCTTTTTTACAAGGTTCCATCCATTCTAAGGCATGACCTTTCTTAAGAAGAGAATTGATGAAGTAGATGTGATAAGCCATTTTGAGGACAAATCATCTAATTATCCCAAGTTTGCCTAAGTAAGTGTGAATGTTTGTAATGGAACAAGGAATGGGAATATTGATGATAACACTAATTTTATATGAATCAGCATCAATGCCAAGGAGAGAGACTAGTAATCCTAACAATTTTCTAGATGTGACACCAAAGACATATTTGTAAAGATTTAGTCTAATGTGATATTTAAGAAGATGGTCAAAGATGATAGAAATATTATAAAGATGATTTTTATGAATTTTGGATTTATCAATGAGATCATCCACATAGGTTTCAACAATTTTGTGGATAAGATCATGAAAGATATGAGTCATCACTCCTTGGTAAGTGGCTCCATAATTTTTGAGGTTGAAATGGCATTTTGACATAATAATAGGTTCCACATTCCATGGTGAAAGTTGTCCTATGTTGGTATTCAAGACTAATATGAATCCAATTGTATCCTGAGAAGCCATCCATAAGAGAACATTTTTTAACCAAATGTAGAATCAACAATAGCATATATTGAAGGTAAAGGGAAGTTATCCTTAGGAAAAGTGAGATTAATATTATGAAAATCAATACAAATGTGAATGACCATAATGACCTTATTTTAAATGGGAACTATGTTAGAAACCCATTCAGAATAGTCCACTGATTTGATAAATTTAGCATAGATAAGTTTAAGGATTTCCTTATTGCATAAGGTAGAAACCTTGGGTGGAAATTCCATTTATTTTGGATGCATTGCTTTAGCATCAAGATAGGTAATGATGTTATGTACCATAATTCTAGGGTCAATACCAGTCATGTCCTCATAGGACCAAAAAAAACTCTCATTATATTTATCAAATAATAAGCCAAAATTATCATATGATGTATGTAAGAGTTCACATGAAATTGTAATTGGTTGAGGATAAGATGGAGTATCATACTCAATACGAGTGGTTTATTTGATAACCATGGAATTGATGTCTTGTAAGTGATATGGTGTAGTAGGTAAATAATAAATTGGATTAGCTTTGGTATTAATTCTAGAAATAAATTTGTTGAAACAAGGGGTTTTGGTTTTAAAATTCCCAAGTTTATGATGTTGTCGAGGAAGTTGAGGTTCTCAAGCATGAAGTATTTCAAGAATATCTTTGTCACTAAGCAAGGTGGGAAGAGGACCATAATACTCAACATATACTTTGATATCTATAATTTGATTACCATGTTGATAATACTCAAAATGCATTTGATGAGAATCGATGACCTTGGCATTTAGTGTAATCTCAAGAGTAGGAAAAGTAGATGGATTAAAAATGATTGGTGTGTTATTGGTTTCTATGATGGGGGAAGGATATAAGATAGTGATGGAATCCATAGGTGATAGAGAATATGTAGAAATTTTCAGAGGTTTGAAATGTGTATTTCTCTACCACCCAAGGAGTATCAAGAAGCAGAGAATGCACAGGAGGCACATGACCATCAATATATAATCCATGATCCATGGAAATTATATGAACATCCTAGTTAAAATCATGAATTTGAGCTAAGTTTTTTTAATAATATTGGACATCCAAGTCTTTAGATTTATCTTGGGACATTATGTAATTATTATCATATGTTAGAAAAATTATGCATGCTTGAGATTCAGGGGGAGTTTCAAAAGGTGAAATACAAATATTATTGAATGTACATGGACACATGATGAGAGGATATTGAAATAATTTAGCCACTCCAAAGTCATTTTAAGTGAAGGCATCTTTAGGTAAAGAAGTCTCCTGAGCATTGTATGGAGGGGGAAATTAGTGATTTCATCAATAATAAGAATAGTATGATCCCTAAGAAATGAAGAAGGAGGAAGCCACTCTAAAATTTAGGGAGGTATCTTGATAGTATTTTAAGTATGTTTCAAATCATTAGGTTCATCATTATCTAAATCAACAAGAGTAACATGTAAATCAATATTGATGTTGATGAACTCAGGTAAAGGATAGCTATTGATCTTATGAATGGTAGTAATATGATACTAAGATTTGGAATTAGGGATTTGAATACTCCATGGGTTGGGATTAGCCTCATTCTTATACTATTTGTCATTATGTAATAATTTAATGCATTGTCTACTAAAATAAGTAATAGCCCTCATTCTATGAGTTTATGGGAGACCTAGGATTATATTATAACATAAGGGTAAATCAAGGACCATAAGCTTAGTTCAAATGGTCTTAGGTCTAATTGTTAATACAATCCAAATGCAACCAAGCAGATTTTTATTAGTCTTATCAAAAACATGACAAGTAAGATGGGTTTGTTTGAGATGATCTTTTTGATAACCAAGTTACTGGATAAGCCATAAATATGTCACATTAATACCAGAGCCTTCATCAACTAAAACTTTATGGACAAGGGTAGTATTAATGGTTATTTTAATGAAAAGTGGTGAATCATCAACATAAAAGACAATTTCATCATTGATGATGTCCTCTTCCATAAATTCAATAGAAGGCTTAGAAGGACACATGGTTTCAATGGTATGCACAGTGGTAGATTAAGGTTTAATAGAAAGTGATTATTTATGTATAGAGTATGGATCCTCAATTTATTCTAATTTATACATAAGTAACTTGTGATCATAGGGTAAGTGTGAACCAACTCCATAAGTAGAATCTTACAAGGCATAGAGTTTAGTTCTTCAAGAAATTTATAATGAGATTTAAAAGAAGAGCCAACATGATGTTTAGGAGGTAAAGTAGATTTGGAAGGAATAGAAGTGGTTAGAAGTTAGAAAAGAGGAAGTTTTACCTCAAGAGCTTCCAAAGAGAGATTAGTGATTGTAATATATTTGATAAGTTGTTTTTATAAATATGGATTTTTAGGTTTGGTAATAGGATCTTTATGAACCAGATTGCAATGATAATTAACCTTAGTAATGTTAACATATTGAGAATTGTCATAATGTTTATCATAATCAACATCAATGGAAAAAACATCCTTGATATTGGATTGACTATTAGTGGAGAAATATTTTTGATTATTTGAGGTATAAGCTATATAATCCTATTATTTTTTAGAAGCAGTGGTATACTCCTGACGACAAAGGTTAATCATGGCTTCATGATTAAATGAATCACCAAGTATATAAGAGATAGAAAATTTACTGATGCCTTTATAATATTCATGGGAGTGACTAATGTTAGCATAGAACCAATATAATTAATTAGGTTCATACCACTTAGGAGGACTATTAGGATAGGTGAAAGGTTTAGAGGATGGTAAAAATTATTTCATTTTCTACATAGAAAGTGGTGTGTGAGAAGATGAAGGGATGTTAGCTTTGGTAACTATGGGTTTAGTTTATGGAGTATTAATATTGATAGAATTATCATATGTTTGAAAATATCATTTAATAATCTTATTATTATGTTTTAATTGTTTCATGAGAAATTATTGATGTTTATTTTGGTCAAGAGCTTCATTAAGTGTTTGGGGAGCAAAAATTCGAACCTTATATTGAAGAGATGGAGTCAAAGAAGTTATAAATAGTTTAAATAAGTTATTTTTGGAATTATATACTAATAAGGTGGTGGGTTAATCAATATTAAATAATTTATATTCAATTCCATTTACCATTCCATGATGAATACATTAACATAAGATCAAACAGTGGATATAGAAACAACCATATAAGCATATCACAAGATAACACAAGAGATTATGTGGAAAACCCTCTTGGGGGATAAAACCCATTGAAATATGCACATGGAATATTATAATAAAATTAAAATATTCAAAATTTAGTGAATCACCTACTTCATAAGGATCACCAACCCCTACCTAATTGAGCACCCATCCAACTAGTCTTTTGCAAGCTCCAACTTGCAAAGAGGCTCCAACCCCCTCAGAAACCAAGTACCAACTCAGCTAGCTTGACTCTATAATAATATATAACACTTTTTTATAGATATTCAACTAATTATTACCTCATTTTTTACACTTTTCTCATTCTCTCACACTCAAACATCCTCTAGGGCTCACTCGCTCAATATGCCTCTTATAGGCTTATTAGGTCCATGAACTTATTTATCCACCTACATCAGATTTATAATATATCTATGACTGATATTCTTCACCATATTATGGTACTCATTTACTTACCTCTTTTCATTTATTGAGATATTTCCTTCACTTCAGTCCACACATACACAACTAGTCCAAATACGCCAATTAGGCCTTGCCTTTATATCACACACTTCATCTAACCCATATTGGTTCGACAAGATATTTACCACACTTGTTTTAATATTGATATATGTACTTATAAACATTTAATTAATTATAAAACCTTTACATTGGTTTTTCATAGTCCATAGAGACCAATTTCACTAATAGGCCTAATGGAGACCTAAGAGAATTAGGCCTTCACACCCACATATTACACTTTAGACTTATTTGACCACATTTTACCTTCAAAAATGGATGAAAAACATAAAAAATGACTCTAATATACCATTTATCACTCACAAATAGTTTCATACCACCTGTAACTTCATTTCACACCTTGAACCAAGCCATTTTAGCCTACTCGTCATTAGGCCTAAAAGAATCAAAAAGTTTATCTTAAAAAAAAAGAATCATAATATAAATTTTATCAAACAACCCACTTTTACAAAACACATTAATATATAATTCATGACTTATAAAACATCACCATGTCCATTGGACACCTTCATTCAGGCTCCAAGCATCCAAAACCACCTCTGTAATAGGACCACTCAGACTGGTCAAACATATTCAAAGTATAGTCAAGAAAATTTGATCATCAACACCTATATATGTTCATATCATGAATTAAAACACATTAATATTAACCTAATATAATCACACATCATATTAAAACTAATTTTATTCTTCAACTTAGGTCAAATAACTTCAAACTCACTCCTTTAAAATGACCACTCAGAACTACTAATAGGCCTATTAACATAGTCATATAGAAGTTCATCTTTTGTACATGAAAATATTATTTAAACACTCCTAATCCACATTAATATATTATATTAGTATTATATATCAACCTTTAATATTTATTTGTATTGTTCTATAATCATTCATTGGTCTTACAGACCAATCTCTCGAGTCTCTATCTCATAGTCTTAACACAGCTAGACAAGCCTTTTTATCTTACATGGTCCAACCACTTAACCTCTATTCCCGAATCCCACCAAGATTGTATATTTAATATGGTCTTAAATCAAAAAAAAAAATCATTATATGCATCACCACTTGTCATGATAACTCAAACACATCACTTCCCTTAGCATGCATGTAGCAGTCATCTTGGCTTCAAAACACAATCATGGTGAACATGACTTCTAAAACTTGCGTAGACATGTTTTTAAACTTAAAATGAATTCATGAGATCCTTATACACCTTAATATAAACTCTAATAACAAATATTTGGAGGTATAATGGCATATAAAAAATGTATAGATCATTCTATGAAACATACACCTTCACTGTCTTGACTTATACAAACTGATCAACTTGAGAGCACTTTCATGCTTATTGTTTTATTATTTTTAGGAATCTAGTGTTTAGATCCTAAATAATAAGGGTATATAATAATATGAAAAATATATTTTAATGGATAAAAATATAGATTTTAAATAGGTAGTTTTACAAGAGGAAGAATAATAAACTTATCTTAAATTGGGCTAAAATGAATAATTCCAAAAATGGTAATTAAGGAACAGGATTGAGACACTATCAAGAATCTAAATATAGCTTCTATTTTCTAATTTTAGAATAGCACTAGAATAGTACAACCTAGTTTTTGTTGATATATTCCTTCCTAGCATTGTTGTCTTGAGGATATAAGCTTTGTAGCTAGTATGAGCCTGTGTACCAAATTTTAGGGGCTAAAAATGAATAGATCTCATTGTAAGTCCATTTTTGTCTTCAATACCTATATCCATCTACACACATGATAAAAATGAATGCATCAAAATCAAAAGGGGGAAAAATTAGGTTAGGGGAAGAATGATCCTATGATCTAGAACCCCTATTGTTCTAACCACTAATTACATTAACCTTCAAGCTAGGGTCTCAGATAAAATGTAGTTCTCCCTTAGGGAACATGCCTAATAAATGCACATGATAGATGAAAGAATGACTTTCACCTAGGCCCTTCTTTGATAAATCATGCAAGTCTATGTGTGATGTATAAAATTTGAGCTATACTATTGACTGATTTTTATTATGTCTAATGTGCCAAAGTAATATATGTTAGATATAAAATGCCTTGTGTAGTCCTTTATATAGGAGACTTGTTATTTTGAATTTGGAAGCTTTATTTGCATTTGGCCAACATTGGAAATCTTAATAATAAAGAAAATAAAAGGGGTAAGACCCATCTAATAGAATAAATTGACTATTTAGGCTCAAATTGGCTTTAGATAAGAGCATTGTAAACTAGACACCCTAGGTTTTAGCATTGTAGTCTAATCCCAACACTCATATCCTACAAGCTAGGGACCAGGGGGAATAGAATGAGCATGGGAAACCTGACCTAGATAAGGTTAAATGACCATTTGAAAGGCTCAATGTGATTAGGAATGGGTAAAAAGGTGAATCAAGCTTAGAACTAGACCCAAATGGATAAAACAAAAGACATGGCCAAATGTGAACAAAGATTATATTCTCTATTTCGAGTATCCTATGAAAGGATTGTGAAAATACATGATATGTGTGGTTGTTTGACCAATTTAGGGTGTATATAGTTTCCCCACTTTTAATCTAGTGATTTAATGAAATGAAGTACTAGAGTAAAAGAAAGAAAGAAGATGCATACTTGAACTTACCTGTGTGGAGATAAGTGTGCTAAAAAAGGGTTCAACTTCCTAACCACGGAAGAGGATAGAGAACTAAATAGTTCTTGGAGAAAGAAGGAATTCCTAAAATAGATACCCCTTGTAATGAATCTAAATAGTGCCTAGAGAAATAAGTAATCCTTGAAATGGATGCCCCTTATACTGAATCTAAATGAAAAATTATAAATACTCAGAGGCCCAAAACCAATATCTACCCTCTATCCCACATAAACTCATGTAATCTAGAATGTGTGTATAGAATGTGTATATTGTGAAGAGAAAGATCTAGCATGCCCCCACTCTAAATAATCTTAACTAAAAATGAGGAGTGCTCAGAGGTCTAAAACCAATGTCTATCCTCTATCCCACACAAACTCCTAGGTCTAAGTAATGTTATGGACCAACCACTATAGATGATTTATATAGTCCAACCTGGTGACAACCTAGATATGCTTGGGTATAATCTAAAAACTTTGGTAAATGTCTAAGAATAAAATGGCATGTCTTGCCATTGTAATCTATATAATCCTAGATGATGAAGAACATGAACATCTATGCCATGCCACCAAATATGGTATATGAGTAATAAATCTGTATAGTCTAGTAATCTATATAACCATATGTGAAATGAGCTATTGTGCCATGTCCCATGTGAAAAAACTAGAGATCAAAAAAATGTGTTCTACACTATGCCTATAATTTGCCATTTGGTTTGTAACTATGTCATGCTATATGAAGTTGTATGTGTGAGACATGTAGTGATGTACATGCCCCCAAATTTGATATCTAGTCTAAATTTTTATCAAAGTCAATGTGAATCCATATGATATGAACCACTATGTATCGAAGTAATCTATGTATCTATAAATTGATGGTATGTCCCTCTAAATGTCTTGATTAATGCTAAGTGACCCATGTAATCTGAATCATTGTATATTTTGACCAATCTAAGGTGAATCTGATCATTTTGACTGTTGGAGATTTAAGAACCATGGTGTATCCATCTATGAGATTGGATAGGTATGTTGGGTAAGTATATAAATAATAATAGTAGGAATGATGCCCCCTTTTGGGGAGAGGGATGAAATTTGTAATTGAGGAGGTTGAGCCAAAAGTGATGACTAGTGGCGTAATGCTAGGAATAAGATTGGTATAGTTTGGATTGATTCGAGAGGTTGATTGATTATTTAGACTGAGTTATTTGAAATTTGAACAAGCTTTGATTGATGAGGACCAAGTTGTATAAAATTTGAATAGATTATTATTGGTGAGGACTAAGTTGTATAAAATTTAAACAAGTTGTTATTGGTGAGAACCAAGTTGTATATTTAGGTATGAAATAGGTATAGAGATGTGTGTGCTATAGTAAGTAAATGATGTAATAATATATGGAGGTTTTTTGTATATCAAGGCATTTTCATCATGGTTCTATGAAATAAAATGATTTGTAAAAAAGAGCTATAAGGTTCAAGTTATGGGAAAATTAATATTTTGATTTGAATGAAAAGTCATTTGATATAGGAAAATTTGGATTGATTCTTGATTCATTTATGCATTGACTAGTTTGAGATTTAGAGCTCTAGAGTAGGAGATATGCTAAGGAGACAAGTACCTACCATGACCTGGTTTGAGTAATTGGCTGCCCAAATTGAGGCTGGTAGAGAAGTTACCCTTGTGAGTAGCTAAAACATGTGATTTGGGCCTATTTATAAGCCCATTTTTAATGATTTTAAGTTATTTTGAATCTTTTTAGAAAAAAATACTAGATTCAATGCTCTTGTCCTTCTTCTAGCACTGTTGTTTAGGCTCCAGAATTACTATCTAGGTTGTAGTACTCTTGTCTAGTGTTGATATCCTATACCCAGTGTTGTAATTTTAGAGGCTATATTTTCTAGGCTAATGCTTAGTTTAGTTTCTATCACTTTGCTTGTTATTTTTTTATCATAGTTACCTAATATTCATGCTATTTTTTGGTGTTTTTTAGGGTGAGGTATGGATGAGGGAGTTTTGTAGAGGCTAGGTGATGGAGACTTTGAGATTGTTTCCTTTATCAGTTGATGAGAGGTTGTGATGGATAGGGTAAGGATGGGTCATGTGTGTGACCTAGGAACTATATAGTGGGATAGGCATTTGATTATTGCCTTGTGTGAGAGGTGGAATTCAGACACATGTAATTTATAACTTCCTATTGGAGAGATGACTATTACTCTAGAGGATGTGTACCATATTTTACATTTGCTAGTTAGTGGATGGAATATGACTTTATAGGATGATATGGGTATGGATTCCATTGATCATGAATTATTGTATTTTGTTAGTGTGCCCTTTATCATACATAGGAGAGGTGGTGATAGAGATATACTATTGTCAGTTACTATTTAATTAAGTGTTTTATATCTACAAAAGTGGTTGGCAGTATTATTGGCTTCTTTTATTATAGTGGATGGGAGTGGGGTATCAATTGCATATATGATGCATAATATTGTACATAATGTAGAGGTATATGACACTATGTTCTCATAGGGTAGGACTATGTTTACCCACTTATATAGAGATCTATTTAGGTTTAATCAGGAGGCATTCAGTGGTGGTCTGAGTGTGGCTACTTTATTACGTTATTGGGCCTATGATCACATAGTGGGTTTATAGCCACTGGGGTTACCAAGAGAGAGGTGGGAACCTTTATATCCATATGGGGAGTGGTGGGTGATTTCATTGGCTATTAGGTCTCTTGGGATAGATCATTATAGATGAGTGTTAGATAGACTGGTGTCTTAGGATATCATATGGAAGCCCTATAAAAGATTTATTCAGTGGCTCGAGGATGGAGTGTAGTTGCATTATATTAGGGTTATTTGTTGGTTATATGACCATTGGCCTAGAGTGTATGAGCACTTTCAGTATGAGCATGTGACTAGACAGTTTGGGGTTCCATAAGATGTGTCCCCAGTAGTATGGGTGTGGGTGAGGAGTGCATGGGCATTGACAAGATCAAGATCTCATGGTAGGCCTACTAAGGCTATGTTAGCACTAATACCCTTAGATACATGGGATGTAGCTATATATATTCTTGATTTAGATGATGTTGGTTCCATATATGCATATACCACATGGTAGGTGAGGCATTGGTAAGCTTTATTGTACCATGCTGATGTAGGGAATGCCCCTGAGTATGAAGATCCTACTCTGATCTAGATGATGGTAGGTAAGATTTTGATTATATTTGAGTTTTTTGAAAAAAATGAACTTATTCTAGTTTGTTTTTAAAGTTCATGTCTAATGTAGTGTTTTTATCTTTGCATGCAAGTGAAGTGGGAGGTGCTCAGGATGAAGCACCTACTGAGGGAAGAGGTAGGGATGATGGGTTTTAAGAGATTATTATTGAGTCTACACTTCATGAGCTTATATATCATGTTCCTAATGATGGAGTTGAGGAAGGTTTGATAGAATGAGCAAAAGATATAGTTAGAATTTATGCTCATTTTTTGATAGGGTTATTATAGCTACAATGGCATATATTAAAGCGATAGGAGAGAGATGAGCTGAGTTCTGAGTGAGATAGGCATAGGATGCCTCCTCTTAATTATGGATCGGTGAGTATATGGATTATATATGAGTATGTGGATTCTCAGAGGTGATATGTAGACCTACGTGAGGATCATGGTTAGTTATTAGACTGAGATAGTTAGTGTAAGAGGCATTTAGGAGCTCGAGGAGGTGTGAGGCCATCGAGTGCTAGACTAAATTATGGGATTAGTACTAGAGAGAATGAGATTAAGAGTGAAAGCATGACACCCATTCAAGAGTGATTATAATTTGATATGATGTACATGTTTTGAAAATTAAATTATATATATATGGATACTAGTTTGATTTTGTATTCTTATATATTATGTTATGGATTTTGGAATATACTAGTATTTTTATTGTAGGTGGTTGATTTATAAATAGTTGATTTGGTATTGATTTTGAATTTGCATATGCTTAGTAAAATAGTACTTGGGATATGTGGTTTGATTGTTTTGATATTTTTGGTAAGATAGCATTTGGGATGTGATTTGATTGTTCATGATATGTTTGGATGTGTTGTTTAGGTTTGATTTGTGATTATATGTAAGCCAAAATTTGTTGGTTTTGTAATTTTTAAAATTTATTTGGTAAAGTGAATTGTTTTGGAATTGGAAAAAGTAGGGTATTGGTAAGGTTTAGATTTGGATAAGTTGGTTTGGCTAGGGATAGTTTTTTGGAAACAAAAAAATTAGTTGTTAGTAGGGGGATGTAAGATAGCACTATGTGCATATTACCTCCCCAAGAGTGACTCAAGAATACAAAGGTTAGCTAGACCTTTGGATCCATCATTGCCCTTCTAAGTGAAGCTTACAAACTAAAATTGATATGACTATACATTGTATTATTCTTTATTGTATCTCTATTTTAACCCTGTTGGCCAACTGAACAAGTGCCCATATTACTTATGCTATGTTAAAAATTGTTCTATAGTTGATACTATCTACTATGTGCTAACTATAGTTGTGTGTGAATATTTTGCAAAATTTAAATATTGTGGTTATGCAACTAAAATTGTGTGCTTGAAATAAGGCTCATTTGTCTATAATTGAATACCATATGTCCTCTAGTGTGATGTATATGACTAAGAAATATATGAAGATGGATCTAAAACCTATGTTGACAGCTCATTTAATCTTAATCATAATGGGTTATTACATGAGATAGGACTTGTAAAATCTACCCTTATTGAATATTTCTCATGAGTAGGACTCTATTGTAGTGCCTATGACTCTATTGGGTATGTCTATGGAAATACACTATGTGTTCTTTAGACTATGATGCTATATATAGGCTATTCATGTTGTACTAGTTTCCAAACCTTTTGAAGTGATAGAATAGGAGATCTCCTATGATATTCTATCCTAAAACTTGTATTATGATCATGATGAGTAATTGATGATTCCTATAAAGGAATGTCTTGGGATGACTTAGTCATGGAGTAATGAGTTCTAGGGTTCCATGATGGAGGAGATCTTCGTGCCCCCTATGTGAATGCTATGATGCCATTATCAACACATCTAGTAATTCAATCCTTGAGTCCATAACAATCATTATCTTTATGTCCATGGATGTGATGATAGTTATAAAAGGGTTGATGTGTTTTTCTATGTAAGAGATGTGGATCTTGTTAATGAGTAGAAGGAAGTGTGATTAACCTCTTATCTAGTAGTGTTGATAATATGGTAGATGGGCTATCCCACTTTGAATCAAATTATAGTGGTGCCTTGTTGTTGTTCTCTATAGTGTTTAATGTAGGTTATGCTATAGAGACTGACACTTTGTTCTTGATAGGTTGTTTTTATAGTTGTTGTCTCTTATCTTGTTTAGGACATGGTGGATGTTGAGTGCTAGGAGTTGTAGCTGAAGATGTCGTTATGAAATCTAGAGTGATCTAATCAACTGAATCTGCCTCAATCAATCCCAATTTATTTTCCAAAAATAAAATTGTATAACACAAGTGTCTAAAAAAACATTCTATCTAATATAGTATATATTTGAGGAGAGGTTGGTGAATCCCCTTAATAAAGATATGCTAAATCCCTATATCTATTGGTTTGTATATCAATCTTAACATGTGAGCCTTGAATCTTAAGATATACTCACTAACTAGATCTAAATAATTTTGATGTAGTGTGGCAAGTTTCTCATATGTAACATGAGGGCCCATGTTTATGATGTAATATCTATGAAATGCCTCTTTTAAGTCATCATATGTGTGCAATGAACCCAAAAAGAGTAGATGAAAGAACCAATTTTTTGTTTCCCCACTAATGTCTACTAGAATAACTTGAGTAGAATCAATGGGCTTGCATGAGATGGAGAAGCCTTTCGAAAGGTCTGAAGGTGTATGAATGGATCTCCAATTCCATCAAAGTGAGGTAATAATGGTATTTATAAATGCTTAGGCCATGAAGCTTTTATGAATGTCTTTGAAACAAGGTTGCCATGTAGATCATTGGCATCCATCCAAGACTTGTAAGCTTTGTTTTTCAAGGTAAGGAGATGTACTTGGTGTTGTAATTCACCAACTACATACATCAAAGAGATTATCTCCTGGGATGGTACATTAGTATCCTGAAGTGGTTCATTTAATAGTTGAATTTGATTATTAATTTTAACCATGGGAATGCTACATTTAGTAATTGGATCATAAAGAGGGGGTGTGCTCACTTACACCTTAGGAGTAATGGTAACTTGGACCTTACTCGAGGGATGCGGCCTACCATTCTCTTTAGGTTAAGAGTGACAACTCGGTTCTACTGTAGTGATGGGTGGCTTGGAAGATTCATTGGTATCTTTATTTTTTAGTGAATCATATTATAATTGAGTAGAATATGTATTATTAGCATTAACATGTGTATTATTTGAAATAGAATCATTCATAGAAGTGGAAATAACATGTGGAAGTACATTATGTTTGAGAGGAGTGAGAGAATAGTTAGAAACATGAGATGCATATTCTTCTTCACTATGTGCATAATTATCATCATCATCATCATCATATATGTAATATTTTTCATAATCACTCTCATTTTCATAGTCATTGGCGTGCTCACTATCATATCTATTAACACTTCCATCATCTCTAGGGAGAGGTGTAATAGAATATTTTAATTCTTTTTGAATATGCAATAAATTATCATTTGAAATTGGAATATCATGTGCATCTATGTTATCCATGGATGAAATACATGCATTATTTTCATGTACAATATGAGAAGTAGGAGAAGGAGATTTTTCATTTGAACATTCCTTTGACAAAGTAGAGTTAAGAACATGAGATGTATCATTTAAATTATGCATTGGTAATTTGATTCTATTACATTTATATTGTTGTAATTTGAACATTGAATTATCAAGAGAGAGAGAGAGAGAGAGAGAGATAAGGTTCACATGGAAGCAAATTATCACGCATAAGAGGTTCACTTGTAAGTGCATGATTAATTTGTTCATTTGGTGCATTATGCATATGAGAATGAGGTGAGAAGTATCTTTCTCATTTATAAAATTATTATATTTAGAAGAAGGAATAAAAGAAATGGGTTGTAGAAAAAAATATATATTTATTTGTGTTTCACTATCATCATTATGTATATCATAATATCCTTCATTACAACAATAGTCATTATCTTCACTATAAATGAAATAATTTTCTACATTCTTAGCTAATGTGCAATTTTGAAAATTTGTCCAATCATTGTCATAATTATAAGAAAATTGTAGAAATTTATCTGTGGGATGAGAAGGAGGAATTGCCTTTATGGCCATTTTATTTCTTTCACCAAAGAGAATTTTGAAAAGTAATATGAAGCAAATACATGCACAAAGAACTAATATCATCAAAATTTTGAAATTAATTTTGATAATCCAAACAATTTGAAAAAAATTCAAATTATTTTTCTAAAAATTTTAAGGGAGGAAAAATTGAGGTTTGAGGACCTAGTTTGGAAATCTAGGGTTTTAGAATTTTGAAAAGTTATGGAATAATTTTAAATTCTAAAAATAATTTTGAATAGGAATAATGCACAAAAATTTATACAAAAATCAGAATTTGGAAATTAATTTTTTGCATAAGAAAACTACTAATTTTGAAATTATTTTTGACAAAGTAATCAATTTGAAAAAATTCTAAAATAGTTTTCTAAAATTTGAAAGGAAGGAAAGCTTGAGGTTTAAGGACCTAGTTTTAAAATCTAGGGTTTTAATCTAGGGTTTTATATTTTTTGAAAATTATGAAATAATTTTAAATTTTAAAAACAATTTTGAATAGGAATAATGCACAAAAATTTATACAAAAATCAAAATTTGGAAATTAAATTTTTGCACAAAAATATGGAGAAACCCTAAGTGTAGCTAGGGTTTTAGGTTTGTTTGAAGTAAGGTTCACCAAAATATTTTATTATGTTTGGGAATCTAGTGTTTAGATCCTAAATAATAAGGGTATGGAATAATAGGAAAATTTTGGTTTAATGGGGAAAAATATAGATTTTAAATAGATAATTTTATAAGAATAAGAATAATAAAATTATCTTAAATCGAGATAAATTGAATGATTCTAGAGCTGGTAATTAAGGAGCAAGACTGAGACACTATCAGGAATCTAAATTTGGCTTCTATTTTTTTATTGGATAAGAGCACTGGAATAGGACACCCTAGTGTTTGATGCTATAGTCCTTCTTAGCACTTTTGTCCTGAGGATATAAGCTTTCTATGTTTTTCTCGCTTGGTCAGTATGAGCCTGCGTACCAAAGTTTATGGGTTAAAAGTGAGAAAATATTTCTATAGGTCTATTTTAGTCTTCAATGCCTATGTTCATCTATACACATGTAAACAATGAATACATCAAAAGCAAAAGGGGGAAAATTGGGTTAGGGGAAGAATGATAACACCATCTATAACCCAAGTTATTCTAATTTTTGCTTACATTAACCCTCAAGATAGGGTACCATATAAAATGGATTTCTCCCTTAGGGAATGTACATGATAAATTCAAGAATGGCTTTTACCTAGGCCCTTCTTTAATCAAGCATGCAAGTCTATGTGTGATGCAGACAAGATGAGCTATACTATTGACTAATTTTTATTATGTCTAATGTGCGAAAGTAGTAAGTGTTATATATAAAATTATTTTTGTTGTCTTTTATATAGGAGACTCATTATTTATAATTTGGGAGCTTTATTTGCATTTTCCTAACATTTGAAAACATAAGAATGAATCCAAAGAATGGGTAAGACCCATCTAACAAAAAAATTGAATGCTTAGGCTCAAATTGGATTTGGATAGGAGTGTTGGAAACTAGACATCCTAGGTTTTAACATTGTAGTCTAATCTCAGCACTCCTATCTTATAGGCTAGGGACTAGAGGGGATGGAATGAGCATGGGAAACCTGGCTTGGCTGAGGTGGAATGACCACGTGAAAGGCTTAGGGTGATTAGTAATGGTTAAAAATGTGACTCAAGCTTAGAACCAAACCCAAATGGATAAAATGAAAGACATGTCCAAATGTGATCAAAGCTCATATTCTCTAGTTAGAGTCCCATGTGAAAGAACTATGAAAAGGCATGATATATGTGGTTGTTTGACCAATTTAGGGTGTATACACTTGTGTATGAGCATCATCAAGACTTAACAACCAAGGTAACATGAGGCATAGGTCTTTAAAAAAGACCCAAAATCATTTTATCCATCCCTAATCACATGGAACTCTTCCCTAAACACTTTTTTGCTTTGCCTGGTTATTTGCCACTATTTTCACTATTTGTAGCCTAGTGATAAGACATTTTAATTGATCAAAATGATTAAAATAGTAAACATAACTTGACAAACTAACTTCATGGGTCTCAAGAATAATTGTTTGCCTTCAATGTCCATCAATGTGTATGTGTTGACTAAGTTAACCCTACTCATAGTAATAAATATTTAGAAATAAGCTCTTTTTTGTACCTTCTAATTAGTACCATAACACACTATTTATACTTAGAGGTTCCTGGATTAGTAATCTACAATATCCAATCATCATACTTGACTTGCTAATCCATTCTAGGCATTAACCTTTCACATCTTTCCAATCGCTCCACTATGAGGGTTTGAAAGAACAAAAACCTCCTTACCTTCTTAACATTTATTCATAAATTTGAGGGATTAATTTATATACAAAATTATTTTAAAATATTATTAGGATCCTTCCTAAACTAATCCAAAAGGCTTTGGTCACCATGAAAACTCTATACATGCCAATGAGCATCTCAACTTCTTTCTCAGGCTTAAAAACCTTCTAACATTGTTTCTTGCTTTTTCTTCCTCCTTAAGACCTAAAAATTGGTCAACACCTTTGACCCACCCTATTATACCTAAATCCATCCTCACATTGGCTTTAACACCTTGGAAACTCAATTTGACCCTTCATTTAGACCTCACTAGGTCTTTATGCACAGTGGGTCTAAAACCATCAATCAAACTTGGATATTGAATGCACTTGAAACCTTTTTGACTAATCTAAAATCATCATCAATATTTCATATGAATTCATTCCATTATTACAATCTTCCCTCCATATTCACATAGGTCACTTTCTTCTTACCTCAATAAAGTACCAAGCTTGTGCCTTCACACTAGGTCTCTCATGCTCGAACTAGAGTTCTCAAAGCCTTCTTGTCACTTCATGATATATTCATCAATGACATCACCACTTTGTCATTACCTTGGTCATTAATGACATTATTTTTCTAAAAATATCCCCCTTTGTCATTTAGGTAACCTCCTTTTCTCCTTCTCCCCCTTTGCCATAATGATAAAGTGGACTAAACAACAACTAAGTAAGCTCCCCCTAACATCATTCATGCATTCAAATACACTTTTAGGTGCTCAGGATACTCACTTACCTTTTCCTAAAAATGATTAAAAATTATTCCCCATTTGACATAAACATCTTGATCATCTAAAAATTGAAATTAGAGCATTTCACATATGCTCCCCCTCACTCTAGGTATACCTCATTTTGAACTTCTCCACTTGGGCTTATCTAATCCTTGGACCTGTTTACTTAAAGATATCACAATATCCCCATGTGTTTGTGAAATTCTCTTTGTACTCATTTCATGATCTAAGATCATTTTACTTTTCATGAAACATCTCATCTTCATGACAAGATATAATAGGTAACTTTACCAATGCAAACTCAAAACTTCTTATCATTATCGGACCAAAAAACATCTTGATGGCTTTCAAGATGTCAAAATATCCTCTCATGACCTTATGAGGTCACCATGACATCAAAGGAACATTCAACTAAATGAAATAACTTTAATGGAGTACCATAGCAACCTCATTTATGCAAGTTCACTTTAAAAAAAACATGATGCTATAGGAAACACTCACCTTCAGAACACTTTAAACTCCTTCAAGGCTTCTTCAACATGTAAAAAAGACCTCTTACAACCATATGAGTTAATCAAGACATCACTTAAACCATTTAGACATTATTGACATACCATTAAGATCACTCTATAACTTCTTCAAGTTTAACTCTAAACATTTTATGCTATAGGAAAATGATCATCTTCAGAACATATTGAACACTCTCAAACCACAAATATCGTGTTAACTTACTCTTGAATCAATTTTGGTCTCTTAAATCTTTATATAATAACTCTTTATCATAATGACATTGGTTTTGAAGACCAATCTTCAACTCACAAACCTCTATCCTAAACTTGTCATTTTGGACACTACCTTTCACTCAAACATGCATTAAAAGTATGACAAAAATTTAAGGAAACATTTCATACCATCTGTTGTCCCTGAAAATGTCAACTCTTTTTTGAGACAACATATGAACTATTCTAGTTTAAACAGACCAAAATTCTCTTTTCCCTTTTCAAAAATTGTTCTGAGCATTAAAACTCTTCAATATTCAAGCTTTTTCAAATTTCTACGAACTTTACAGGCTTGAAGCTACAGACTCTTTAGGCTTGAATCTACAGACTCATTTCTATGGACTCCACTAGTTATATGAGTTCATTTATATGGAATCTACAGGTTCATTTCTATAGACTATGTAGGAAAGAATATACAAACTTCATAGGTTAATTTCTACGGACTCTACAGGGAAGGAACAAGCTCTCACACTTAGGCAATTTCAAGGTGGGTTCAATGCCAAGATTCAACCAAAAGGTTCATCAGCAAACTTCAAAGAAAGGATTGAACATTGAACATTGAGCCATTGAACCTTGAACCAAATCGGTTCAATGGGTTCAATAGGTTTAACAAGTTCAAAGGTTCAACAATATCGGTGAGCTTAAAGAGTTAAGCACTTCAGCAAAGCTTCAACAAAGTTGGTTCAACACGATTGGTTCAAACGGTCAAGTGAATGAGCAGAACACAAGAAAACCATTAAACCGTTGAACCTTGAACTAAAATGTTTTAAAGGTTCAAAGTGGATGGTTTAAAGGAGTACCATAAAGCCCAAAATGCAAAATACCCTTGCAGAGGACAGTGAACAAAAGCGGTTCAAAGGAGTGCCCGAAAGGAAAAAGCCTGAGAGCAGAAGCTGCCAAGTGTCAACATCTATAGTTTCTTCCTTGTGTCCCATTATAACTCAGTGGAGCATGACAAGTGTCTGCATCCACGTTTTGAGTTTCTTATAAGCTACAAAGTTTTTTTTGATAAACTTCTCTCAGAGTTTTGTGGAAGGTGACAAGTGGCAACTATACAAGGTTTCAATATGTTTTTCTAAGAGCAACAGAATGTGCCATGTGTCCTTTGCAAAGCTCAATGGAAATCACCAATTGTCAACCTCTATAGTTTCTTCCTTTTGTTTTGATATTAAGTAAGGACTGTGGTGGGCTCTAGGTGAGTTGATAAAGTCAAATGGAAGCTGCTAGGTGTCATCTGTCGAGACACATTATGATTTTCTTCTCAAAGTAGTGAAACTTGCCACGTGTCCCTTATAAGATAAATGGAGCATGCCAAGTGTGAACACCCATGTGAGTCCAAATGAGTCCCAATGTTTCTATATTGTTTATAAAGATCAACAGAAGCCACTATGTGTCATCTTCTGTAGGACTCTCAAAAGGCATCTAAAGCCTCTATAAGTTAAGTGGATGTTGCCACATGTCCTCGCCTATTTTACAGTGGAACACGCCATGTGTCACTTGTTAATATTAGTGAAAATCAGCTAGAACAAGTGGGAAATATAGCAAGGAAAGGGGGAATGATGGAGAAAGATCAGAAATATCTATGCATGGGATATGTTTCTAAAAGGTGAAGTAGTCCACCAGGTGGACATTGAAGAATGCAACCATTCAATGGCACGGCCTATTTTTCTATATTGAGTAAAATGAATGAATAGCTATGCACACATCAAGAAACACATCAAGTGGCCCATATTTAAAATGATGCTCGATTCCAGCATACCCCATGGACAAAATTTAAAATGCATTGAATGCATTATAGGCCATTTTTGTGAAACAAAGTACCCAAGTCTTTCTTGGATCACTATATATTGGACTCTCTCTTATTGTTTTATGGAGATCTCTCTGTTATCAAAAACAAAAACTCTACCCAAATTAAAAGACATTACTGAGATTGAGCTCAGATTGTTGATCATATTTCGTTATTTGAATAAGAAAACAAGTGACTTTTAAGACTTTATGGTGGAATAGCTTGGTTGTTGGGGAAATTATTCTTATGTCTATTTCCTTAATACATTTTTTGTCCATTTAATTAAATAAGTAGAATTAGTGAAAATAATCAGAAAGGTGTCTTGAAGCCAACTATGGAGAGACTTTGTGCCCCCACAATTGCCTTCAGTGTGTTTTCTTTCTATACCTATGTAAAGGATCTTGGGATGACTTTGTGCCCTCATTATCCTTCATATTCTATTTCTGTGTAAAGGACCTTGGGACGACTTTATGCCCTCATTGTCCTTCTTATCTCACTCTTGGGCAGTTGAGGTGGAGACTTTGGGCTACATCTCAGTCTGCTGGTTACTACGCCTTTGCTTACCAGTTACTTGTCACTATTTGAAAAAACTCTTGCTATTTACTGAAAGATTACTTTTGAAAGAAGATAAGTTCCTTTAACATTTTCACTAGGATTTTCTCCCCTATTTGTTAACATCATCTCTGAAAAAAGAGAGATGGATGGTTTATCTTACCCCTGACTGTTATTTTCTACTTATATTTATAGTATATAGATCCTACATATTTATAAGGAACCTCCCCTTGATGAGAGGAGAGATTTGTCCCCTTTTGATGTAGTAAACCTACACATTTGGCTGACCAATCTCCCTATGTTGTGGTTGAAGAGACCTATTTTGCTCATCAGTTAGCTGGTGACAAAATATTCACCCAATAGCTTTTGGCAACTCCACTGGGGAGGTTACGTGCAATCTGAAGCCTCAAGTTTTGGATTGAAGTAGTCCCTACCCTTATCCATTATAGACTCTGGTGACTCCATTTTTTGTCTTACCCATTATCATTATAGCCTTACCATCTCCCTCCACTTCCACACCAACTGGAAGAATGTGCAATTTAAAGCCTCAAGCTTCAAGCTAAAGTAGGGCCAGTTCTTTCCCATTTTTGTTCTAAAATTTGGCAACTCCATGCTATACTAAAAGCCAGAGAGCCCAAGGTGTTGTTGATAATATTTTTGAGTTGGTGCAGTAGGGTAATTTTGACTTGTTCCCTCCCCAACTTCAAGTTCAAAGATCTAGGAGTGTTCCTCCTACCCATACCAGGTCACCAACACAAGGCAAAGCTTCCTTTTCTATTGTTAGTAGAACTTTGCCTATAAATACTCCACCTAGATTTGTTATCCCTCTTTTTCATAATCCCATCATGGCAGTTCTAGGCCCCTGGGGTAAATCATTTGGTCCACTTAATCTTACTCCACCTTTGCATGAACTACCATGTAGTTCAAGGAAAAATTTCCCTAAGTTCTATGGTGATGGGAAGGTTCATCCTGATGAACATATTACAACCTTCAACATAGCCTGTGGCATAATAGGTGTGGAGTATGAGGATTTAGTAGTCAGGTTATTCATGGAAACTTTACAAGGTGCTGCTACAAACTGGTTCTATCATCTGTAGGCCCAAATTGTGACTGATTAGAACACTCTCAAAGCCAAATTTGAAGCCAGATTCAAGCCTACAAAAGATGCACATGATTTTTTGGCCTAACTCACATAGATGAAGAAGGAACCTCATGAACCTATAAGGGATTTCATAGCAAATTTTGACAAGCTAAGGAGTTGAATCCCTACTATTGCTCAGCCGACACCTGAAAATCTCAAATGTTTCTTTATCAACTCTCAGCTGACTAAAGTGAGTTTTTTACTGAGACATGCTGGCCAAATAGACCTTGTTATAGCTCAAGATTTAGCCGCTGAGGTGGAAGATGACCTTATCTTGGTAGGAAATATAAGGAGAGATCCTAACAGAGGTAAATCTTCTTCATCTTCTAAATACCCATCTACAGGCACCACTGATCCAATGGTGCAAAAGCTAGCAAATGAGTTTCTAGATCTCAAGAAGTAAATTGTGTAAGGAATATCTTCAGCTCCTTTATATAGAGATATGCCAAGGAGGACATTCCCTAATCAGTCATACCAAGACAATGCTACCAAGAATCAAGGACAGCCAAATCATCTTCCTCTCCCACAGAGGAACCTTACCCTTGAAGCGCCTTCAACCAACTCAATAGTTGGATATATGGAAATTCAACATGATTTATCTTTCCAACATAATTTTGATCAAATAAAATAATGTTGATCTCTTCATAGAGGATAAAGAAGAGTTAGCTGGTGACTCCAACATTAGTTTCTTGAATTACCAGGATGAACCCAGAAGTAAAGGTGAAGTAGTCAAGGGATCATATGCAGTGTTCACCCAGTCCAAGAACTAGTCAACCTAGCAGGCTGATAAAGAAAAGATAGAGGAGTGACCTCAACCAGTGATTTCAATTTCTAAGTGGGGAACCACTCTACCTTTCTAGCCAAAGGACTCAGTGATTGCTAGAAAGGTAAGTACATCAAACATCTCTGCACCTTCTACTTCAACTTCACAGATCAGTCCTCCCCCTCCCAAAAACCAAAAGGATGAACTCCTATCCTCTCCTCCTAGTCCATTTCAATCATTTGACATAATCAACCATGTCAAGAAAACCAAAATTCAAATGACTAAATTTGAATTCCTACAAGCTAACCCTGAGCAGCTGGATAGGTTGGTGGAGTGTGTGAAGAATAAAGCCATCCCTACAAGACAAGAGATTAGAAAGGTAACTCATGATCCCCCAAGGAACATGTCCATCCCAAAAAATCTTGTCCTTACTCCTCTAGCTACCCCTAAGAAAATAGATCCTTTCTATGTTTCCCTATTGATAAAAGGTCACAAGCTGAGAAATTACATCATTGATTCTGGTGCTTCAGACAATGTCATGCCTACCAAATTGGTAGAATCTCTTGGTCTCACACTGACTAAGAAATTTGGTAGATGATTCTCCATGGAAAACAAGCAAGTGCCACTACTGGGACAAATCAAGGATGCCCAATTTGTAGTTGCAACATTCTCAGACAAAAGAATCAAGATGATAGTCTTGGTGGCCAATGTTCCAGCCTCATACAACATTCTTTTAGGGCAAAATTTTTGCAATGATGCTGGTGGAGAATTGAGCATAGACCTATCTGCAGTGAGGATCCCTTTCAAATTCATCATGAAGAGATTACTCCATACAAAATGAGGCAAAATATGTGGTCACTCAGACATCAGCACCCAAAGCTCAAATTCTATTTGAGTCTTCAAGCAGGGGTAATTACTTTTTGACCACAGAGGGTGTTCATGTTTCTACAAATGAAAGTCTTATAGGTGGCAATCTAAAAATTGATTCAAACAAGACATTAGAAGAATTGGTAGGATGTAGTATAGATGAAAAAGCATCTTCCACTTCTAATGAAGAGAAATCTGATAGAAGATCAGCTTCTGATGATGTTTGGATCCTGGAATCTAATGGCAGCAATTCTTCTACCAATGCTAGAGCTGGGATTGTGTTGATATGTCCTCAAGGAGATATTTTTTCTTCATGCAAGTTGCAGTTTAGCAACACCAACAACATAGCTAAATGTGAATCTCTATTGCTCAAATTGAAGGTTGCTCAAGACCAAAATGTCAAACTCCTTCACACCAAAGGAGATGTTGAGCTGATGGTTTGTTAGGAGTTTGATGCTGACAATCAAAACATGTGCTATACTAAACCAACAAAATAGCAAGCTATGGTAGTGGACCATACTACTGTACTCCAAAGTCAGCAAAAGGGACTCTTAGCCAAGAGAGCAAGGAGTTACGGTTTCTAGATTGAATATCACATCTTGCCATGGAGCAAGAAGAGAGAGCCAAAAGGAGTGCACAAAAAATGTGATTCTTGGTGGAGAGTTCCATTCACCCATCACCGATTTTGGGGACAAAATGGTTTCTTACTAGTTTATTAGGATGGAATGCCATCTTCATTATCTCATAATGGGTAGCATCTGAATCACTTCAATTCTTGAAGTGTCAGATAAGTTCACCTGTACATATGTATATTTGTATAGTCTATAGTTCTATTTTTGTACTTTCATTTTTGTTTTTGTCACCTTTATTTTTGGGTAGCATGACTCCATGGCCCAATGGCATACTTCAAGGCACTGGAGATTCTAGTTTCTACTCCCCTCAATTGTTCCAAATTTTCAACTGAAGGAACTTCCCCAACTGGAGCCAGTTGTTGTCCCCAAAAATGCCAACTCATTTTTGAGATAACATATGAACTATTCTAGCTTAAACAGACTAAAATTCTCTCTTCCCTTTTCAAAAATTGTTCTAAGCATTACAATTCTTCATTATTCAAGCTTTTTTAGATTTTTATGGACTCTACAGGCTTGAATCTATGGACTCTGTAGGCTTGAATCTACAGACTCATTTCTATGGACTCCACCAATTCTATGAGTTCATTTCTACAGACTCTACAAGTTCATTTATACACTCTACAGGAAAGAATCTATGAACTTCTTAGGTTAATATCTATGGACTCTGTAGGAAAGGAACAAGCTCTCACACTTAGAAAAATTCAAGGTGGGTTCAACCAAAAGGTTCATCGACAAACTTCAAAGCAAGGATCAAACATTGAACATTGAACCATTGAACCTTGAACCAAATCAGTTCAATAGGTTCAATGGGTTCAAAGGTTCAACAATATTGGTGAGCTTAAAGAGTTAAGCACTTCAACAAAGGTTCAACAAAGTTGGTTCAATGCAATTGGTTCAAATGGTCAAGTGAATGAGTGAAACACAAGAAAACCATTGAACCGTTGAACCTTGAACCAAAATGGTTCAAAGGTTCAAAGGTTCAAAGTGGATGGTTCAAAGGAGTACCATAAAGCTTGAAAGGCAAAATACCCTTGCAAAGGGTAGTGAGCAAAAGCAGTTCAAAGAAGTGCTTGAAAGGAAAAATCCCAAAAGCAGAAGCTACCAAGTGTCAACATCCACAATTTCTTCCTCATGTCCTATTATAACTCAGTAGAGTGTGACAAGTGTCTGCATCCATGTTTCAAGTTTCCTATAAGCTGCAAAGCCTATTTCAATAAACTTTTCTCAGAGTTTCATAGAAGGTGACAAGTGGCAACTATGGAAGGTTTCAATATGTTTTTCTAAGAGTAGTGAAATGTGCCACGTGTCCTTTGCAAAGCTTAGTGGAAGCCACCAAGTTTCAATCTCCATAGTTTTTTCCTTTTGTTTCAATATTAAGTAAGGACTATGGTGGGACCCAGATGAGTTGCTAAATTCAAGTGGAAATTTCTAGGTGTCATCTACTGAGACACATTATGATTTACTTCTCAAAGTAGTGGAACTTGCCACGTGTCCTTGTAAGATAAATGGAGCATGCCAAGTGTCAACACCTACGTGAGTCCAAATGAATCCCAATATTTCTATATTGTTTATAAAGCTCAATATAAGATGTCATGTGTCATCTTCCATGGGACTCTCAAAAGGCATCTAAAGCCTCTATAAGTTAAGTGGATGCTGCCACGTGTCCTCACCTATTTCACAGCAGAACGTGCCATGTGTCACTTATTAAGATCAGTAAAAAGTGGCCAAAACAAGTGGGAAATATAATAAGGAAAGGGAGAATGATGGAGAAAGATCAAAAATATCTATGCATGGGATATGTTTCTAGAAGGTGAAATAGTCCACTAGTGGACATCGAAGAATGCAAATATTTAATGGCTTGGCTTGTTTTTTTGCATTGAGTAAAATGAATGAACAACTGTGCACACATTAGGCAGCCCATATTTAAAATTGATGCTTGATTCTAGCATACCCCATGGATAGAATTTCAAATGCATTGAATGCATTGTAGGCCATTTTTGTGAAACAAAGCACCCAAGTCTTTTTTGGAGCACTATTTATTGGACTATCTCTTATTGTTTTAGGGAGATCTCTCTGTTATCAGAAACAAAAACTTTGCCCAAATTGAAAGACAATAATGAGACTTTGAGCTCAGATTGTTGATCATATTTCATTATTTGAATAAGAAAACAAGTGACTTTTCAAACTTTATGCTAAAATAGCTTGGTTGTTGGGGAAATTGTTCTTATGTATGTTTCCTTAATACATTTTTTGTCCATTTAATTGAATAAGTAGAATTAGCAAAAATAATCAAAAAGGTGTCTTAAAGCCAATTGTGGAGAGACTTTGTGCCCCCATAATTGCCTTTAGTGTGTTTTCTTTCTATCCCTGTGTAAAGGATCTTGGGATGACTTTGTGCCCTCATTATCCTTCGTATTCTATTTCTGTGTAAAGGACCTTGGGACGACTTTGTGCCCTCATTGTCCTTCATATCTCACTCTTGGGAAGTTGAGGTGGAGACTTTGGGCTACATATCAGTCTATTGGTTACTACGCCTTTGGTTACCAGTTACTTGTCACTATTTGAAAGAACTCATGCTATTTCTTGCAAGATTACTTTTGAAAGATGAGAAGTGCCTTTAGCATTTTCACTAGGATTTTCTCCTCTATTTGTTAACATCATCATTAAAAAAAGAGAGATGGATGGTTTATCTTACCCTCGAGTGTTATTTTTTACTTATATATATAGTATATAGCTCCTACATATTTATAGGGAACCTCCCCTTGATGAGAGGAGAGATTTGTCCCCTTTTGATGCAGTAAACCTGCACATCTGGCCGACCAATCTCCCTATGCTGTGGTTGAAGAGACCTATTTTGCTCATCAATTAGCTGGTGACAAAATATTCACCCAAAACCATCCACATAATGATCATATATCTCCATATGCCATAACAAATCCATTATCATCAAGATCATTCACATTGGGGTTTGTAATCACAAGGAGCCTAGAAACCCTCATATTACTATTCTTAATGATTTGAGCTTGATATTCATATGTAGGACCAATTTGATCTCAAAAAAAACATTTACAGGATTAAAAATAACTTAAAATTTAAAAACACTTAGGTCCATCACCTTGAGTGCCCAAAGATACTAAACCGCTCATCAAGCACCTCTTGTCTGCCAACTTCAAAAACCTTAAGCACAGTCAACCTTCTTATCCCCTTTTGACACATTAAGACTCCTATTATGTATGGAACACTTCAAAACACACTTTAATATCCCTTTTTTTATCTCAACCAAACCTCATATCTCTTGGAGGGTCCACTCACCCCTTAAACACTCCATTAGTCTACTTATTCGTTATTATCTTGAAAAAACCAAAAACATTATATTCAACTAATGATGCCAAATATACATTTATGAGCTTAATAATGGTTAAATAATCACTCATATTGATACTAAAATACCAAAAAAAATCATATCATGCTTTATATACTTCCACACAATCCAAAAGGAGTCAACCCCATCTTTACAATATGCTTACATATGACTACTTATGCACTCAAAAACTAGTCTTCAAAATCTGCATTTCTAACACTCTCATGAGTACATCCAAATATTAATAATGCATTTACATGATAATTCAATACCTATATATCATAATCAAATGCATTATACTTCTTCTCAGAGGTCAAAAATGCTTTAGATCAAAACTTCACTGAGCTAACTCAGGACTGCTAGTATACTCAAAAACTCAATCATGTAATTTGAAGCTAAAAGTAAAATTTATGACCTCAAGGTTATTATAAATATCACTATATTCTTAAACTCAACCTTTGAAACCATTAACCTTCTTTTCAAGATGCTTACTTAGAGCTACCACATTCTAACAATACCTAGTCAACAAACTTTGACTATCCACATCAATAAGCACACTTTCAAAGGTTCTCAAAGCATTCACATAAACATTAGGCATCTTAGGAACACCTCCATACATTGGTATCCAAAAAACATTTTATTTTACTTTATAAATCTTCCATTATCTCTCATACTTTTATTAGGTCTCATGGAGACCTAATACACATAGGACTATCTTTTCAACATGTCTTCAAGGTCCTTTTATCTATCAATGCAGGTTTGATCTTAGACTTAGCTTCAGAATAATCCTTCTTCTTCAACCTTGATAACACCATCATGTATAACTCTATTCATACCTTAACCATGATCTTTACAAACTTATCCATTACTAAAAACAAGAAGAATATTATCTTTATCACACTTTAAGCTACTTAGGATCACTTGTATGTTGTCAAGCCTCCTCCAAAAGGTCTAGATCTAATACCAATTTTTGGAAGTATATATTGAGAATGGGTCTGAATCTATATTCAATAATTTATATTCAATTACATTTACCATTCCATGAATCATACATTCACATAAGATCAAATAGTGCATAGAGAAACAACCATATAAGCATATCACAAGATAACATAAGAGATTATGTGGGAAAACCTCTTGGAGGATAAAATACAATAAATAATTAACATTTAATAGTATCATATAATGAAAATATTCAACATTTAGTTAATCACCTACTTCACAAGGAGCACCCACCCAACTAGTCTTCTGCAAGCTCCAACTTGCAAGGAGGCTCTAACCCCCTAAGAAACCAATCACCAACTCAAATACCTTGAATATTTGATAAAATTTAACACATATTTCTAAATCTTCAAATGATGATGACTTCCTTTTTTTGTACTGTTTCCCCTTCTGTCTCACTCAAATAACCTCTAGGGCTCACTCACTCAATATGCCTCTTCTAGGCTTATTAGGTCCATTGACCTATGCTTCCACCTACATAAAATTGATCATATATACATGATATATATTATTCACCCTCTAATGGTCCTTAATTACCTACCTTTTCTCCTTTATTGATCTAAATCCTTCACTTTAATCCACACATACACAACTAGTCCAAATAGGCCAATAAGGCCTTGCCTTTATATCACACACTTCATCTAAACCATCTTGGTCAGAAAATATATTTACCACACTAGTTTTACCATTTAAATGGGTCCTCATAAATGTTACATAAATTATAAAACCTTTCCATAGGTCATTCATAGTCCATAGAGACCAATTTCACTATTAAGCCTAATGGAGACCTAAAGGAATTAGGCCTTAATACCCACATGTTACACTTTAGACTTATTTGACCACATTTTAACTTCACTAATGGATTTAAAACATCAAAATTACCTCCAATATACCCTTTATCACTCACACATAGTTCCATTCCACCTATAACTTCATTTCACACCTTGAACCAAATCATTTTAGCTTGCTCATTGTTAAGCCTAAAAACATAGAAAATTATATCTTATAAAATAGAAGCATACTATCACTTTTATAAAACAAAAAAATTTTAAAAAACACATGAATAGATCATTTATTACTTTTAAAACCTCACCATTTACATTGGACACCTTCACTTAGGATCTAAGCATCCAAAACCACCTCTACAATAAGACCACTCAGACTGGTCAAACATAGTCAAAGTATAGTCAAGAAAATTTGATCATCAACAACTCTATATGTTAATTTAATGAATTAAAACACATTAACATGAACTTGAGATACTTAAACACAATCTTAAAACTCATTTTATTCTTTAATTTAGGTCAAACAACTTCAAACTCACTCCTTCAAAATGACCACTCAGAACTACCAATAGGATTGTTAACATAGTCATATAAAAGTTCATATTTTGTACATCAAAGGATGATTTCAACATTCCTAATCCACATGAATAGATTATATAATTATTATATATCAACATTTAATATTTAGTTCTCTTATTCTAGTACCATTCATTAGTTTTATAGACCAATCTCTCATGTCTCTATCTCACAGTCTTAACACAATTAGACAAGCCTTTTTGTCTTACATGGTTCAATCACTTAACCTATATTTACATCTCCAAAAAAGCTTGTATACTTTATTTAGTTCTTAAAACACAATAAAATTTTCATTATATTCATCAAAACTTATCATGAGAACTCAAACACTTCACTTCCCTCAACATGTTTGTTAGCAATCATCTTAGCTTCAAAACATAGTCATGGTGAACATGACTCCTAACACCTATGTAAACACTTTGTTGAAATTAAAATGAATTAATCAGATACTTATACACCTTAAAATAAAATCCAATCATAAATATTTGTAGGTCTAATGACACATAAGAAACATATAGATCATTCTATGAAACATACACCTTCACTGTCATGACCTATACAGACTGATCAACTTGAGAAGTTAGTGCTTACGTATGAGCATCACCAAGACTTACCAACCAAGGGAACATGAGGTATAGTATTTTTCACTCTAACTATTTATTTATCATTATTTTCACCATTTTTAATCTAATGATATGACATTTTTATTGACCAAAATGATTGACATAGTGAACATAACCTGCAAAATAACTCCATGGGTCTCAAAAACAAGTATTTGCCTTCAACCTCCATTAACTTGTATGCATTGACTCAATTAACCCTACCTATAACAATAAAATATTTATAAATAGGATCTTTTTTTACCTTTTGCTTACTTCCCTAACACACTATTACCACCTAGAGGTTCTTACAGGAGTCCTATACAACATCCAATCATCATACTTGATTTGCCAATCCACTTTTGGCACTAGCCTTTCACATTTTTCTAATCACTCCACTATGAAGGTTTGCAAGCACAAAAACCTCCTTACCTTCTTAAAATTTATTCATAAATTTGAGGGATTGGTTTTTCTACAAAATTATTTTAGAAAATTCTTAGGACCCTTCCCCAACTACTCCAAAAGTCTCAAGTCACCATGAAAAATCTATACATGTTAATGATCATCTCAATTGCTTTCCCAAACTTGGAAACCTTCTAATGTTGTTTCTTGATTTTTCTTCCTCCTTAGGACCTAAAACTTGTTCAACACCATTTAACCACATTTTAATACCTAAATCCATGATCACATGAGCCTAAACACATTGGAAACTCAGTGTGACCCTTCATTTGGACCTCACTAGGTCTCTATGCATGTTGGGTCTAGAACCATCAGTCAAACTTGGATATTGAATGCAATTGAAATGTTTTTGTAATGATATCAAATCATCATAAATATTTAATATTCATTCATTCCATGATTTCAATATTCCCTCCATTTTCACACATGTCACATGTTTCTTACCTCAACAAACTACCAAGCTTGTGCCTTAACACTAGGTCTCTCATGCCAGAACTAGAATTCTCAAAGCCTTATTGTCACTTCATAATATCTTCATTAGTTACATCACCAATTTTTCATTACCTTTTTAATAAATGACACACTTTTTCCAATAGTTATCATCAGTCATGTTATGGTTGGCTTTATGGACCAATGATTTCCATCTTTTTATAAAGTCATGAGCTAATTCAGTGGGAGATTGCTTAGAAATGATGAAGTGGCTAAGGGAGTTTTTGGGAAGATCATTGTGTTGAAACCCTTTAACTAAATGATTTACCAAATATTCAAGTTGATAAATAGAGTGTTGTATAATTTGGATGTACCATTCTAATACATTGCCAATAAAGGTTTTGACTAAGACTTTAGTTGTGGTAAAAGTATTAGTTTGGATCCACTCTTTGAAAAGATTATCAAAGGCTTTGAGAAATGAGGATAGGTATTTTGTCCCATCATACTTGATATTTGGATATATGTTATCAATATCAATGTATACAATGAATGGAGCTAAAGGCTCATTTTGAATAGTTTAAATCATCTTGTTATTCATTATGGGTTGAGGGATAACATTTCCAAAGGCATCTCTAGAAGGTGGATGAATGATATTAGGATTAGTTTGAGGATGGATATCTAGAGGTTGATTATCCATATTAATAAAATGATGTTGGAGTTACATCATTTAATTAGTGTTAGAGTTTTACATTATGTTCATTTTTTGGATAATTTGTTCAAAAATTTGAGTTGTATCAATGGGTGGGGTGGTGTTGGTAGAAACACTCCCCAAATTGGTGTTAGGTGGAAGGTTATTATAAGGTGGATTATTAGTGGGATTATTGATTAAACTTGTGTCAATTAATCCTACATTAGTTTGAAGGTTTTGAAGATGAGAAATATCTTAATAGGTATAAAAAGTATCAGACCTATTGACTTCATCTTGAGGTGTGATTTTTACCATGTTATAAGTCAAGGATGAAGGAGGGGAAGAGCTACCCAAAGAGTGATGGTTATTTTGGGAAGAAAAGAGAGGGAGAAATAAACATCCCATATAGTATCTAAATGGACTTAGGATATCTAAGAAGATTCTAATAGTGGACTTCATAATGAATGGAGATAAATGAACAAAATGCTAAGAGGATGAAATAGAGAACTGAGTTAGATAATTAGGCAAGGTATAAAAAGTACATAGTTGATTAGGTTGACCTAGTACAAAAAATAGGGTCTAATTTTTTTGGAAAATAGGAATACAAAGTCAACTAGGTCGACCTAGTTTCGTAAACTAGGCAAAAAAAGATACATAGTCCATAGGTTCTACCTAGTTCTATATCTAGGGAGGTAGAAAATATTACTATGTCAACTTGGTCAACTTAGTACTATAAGTAGGGAAAATAGATAGTTTGTAAGAGATTGTGTTGAGAAAAATGACTATGTAATAAAATAGGAAAAAAATGTAAGTACTTTTGAAAATAAGGAATGAAAGGAAAAACATAATCAATTAGATCAATGAGGTTGATATAATTGAGGTACACCACATAAAACCTTGTACCAACACTGGCTAATGCATTTTTTTGTAATACAACACACAATTGAGCAAAGAACAAGTAGTCAACTTGGAAATTAAAAGCTAAGTGATAAACCTGAATTTTTTTATATTATTAGAATGTGATTGTATATGTGATATGGATTTGGTTATAAAAAAGAAACTAGAAAACAATCTAAGAATAGTTTTAGGATGTTTAGGCTAAAAGGGATCTATATCAGTAATGGTATTGGCTTGGTATTGGGGCCTACCTCCTCACTTCACACACCATAGTGATAAGGGTGTCAGGTGCTTAGCCAATATATACCATTAGCCATGTGTTTATACTTGGACATAAAACTAAGTCATCTTCTCCCTTGGTGATGAAATCCAAGTAGGTAGGCCTTAGGTAAATAATTGTTAAAATGTGTTTTAATATTTTGTGATTTGGTAGTGTGTGCATAAAAGAAAAAATAGTGCAACTAAATGGTATATTAAAAAACCACCTAATTAGACTATAAGATTTATTTTAAGCATGAAATCAATAAGAAATGAAAATGTGAGCTAATTACTAGCATATAACTGTTAATTCTAACTTTAAAACATAATACAATGTCGATTCAAATGATAGTGTATGTAGAGATTATAGAATAGAGTCGACAGTGTTGCTACTACACTATAGAAATAAGGGTCTAAAAAAACCTATGTCAATAATGTTGACCTAGTTTTTTATATAGAATATAGAATACAAAACTACATCAATATGGTTGACCTAGTTGACTATACAGGGGCAGTTTAAAGACTATAACTATGAAAAATAAAACTTTGATTAATAATAAAAATGACAGAGAAGGATATAAAAGAACCTTGGTGTGTTAGAGGATGTAGAGGAAAGTGAGATTACTATTGAAGTACCTTGATTTAAACTTGCAAATTCTACCAACTATGTTGACTGGGTTGACCTAGATTTACATTTCCCTATTTATTGAAAACCTATAAAATGTACTGTGTTGACAAGGTTGACCTAGTATATTTTATAAAAGTCTAGAAATTTATAGAGTCAACTGGGTCGATCTAGTAGTTTGATCTAGATGTTTAAAAATGTATTGTGTTGATAGAGTCAACCTAGTGACCTGTACCTAATGAAAAACATACACAAACAAAATAGATTTGTATTAATGTGATTATGTTTTAAACATGTACATAAAAGTTAGAGTTATGTTGACCCAGTATCACAAATATAGAGAAATAAAATGATAAAATAATAAAAAATATGAAATAAAACCTGAAAAGGTTAGATTCATGTTGGGTTCACCAGAATGTATGAAATCAAAAATGCATCATGTCTATAAATTAATCTTAACTCAAAAAAGATAGATCATACCATACACTTTTGATTGGGGGCACATTAGATAATCGAGAACATGACCAATATTGGGATCTACTAGACCTAATTAGGGGATCTCTTACCATAATAGTCTATATTAGGGAGGGTTTCAAAGCCTCCAATCAAGCACAATCATGCAATAACCCTAAGGGAGTCCTATGTTGTGATATCTCACTAAACTAATAATAGGTAAAGTCTAATCTAGTACTCACCAAAGCTTGTGGCACAAAGTGGGGGTTAGTAAACAAAACAAACATGCATAATAGAATCTCAATTGAGCTATGAATGAGTAAGACCCTAATACATGGAAAGAGAAGAGTAATATTATTCGAAGCCAATACTTATGCTACTTCTATCTAATAAAGAGAGAAGCAAAGTTAGAGAATACTTACCTGAATGATGAACCCATCGAGACTCAATCTCTTCCTTGGAAAAAGGGTCTTCACAAGAGGTTGTTCTAGTTTGTAAGGATCACTAAGAAAGGCCAAATCATCAAATACTTATCCATAAGACTATATTATCTAAGTAGAAACCCTAAGCTAGGACTCCTCAAGTAGAATGGTGGAAGAGAAGATGGTAAAGAAGCACAAGTAAATAATAACTCTTGATTGATTGTTAAATAATGATGAAATGAACTTGTAAATATGTGGATTTAACCCTAATCCCTTCACAAATTTTTAGTCAACTAGGTCGACCTAGTTGACCTAGTATAATTAAGGATAAAAATTAACTAGGTCAAGGGCTAGGTTAGCCAAGAGCCAACATAAACCCTAAGTGAATTTCAACCAAAACTATATAAGGTCAGACCAATCAAACTAGTATATATAACTATCAAAAGGGGCATAAGGTGAGAAAAAGAAGGATGTGAAGTGGGAAAATACTAAAGGAGTAAGTAAATAAGGAGTAATAGCTTAGGGAATGGTTTTTAGGAGCTAGTTGGATTTGTAACAAATGGAAATGAGGGATCACAATCCTATGAAGAAAAAATGATCTACCCACCCCTTTATTGATGCACCCCTTAGGGTGTGCACTTAGAGATATTGAGCCTCGATGGGTTCCTATAAGATGTAAAGCGTCAGTATTTTATAAAAGTTAAAAATATTATGTGTATACATAGGCCTTATAAGTAGAGTTGGAGGATAATATTTTGGATTAATTTGGGGACCCATATGGGCTTATAATTAGTGGAATTGATCATTTTATTGAGACCCTTAGCTTTAATAACAATTGTTAAGGAGCCAAACTACTTTTTGGAGGCTCAAATCCCCACTAGCTTTGTTTTGGGAAATCTCTTGAAAAAATGAACTCATTGGGGCATGAAGAAGTTTTTATAGGGTATTTATATGCAACTAAAAGGGGGTAAAAATTTATTCAACCACCCGAAAACAGGGAATTACAACATTCTATCATACTCCAAGAGTTGCGACAGGATGGGAGATAACTCCCCCGTGATCCTGTCATGATCATAAACAGCCCAATTTGGCCCATGTTCAGTGGCCCATTTGGCAAGACGGTCCGCCACAACGTTCCATTCACGGGGAATATGCCGGAAAGAAACAACCTCGAAGACCATACTAATCTGTTGAATTTGCTTGATAAGAGCCGTGAGCTGCCAGTTCACTCCCTCTAAATTCCCATTCCTCAGCAGATTAACAATGACCTGAGAATCTGACTCACAGATAACGTTGAGCAATCCCTTCTGACAGCAAATTTTCAAGGCGACCAGGATAGCCAACGCCTCCATGTAATTGTTCATGTATTGACCTTTGAAAACAGAGAAAAGAAAGAGGATCTCTCCAGTGTTGTTTCTCCCCACGCCACCAATGCTAGCCTCACCCGGATTTCCTTTAGACGAGCCGTCAACGTTCACCTTCGTGGTGCCTTCCGCGGGCGGCTTCCATCTACCCGTCCGGTCTATGGGGCGCGGTCTAAGTCTGGCAGAGCTGCTAGTATGAGAAAGCTGGCCCGTCCTACCCGCAGAACCCAGAACAGGGGAGAGACGCTTGAGGATCTTCGCGTCAGACTGGGCCAAATCATCCCCTCTACCCGAATTCGCATGGATGGTCTCTTGGAGCGCGACCAGAATCTTCAACCACAGCTCCCTACTGCTCCGAGCGCTCCCTTGGAAAATTCTTTTATTTCTTTCAATCCACAGGTTCCAAAGGATAAAAATAGGACCCACATACCAAGCATTTTGCAGAATAGGCACCTTGCTGGGAGGAGGATCCAATTGATGCCAAAAATCATCCAAGGAAGCCACATGCCAACAGGGGCGTTCCCACGCCTCCCACCATTGGTGCCACAGCCTACGGGCAAACGGACAGGAAAAGAAAATGTGCTCGGCCTTTTCCTCATTTTCACAACAAAACACACACCTGGACGGGCCTTGAAATCCCCTTCTGCAAAGGTTATCCCAAGTGAGGCAGCGATTGTAAGTAAGCGTCCAGGCAAAGAAGTTACATTTCGGCCAAGAGGCGGAATTCCAAATTCTCTTGCTCCACCGGAATTCTGTTTCCCCAAAACTCTGCTTCATCAGCTCCAAGTAACCCGAGGCAACAGAATACAACCCAGTTGCATCTCCTCCCCAAGCCAAATTATCTTTCTCAGTCAAAGCGCTACAACCTCTGCCATCCAGGAGGAGAGCAAGCTCCAGCCTATTATCCTCCGTGCCGCCACACGGCCAGTCATCGACATTCTTCCACTTATAGGCCACAGCTGGACCCAAAGTAAAAACCTCTTTATATCTGTCAACAGTGTCCCATCCAGCCTCATGGAAGGCATCACAAAGGCTCTGCAGGTGAGGGTGGGAGGTGAAAAGGGGCGGGGCTCCATTCCAAGAATCCTCCCAAAAAAGAGTCTCCGCACCACTATTACAAATCCAGAACAGCTTGGCCTTGACCAGCGAGGCTCCCACTTTAAGGGTGTGCCACACCATCGAACCCCTCCCTTCCAGAGGAAGCCTGGGAACCTCCACCGGAATAGCTCCCGGGAAGTATTTAGCTGTCACAATGCGGGCCCAGAGCTGAGATTGATTAGTGCACAAGCGCCAATACAACTTCGCTGCAAGAGCCTGCCTGGCAAGAATAGCAGATCTAAGACTGAGGCCTCCTTCCTTCTTGGGCCTACAAACCGTGTCCCAATTAACCAGGCTCCATTTTGAGTGCCGAAGGTCACCACTCCAAAGGAATTGCCGAGAGAGGGCATCATACTCACGAAGAAAGTAAATCGGGGCCGCCTGAATCATACTACGATAAATGGGCAGAGCTTGAATGACAGCTTGTAGAAGGGTCACACGTCCCGCCATGGTAAGCCAGCGATGAGTCTAATGATTAACTCTTTGCCTCAAATTATCCAGGATGTTCTGCCAGAACAGCCTGGGTTGTCTGCCCACAATAATGGGAATCCCCAGATACGTAACTGGAAGAGCCTGAATCTGAAATCTAAGGACCGCAGCAATTCTACGCTGGATAGAATGGGGGTATTAAAGAAGAAAATGGCCGATTTGTGCTCATTTAGTTTCTGTCCAGTAGCCAAAAGATAGGTGTCCAGAGTGCTTCTAAAACCTTGAGCTTCCCTCAGCCTAGCTGCACCTGTCAAGATAGTGTCATCCACAAATTGGAGATGAGTCAGATTAGTAATCCCATGTCCCCAACTCCAGCCGTGAATCTGGTTCTGAGCTGCCCAAAATTTAAGCAGTCGCCCAAGCCCTTCAGCCAAGATAATAAACAAGTACAGAGAAATCAGATCCCCCTGGCGGAGCCCTCTCGCTGCCTTGAACAATCTAGAAGGCGCACCATTAATGAGAGCAGAGTACGAGGGAGTAGTAACACAACTAAGAACCCACTGGATCCATTCCTGACTGAAGCCAAAAGCACTCAGGATCTTTCTTAGGAAACCCCACTCAACCCTGTCATATGCCTTAGACAAATCGAGCTTGATAAACATAGCTCTCTCATGTGATTTGCTCATGGAGTGGATGGCTTCCGAGGCAATCACCACGCCATCCAGAATCTGCTTACCAGCAACAAAGCCTCCCTGTTCCTCCGATATGATCGTAGGAAGCAGAACTTTGAGTCTTTCAGCAATAAGTTTGGTAATGATTTTGTACACCATATTGCATAAAGCGATAGGCCTAAACTGGTCTAAACTGTTTGCCTGCTCTTGTTTTGGAATCAGCACCAAGAAAGTAGCATTGAGCACTCTCAGCATCTCTTTATTGTGATAAGATTCCTGAACCACTGCCACCAAATCCATACTGATGATTTCCCAAAAATCTTGGAAGAATTCAGCTGGGAAGCCATCCAGCCCAGGCACTTTACCTCTACGCATGGAAAAAACAATTTTCTCAATTTCTTCCTTATCAATCGGCTTCAAGAGCGCTTCATTCATTTCCGGTGTGATGATAGGAGGAATACAAGCCAAGACTAAGTTCTCCTCCACCTCTGCAGAAGGCGCAGTACTAGCCAAAAGCTCAGAGAAAAAGCGCACCGCCTCCTCCGAAATGGCCTGAGGGGAAGCCACCCGAGTACCATCCGGTAACAGAAGAGAAGTAATATAATTCCTGTTGCGCCTAGCCTGGACAGACTTGTGGAAAAAGGCAGTATTCCTGTCACCTTCCTGGAGCCAGTCAATCCAGGATTTCTGCTTCCAAAAAATTTCTTCCCTCAGCTCCCATTCATCAAGTTCACTCAAAGCTCCAAATTCAGCCTTACGAAGTGCCTCCGTCGAACCAAAATCAAGAATCTGTTTGGTAATACTATCCAGCTTATTTTGAGCTTTTCTCCTCATAGCATTGAGGTTACCAAAATTGTTCCTGTTCCACACCTACAGTTTTCTCTTGACAAACTGAAGCTTTTTAGCAAAACAGTACATGGCTGTCCCATACGCCGGTCCTCCATGCTTCCACCAATGAGCCATCAGAGCTTGCAAAGATGCATCCCTGAGCCACATAAGCTGGAACTTAAAGGGCAGATTTTTGGGCCCTTCAATCAAACTGGTTATAAGCTTAATGGGCCAATGGTCAGAGCCTCTCCATTCCAATATTTTCGAGGCAATAGAGAAGGTATTGGATAGCCAAAAACAAGAAACTAAGAATCTATCTAAACGCTCAGATATAGCATCCTTACCGATTCTTCTGTTGCTCCAGGTAAAGAGGCCATTGCAAGGTTGAACATCAGATAGGCGCAGCTGTTCCACATGGTGTCTAACAAGACCAGATGAGGGATCAACCCTGGTAGATCCTCCCCTTTTTTCCTCCAGGTTGAGAATAGCATTGAAATCACCACCCAAGATCCATGGAAGATAAGGAAAAAAGCTTCGAACAAGCCCCAAATGTTGCCACAGCCTTTGTTGTCCATGAATATCCCCAGGAGCGTATATATTGGAAACAAGCATCAGTTCTCCAATCTCAGGGGATATAGCGGTCATTGAGAGCGTCTAAGTATCAGCAACCCAGTGCAGTGGGGTAACCTTCCTCAGATCCCATCAAACAGCCAAACCCCCAGCCGAGCCCCTCGCTCCGACACACTGACATTGTCCCCCAGCCCATATACTAGGCAGACAGAGATACATAGCATCAACAGATAACTTGGTCTCCTGGATACAAAGAATATCTGGAGAATGCTCAGAGATCAACCGGTGCATAGCTTTTTTTCCGAGGGGCACTATGCAATCCCCTAACATTCCAGGAGAGAACTATCATTGAGGAGAATGGGTGTAGATTTGATCCAAGGTTTTTAACCACCCCAGATTCCACCAGCAGCTCTCCTATGAGTTTTAATTTCTCCTGATCCTTTCTACGCCCCGGTCTAGATTGGGATGAAAAGGCCGCTTTCTTGAGTGGTCTCTACACCAGACCAAGCACTTCCGAAACTCCCTTGTCCTTTCGAACAACTTCTGAATCTTTAACAACTGCTGCCCAGTTACCTTCCTTATCCCTCTGCGTTGGGGACAAAATCAGATCTCTCCCCTTAGAGGCTATCACAATCTCCTGGCAAGGTTGGGTTACCATATCTTGGGGTTCACCAAGGCAGGAAATTTTCAACTCTTCCTCCGCAATTCCATCCATCGCATCAGGCGGTATCCCGTCTTCCACCGCCATACTATCCAAAACTTCAAATCGGTTAAAACTTGTTTCATAGGTGCAGTCCTGGTTCCTTCGTTTCTACCCACTCCTCTTCCCCCTACGACGGACTTGAGCAAAGCCTTCTTTGTCCACACCACTCCCCTCTAAAGAACCTGGATGTGGCATATTTGAACCTGTGGGGGTTTTCATATTCCCTGCATTCCCAGGGTGGGCGGTTGCAGTTTCAAGGTGAGTATCTTGCCCTGGGACCTTCCCAGCATTGGGAGTCAGTCCTTTACTTTTGAAACCCTGAGGACATTGTCTATACAGGTGACCGTAAGCATGGCAGAGTCTGCACCTAAAGGGAATCGACTCATAATCAATCTGTTGGGTCCAGGAAGAATTCCCCAAACAAATTTCCATTGAGTCTGGAAGAGGATTATTAAGATTAAGTTCCACACAGATTCGAGCATAGGAGATATATTTCTTGTCTAATGACTGATGTGCAACCGCTACTGGGGTGCCCAATAAAGCTACTATCTGCCTGAGGATATCCTCCCTCCAAAATTCCAATGGGAGTCTTGGCAGTCAAACCCAGACAGGGACTTGAGCTGGCAGTTCCTCTGTAGAGTTAAATCTCGGGTGCCATGGTTTAATGAACAGGCCTACACGATCATAAAAGTAGGGCCCCCCTTCAAATATTCTGTTCCTGTCTGAAACTGAGGAGAAATTAATTAAAAAATAACTATTGGCAGCTAGCATGATATCTAATTCGCCCTCTACCTGCCAGGTGCGCCTCATTCAGGCTTCCAAAGCTACTTGGGAGATTCTGATACCCATGAATTTGCAGATAAGTACATGGCCTGACAGGTATTCCACATCCTCTCTGATAACCTCCTGGGAAAGCAACAATACAGGTTTGTCCTGGCTGCGTGGGAAGCAGCCATTGACTTTGGTAATCCTAGGACGTTCCCCCATGAATGTCTGCTCTTTATCATTGAGAGTCTTCTCCTCCTACTGCACGCATTCCTTGCCCCACACCCTCGCCCGAACCCTCGCCTGGTCCATCCGTTTCTCCACACGCCATCGCTCCTCCTTTGTTCCTCCTAGACAAACTTTCTGCACAAAATTCCTTTATAGGGTATTTATATGTATACACAATTTTTCCATGATTTTAATTAATAGACTCACATGTGTAGCATTAGAATTTGAACATGAGATCCTCATAAAGGTAGTTTGCAGGTGTTACACTTAAGTTTGAGAGTTGATGCACATTACAACATAATCAAATGATTTTTAGATGTTTCAAATCATATTTAAGCTTCATTAAAGTCCCTTTTATCATATAATATTTTTTTACTAATTTCAAAAGGGTCATATAATCATTCACCTTTTGGACTATGTCCTAGAGTTGCCTATATAATAGGGTGAGTTGAGAAAGATCTAAGTTTAAACTTTCAAATGAATTTGAAAGTTATAAATTCTTGACAAGTTTTTTTGATGAAAGGATTGAATGAATCAGATCTCAAAAGTCTATATTTGTACCTTTAAAAATCTTAGAAACACAAGAAGGTAGACCTATAGGTATGTAAACCTATAGGTCTATAATTTTAGGTGAAGTGTAATGAAATGTGTCCATATTTGAGTTGTAGACCCGATCATGAAATAAAAGTAATATTTTTATGTTTGAATAAGGTTATATACTAATGAAGGGTGTGATCTCAAAAATACAAAACCAACCCCAAGTCATGACTCATAGGTAGAATGGTGATGTATAGGCCTTTTGAAGTCTCAAGTTGATTTAATGTTTGAAAAAAAGTAGCCAACACAAGTCATTGGATAATTGGTGTGGATACATAACTCAATGTAGACATGAAGTGTAAAATTTCATAGACAAAATGAAGATACCAAACCATTTGAATTCAAGAGAGAGTTGCTGACAAAGTCTACAAGCCTAATGCTTCTACACAGGTCTATGTATGGAGACCAAGAAGATAGAGGTTTGTGAAATGATATTAAAAGGGAAAATGAACCCTATGAGGGATAGTGAAAGGAATTAAATGAATATTTGATATTTTGAAGGTTTCCATGATATTTTTGAAAAGACCAAATATAAGTCTCAATATTTAGACCATCCTACACCTCCTATAACCAAGCTTAGAAAGGTATGAGAAGGAGACTATATCTTGTAGAAACATGATGTCTTGAACATGCCAAGGTAGGATTTCCACACTTCCAAACATTATCAAGCCTTGATATTATCATCAATGTGAAATTGGGGTCCTAAAATAAAGAATATAGTCAAACCACCTTAATAGTCACCTACAAGTTACTAGTAAGAGTAGGCCAATTTTTAACCCAAAGAGATTACTTGTTTAGAAGGATATAAAGGTTTTTTGAAAAGAGATATCTCACATTAAATAATATCATAATACCATTATAACCTTTATTTAGTCTCATAGTCATAAATAATATGTAACAAGCCTACATGTTTGTTTTGGTTTGTAGAACCTAAGTCCAAGAGCAAAGGCCCATATAGATAGTCATGGAAAGGGTGAATTTTGGGGAGTCAATTTGAATTTTAAGAAATTTTGAAGGTAAAAGTTGATATTACATACCTGAAATAGTATTAATAGATATTGGAAGGAAAGGTAGTTATTTTTAGACTCTCAAGACCACCTCAGACCCCTGCCTACACAAATCAAATGGATACACCAGCTTACCTAAGTTCTTGAGAAGTAGTTTGCTTATTTTTAAAATTTAAAGGCCTATGAGAAGTTGAGGAAAGGAAAACCATTTGAATATGGTTTAATAGGGATAATTCAACTCCATTATCCCTTAGACCCATAAAAAATGAGACCAATACTGATAAGCTTTATTTTAGGCTAGATAAGTTTAAGACTATAGATATACTTACAAGGGTAGTCATGAAAAAATGGTTAGTTAGAGTTGAGTTTTAGACCATAATGAATTTTATGAGATGGTAATTATTATATAAAATAATTTCATTAAGTTTATAATCCCTGATAGTGAAGGAAATAAATCAAACATAGCAGTTAGGTTCAAGTGAGCCAATATGCTAAAAAACCCTAGCTTGAGAAATTAAGGGCTAATATAGGGTTAAAGAGATAGAGATAGTTGTATAATCATGTGATAAAGTCAAATATGATGTATTATACCTATTTATTTCATTGGTAACTTAAAATTAGACTCAGAATACCACCTACAGACCTCATCTCTCTTTAGACCTCATAAATACATAGTCTATTAGCTGAGGGTTTCCTAAACTTGTTCATATATCCCATGAAAGGATGCATTGTGGCTAAATATATTGGGATTAATAATAAAACCCTATACACTCATTATTTATGGAATTTTTATGATCATCCAAATCCTAACCTTTATGAATCATCTTTAAGAGTACAAGGCACTCACAAGTTGCTTAAATAGACTAGTTTCTACCTGATGATAGAGAAGATGATTTTTATGCATCTATATGAATTTTATAAACCCTAAAAAAACATTTATTATGTCCAAAAAATCCATTTAACACATACACATTCATTTTTTTGGTACTTGTAAGGTACAAGTGTATGGAAAAAGACTAAATAAGGCTATTTCAAGCTACTTGGAAGGTTTGTACAAGGTGTTAGAAGCTTAAATTTGACATCGAGTATCCTCAATAGGTAATTAAACTTAATAATATATGTTTTTTATTATTAAAGTGAGTGGTAATATTATGGAGACAAAATTTTGTCTTTAAGTAGGGAGGCCTAATTGAGACATATGTAGGTGAGAGAAATGGATGAAAAGGACACTTACACTCACTTTTGGGACCTTAAACTTGTAATGGAGTTGTAAAAACCATATTGGGTCATTTAATATTCAATTATCTTATAATTAAAATTCTTAATATTAAATACACAAGTAGGTTTTCATGATTATAGGGGAAATAGGCTTGATTGGATATTTTGGTGTAGAACAAGTTTTTGGGGTCTGTTTGAGAATTAAAAATGATTTTTTTTAGGTCTAATATGATGTTAATAGGAATCCATGAATAAATAATGATTTGGATAAGATGAATTCAAGTGTTGACACTTTTAATAAAGATTGGCCTAGTGAGATGAAGAGACTTTTAGACACCTAGAAAGAGAATGAAGTTTGTGTCAAAGGGAACCTTTAGAGATCAATTTAAAGGTGTTAAAAATAAATCAAATATGTAATCAACATTATTTGACCATAAATAAGGACAATTTTCATTCTAAAATCCAAGTCAAAGGGTAGTTTTGAAGAGTTAGGTAAGGTGTCAAGAAAAGTTTGAAACTTCCATTCCACTTAGAGTAAAAGAGCATATTTAAAATTCTAACAATTATCTTTAAGGACCTAATGGGTAGGTTTCAAGCTATTTCTTATTTT
>JARHVA010007462.1:0-185000 GCA_037957365.1 Torreya grandis
ATAAAAAATGGGTAATTAGCTATTTAAATGAGATCAATCATCTTGGTAAATTATTCATTGATATCAAGACTATAGGAAAAAAAATAAATGGGATTGGTTTTCATCTATAGTAGACATATTTATAGGGTTTGAAGTAGGAATAGAGTTTTGATTATTAAAATAAGTGTCTTATATTTTGACATAGTCATATCCTCAAAAAATAGGTACCTACAACCACTTAAAATAGACATAGTCATGGCTCGGTCATATCCATAGATATGAGGATTTTGTCTTTATGAGAAATGCAAGTATAGGGTGGCATAGAAATCCAAGATAGAGATATGGTGGTTGGAAAGTGCAGGTGGAAACATTCATTGAAGTTTTAGAGTCCTTTAAGACCTTTATTTCTTAGAGAACCATGACACCATTATCCTCAACAACAAAGTTTTATATTCTAGTATGTTTCCCAGCTAATGATAAGGCTAGAAGGATATTGGGATAAATAAAGGTTAATTTTTAAATGGAATATGAGTCCTAATTTGATCAAAATATGGTTAAGAATCCATTAGAGGATAGTGGTAGCTTATTTATTTAATAATGATTGTGTGATTATCCTCTCTCTACTCTCTCATCTCTCTCTTCTCTCTCTCATCTCTCTCTCTTCTCTCTCTCTCCTCTCTCTTCTCTCTCTCTCTCTCTCTCTCTCCTCTCTCTCCTCTCTCTCTCTCTCTCTCTCTCTCTCTGTCTCTCTCTCTCTCTCTCTCTCTCTCTCTCTCTCTCTCTCGCTCTCTCTCTCTCTTCTCTCTCTCTCTCTCACATTTCAAGTAGACTCTCTAATTTTAAAAAGAAGAGCAAGAGACTCCCATATTTGACAAGGATAAACCCTATCAAAATTTATAAGAACTACCTCTTGAATCAATAAGATCAATTTTTACATATCTATTGCCTTTAACTTGTGTTTATTCATCTTGTGTATGATGGCTTTGTGAAGGATATTCTTCTATGACCGTTGTCCTTCTTCCTTACCTCTTTTTGGGTGTTTTTCAAGCTAGTTGTAGGTCTAGACTTGTGCTCTTTCTACCAGTAATGGATATTTGGTGTGTGTATCTTAGAATTATTATTCGCTTCTTTGATTGCTTGGTGATCATATTTTATTAAATAGTTATGCAATTAGCTAGTTTGGGAGGTTGTGTGAACAAGGATTATCTTATGCTAATCTAGTGTTTGTTTAAACTTATGTGAGTGTCTTACTTAAATTTGTTAAAATCACATTTTTAGCTCTATTAGTAATCATTTACCCTCTCTCTATCCATATTATAGATAAAATCATTAGTGTAGGTTATCCATCAAGAGGAATCTAGCCTTCTCTGAAGGGTCCAACCCCATAAAATGATACCCATAGTCTAGGGTTGTTCCAATATTGTGGCTGGGAGTGTGTGAGAGAGACTAAATAAATCACTCTCACAAGGGTGAAATTATATGCCACAATAGATTACAAAATAACATATGAATGGAACATTAAAACATATTAATACACATACAATTGATATCTAAAATGGGTCACCTACATGACATATTCCAAGGTAGCGTTGAACCTTGTCTGCTTACTAGGAATAGATGTTTTTTTTTATGTGTGATATAACACATGAAATTTTTTAGGGAATTAATTCATTTTTTTAATTTTATTTCACGAATTCATAAAACCTATCACCATCTACCCAAGTGACCACATGCCTTCTTAATTTCAAAACAATTCCTAGATGACACTGTTCCAATCAAATGGACCATCACTTGGGCTCTGAAGTGGAAGCTGCATAATTTGATCCCATATTTTTTCCATCTATTCCAACATATAATAAAAGTATTTCATTTAACCAATACATACTAAAAAATTTAATGATCAAAAATTTCAATCCATGAATAATAATTAATTAATAACACATATAACAGTTTTGAACACTAATTGTGTTTAAACAACTATGAACAAAATTTACATATTGAATACTTGATAACTAATAATGTGACATATATTTTTAATGGAAATGAAATTAAAAACATATTTTAAACATATACTCATCTCTACATAATCCGTATGTATCCCATGATAGTTATATATAAAAAATTAAAACATATATTCATCGTTGCATAATTACATAATAATAAAATTAACATTACAACATATAGTCATCTTTACATAATTAAAAAAAAATTATTGTCTTTTAAAATAATTTAAAATGTATCCCTCAATAATTTTTCTGATATTGAATTAAATTTATATTGCCTCACCAAAAATAATGGAGAGTACATCTACAAGAAAAAAAACATGAACATTATACTACAAAAAAATGAAAATTGTTGCAAAATGGCGACATTATCATGCACTCTAAAATTGATCATGGTATCAAAATATTGTTATATTTTATAAAAATTACAAGTGTGTCTTCTAAATTATACATGTCCAACTCATACATGCTCATTTACTGTATTTCATATGATTCCTTATGTGATTGCTCCTTGTTTGATTTTCTTCATTTGCACAATGGATTTGAAAATCATGAGGAAAAAACCATACAAGAAAATGGAAGCCTCATGTAGTTTACTCAAGAGTCATCATAGAACATCCCTCTCCCTGTTCATCTCCATAATAAAAAATTATGAATCAACCTTAAAAAAAACACCTCTTTCTCATGCAAGTAGAAACATACGACAATCACGTCCACCAATGCAATGTAACAAGCACAATGTAGATAATCCTCATCAATTAATGTTCTACCATACTACATTATGATGATATTTTATGGAATTAATAACTTTTTAGTTATATAATATCCCTTCCTTTCCATCAAGCACTAACCAATAAATACATTTTTTAGTTACACATACTACAGTTGTTATCAATGCACTACAAACATATGAAAAATATTAGAATTTAAACTAAATTTATACACATGCATTGGTTATTAATGCACATAAAAATAAATAAACATCACGTTAACCCATTTTATTAATTTTTTATATATCATTTAATATTTTTTTCATGAATTTTTACTTTTCACACCTTTTTAATACTAAACATAAGCTATATAATGCACATTGAACGTCACAAAAATATATTCTTATCGTCAAGAGAAAATTATTGATAAAGATGTTTTTTATTATATTCTTGTATTCAAGATACAACATGGATTATCACACTAAAATTGATTGTGCCTAGTTCATCCTAGCCTCAAACATATTTAAGAAAGAGATGGACAACCTAGTTATAGTGTCTGCACCTGATGATAATAATCAAAATGCAGGTGGAGGAAACCCTATTAAAAATCTTGTCTTTAAAACTTATGATTTATAATTCAAGAGAAAAAAATGAACATCAATAAAATTTATATTAATTCCATTCATTTAAACAATTCTAAAGGGGAAATAAATACTAGTTGAGGAGTAAATACAAAGATCCATCAACTACATCTACTCCTCCAAACAAAACTCAAGTTTCACTTGATGATAACTTGAGAAATAACACATTTCTACCTAAGGGACCTAGCATGTATTATAAACTAATGAATAATGATGCACAAATGAAAACTCATAAACTAGTAGAACCAAACAAACATGGATATAACATTATAGATCACCTAACATGAACTAAGGCCAATATAAAAATGTTTGGCTTACTCCAAATTTTTATCATGAATGACATGTTATTAAAATTATTATATTATATTATATTATATTATATTATATTATATTATATTATATGGAAATAAACCAATAGGACAACTAATTCTCACATTTTAAATTACAAAGAAAATACTAAACCCCCTCCTTTCCTCTTAACAATCTGTATTTTAGGTATGAACTTACATGATGACATAATATAAGAGATTTAAAGAGATAAGAGATTTATGGAACCAAACCTCATCTTGCATAAATGATTATGATGCAAGATGAGGTATGAACTTATCTCTTTAAAAAAAATTGTCCCAATTGAGGTTTGGTTCCATAAATCACTCAATTAGTCTTTATCCTTAACAATTATTCCTTCGTTGGCCTCTTCTAATGTAGCCAAAACTTCTAGATGAGGCTTAATATGATATTTAAATTCAAAATAGGTGAAATATATTTAAATGTAGATAAGTATATTAGTACCATTATCAATGGTTCAAACCCTTCACATCTTGTCTTAAACCTTCATAAGAATTCAAATTTTCAAATCCTTGAATTTGGAGGGAAAACTCTCATAATCATTACAAGACTTCTTGTATATCATATAAGCCTTCCTATACCTTGATAAAATAATTTTTTTGACATTTATATAATATAAATTGAATTTTTACTAATTATCTTGCATCATAATCCCCTTGTGGGAAAAATATTTGAGCTCTTGCTCAAATCACATAATAGATTCTTCTTCTGCTTCTTCCAATCTTTTGGTACCTTATCTTCATTTTGATTTTATCTTACTCTATTCTATTTTAATTCTTAATTATTCATGAGATTAAGTTACTCAATATATTATTCATTCTCCTTTTTGAATTTGAATGGAAAGGCCTCTATCTCCTTGCTTTCAAGCTCTTTTATGCTTGCACATAAAAAATTATAATCATGGTTAATTGTAAAAAATTGAGTCATATTTTTACTCTTTTCATCTTAAATTATTGGATCAACATATTCTTAACTTAAGATATTAAAAAAATCTAATTCAATTTTCTTATTAGTTTGTTTGTTGTTAACCAACTCTATATATTTATCATCTTATTTATAATTTCTTCTTTCTGTCAATTTTTGCCTTGCACATGCAACCAAGTTGTCAAACCAATCACCTATCTATTTATTCATATTTGAAATTATTCTTTGATTTTTTATCTCATCCTCTTGATTTAAAAACTTATCTTCTTCATTTGAGACCTAAAATTGGGTCTCCTTTTTTATCATCTCCTTTACTTGCATTCACACATGAACACTAAATGTAAGATTCAAAACATTGAGGCTCATTTACCTCTTTCTCCTTAAAGTTTTAATTTTTTACCAATATATATCTTTCATCTAGTTCACAAATAATCACTTATTATAGTTTTCTCAATAACTTATCTTCTCTTCTCATGGAAAATTTAATCTTTTATGTCTTTCTTCATTCAACTAGTATCTTAATTGGCCACTTCACTCTTTTCCTTATATTTATTCCAACTTCTTGCCTTCTTATTTTTCCTATGCACTCCATTATGAATTATACCATTGTTAATCTCTCCTTTATCTTATTCATTTCTACTTGGACTTCCATCTTGATCATCATTATATCTTTTTCATTACTTTGGTTACACTTTCTTAGTATTATCTCCATCTCTTTCTTTATTACTGTCATGTCCCCTTTTTTAGTGGACATCGACAGACTTGATGATTAGCCTATTATGCGACCCTCGTAGGCTAATAAGATGGATAGAGGGTCATGATGGAGCTTGGCTTGGCTTCGATTAGTAGAATTTCTATAGTTGGCTTTCATTTAGGTTCTTTCAGGCACATTTGGCCTGAGCTTCTATTATTTAGGGATATTTGACATGCAACGAAGTGCCCTTATTTTGGTATGGTCATGTGCAGAATCACTCCTTGATTCAACAGCTTCAGTTGGTTTGACGATCGGACATATATTGAGGGAGATATTAATATTTGATTGATTTAATCAAATATTAATTATTTGGTCTAATTTTAATTAGAAACCCTAATTCTAATTTAAGAAAACCCTAATTAGGGCAATCACATATTTTTGAGGGTATAAGGGTTTCTCATGGAGGCCATTATTGATTATGTATTGATTATTGATTTTGATATTGAAGAATTATTCTATGAAGACTGAGCCAAGGGTTCCAGGATTCCATTTGCATTGGAGAATGTCAACTCTTCAGTGTGTACGATTCAGAGGTTGTGAGATATCAGCCGATCTATTGCCAAATTGAGAGATAACTTCATATAGAAGTTATCACAGAGGTTTACAGGTTTGAGAGATAACTTCACACAGAAGTTATCACAGTATTTAAAGTATTTATTTTATTAAGTTTGATTCAATAAATTATATAGATAAGATTTTTCTATATTAGAGCCATATATCTTCAGATCAGGGGTTGAAACAAATAGGGTGTGCTTTATTGGTAGCCGTACGAAGTTTGTACAAATCCGTATGCATCATCAAAAAGCATAGAGACCGACATCGATAGGCATACAGAGACCGACATCGGCAGGCAGAGAACTACAGTGGCCGACATCGGCCAACCATCCACCGATGTTGGCAGTATAGCGACTGACAAAAATTAACGGTGGGAGTATAACCAACATTGGCGACTATGTGTCAACACAACAAACCCGAGCCATTCCACATTGCAAGTTATTTCCCAGTTTGCTAGAGTAATTAGGTTTTTAAGACCGTATTTTAATATTATTTTATATGCATGAGAGAAGACTGTAATTATAATCATTTGAACAAGTGATAAGATCTTTGATTTCCTATTGAGAGATTATATTGTTGTTGATTTATTTATTTGAAGATATTTTGAAAAAATCACAATTTGTTCTTATTTCATACAAAATTTTAGAATAATCAGAAAAGCAATTCAGAGCTTTTGTCTATATATATTCCCTATTTGAAGGGGATATTATAGTGGTATCAGAGCTTTTGATAGACTGGTATCTGAAGGGATATCACAGTGGTATCAGAGCTTTGGTTTTGGATATTATTGTAGAAATTCTGCTAATTGAAGCCAAGCCAAGCTCCATCAAAAGCTCTGATACCACTATGATGTCCCTTACTTAGGGGCTCTTTTTTTCTAAGCAAAAGCTTTGATACCATTGTAATGTCCCTTACTTAGGGGCTCCCTTTTTTTAACAAATCTCTGATACCACTGTAATATCCCCTTTAAATAGGGAATATATATAGACAAAAGCTCTGAATTGCTTTTCTGATTATTCTAAAATTTTGTATGAAATAAGAACAAATTGCGATTTTTGAAAAATATCTTCAAATAAGTAAATCAACCACAATATAATCTCTCAATAGCAAATCAAAGATCTTATCACTTGTTTAGATGATTACAATTATAGTCTTCTCTCATGCATATAAAATAATATTAAAATATGGTCTTAAAAACTTGATTACTCTAGCAAAATGGGAAATAACTTACAATGTGGAATGGCTCGAGTTTGCTGTGTTGACACACAGTCATCGACGTCGGTTATACTACCGCCATTGGTTTCTATCAGTTGCTATATTACTGACGTTAGTGGATGGTCAGCCGATGTTAGCCGCTATAGTTCTCTGCCTATCGATGCGGGTCTCTGTATGCCTGCCGATGTTGGTCTCTATGCTTTTCGATGCTGCATATGGATTTGTACAGACTTTATATGGCCGCCAATATAATATAGCACACCCTAATTGTTAAACACTTGATCTCAAGATATATGTTTCTAATATAGAAGATCTCTATATATATAATTTATTAAATCAAAACCTAATGAAATAAATACATGAAATACCTGTGATAACTTATGTGTGAAGTTATCTCTCAAAATACTTGAAATACTATGATAACTTATGTATGAAGCTATCTCTCAAATTGGAAATAAATTAGCTGATATCTCATAGCCTCTAAATTACACACACTAAAGAGTGGATGTTCTCTAATGCAGATAGAATCTTGGAACCCTTGGCTCAGCCTTCACACAAGAATTCTTCAAAATCAATATCAATAATCAATGCATCATCAATAATGGCCTCCATGAGAAACCCTTATACCCTCAAAAAGATGTGATTGCCCTAATTAGGATTTTCTTAAATTAGAATTAGGGTTTCTAATTAAAATTAGACCAAATAATTAATATTTGATTAAATCAATCAAATATTAATATCTCCCTCAATATATGTCTGATCCTCGAACCGACTAAAGTTAGTAAATCAGGGAGTGATTCTGCACATGAGCATACCAAAATAAGGGCACTCCGCTGCATGTCAAATATCCCTAAATAATAGGAGCTCATGCAAACGTGTCCAAAAGAGCTTGAATGAATACCAACTATAGGAATTCTGCTAATCGAAGCCAAGCCAATCTCCATCATGACCCTCTATCCATCCTATCAACCTATGAGGGTCACATAATAGGCTAATCATCAAATCTATCAATGTCCACTAAAAAAGGGGACATGACAATCCACCCCTCCTAAAATTGCTTGTCCCCAAGCAATCTCGAAACAATGAACCACTCAATCCACCTGGATCCCAAATGTAATTATGCTTTGTACTATTGTTAATCATGCAAGTTCCTGCAATATCTTCTAAAATATAACCAAGAGGAATCCACAATCAATCTGACAAATACTACTCAACCAGACTCCAAAAGCACAACTACCATAGTCAAGAACCCATGAGAAACAAACTCTCAAAGTATGATAACCCAAGTAGAATGGACAACTCAAACTGCCAAATCTATCTACAAAAGATGGTGCCAATCCATCCCATAAATGATCCCTCTGTAAAGGTGGCACAACCAACTATACCACACTATCATCTGTGTGAGAAGAATCAATCTAGAGACTCGACTCCACTGGTATCCCAAACACATCAAGACCAGGTACTCCCAAATCTTGAATATGTGTGTCAGCCTCAATAACATGCTCCTCATTAGCAGCTACAAAAACATAATCATCACCAACACTCAGTGTACTAACATCTGAGTACACCTCCACACTCTGAATGCCAACATCAGACTCATCCTCATCTAACTCTGAAGAAGCTACTGTTAAAACTATCTCATCGTCACAATCTCCCACTCCCTCATTCTCTGCAACAAACTGAGAGTCCAAATACTCATGACTAAGCTCATCTGCATGTCTCTCAGAATCTTGGTGAGACACCTTCATTGCCTCTATCTTAGGCTCTGAAGCCTCTGCCTCTGACTCCTCAAAACTATCTTGTTTTTCAAAATCTTCTGATTTCAAATCCTCACAATATGCCCATATTACACGATATGCCTTGCCCTTAGGCCTCAAATGACAATTGTGATTGGCATCATATGGACATTTGTAGTATAAACAAAGCTTTTTCTTGGACCCTTTATCAACGGATGCAATACTCTGTGTTAATTTGTCTTCGAATGTAGGGTCTGAAAAAAATTCATTTAACCTCTTCAAACTTTGTTTTAGCTTCTTCATATCATTGTCCCATTATTTCTGAGTACATGAAGTCATCATGGATACTTCGTTGATTCAATTTACCCAAACTACCCAACAGGATGGCAGGACATTAGCTCTGATACCACTGTGATGTCCCTTTCTTAAGGGATCCTTTTTCTATCAAAAGCTCTGATACCACTGTAATATCCCTTACTTAAGGGCTCTTTTTTTCTAAGCAAAAGCTCTGATACCACTGTAATATCCCCTTTAAACAGGGAATATAGAAACACATAAAGCTCTGATACCACTGTAATATCCCCTTCAAATAGGGAATATAGGAAGATAAAAGCTCTAAACAAAGATACAATTTTTCAAAATAAATTCAAATAAACTACAGTAAATCTCTTAACTTGCTAATCAGTGATCTTATTTATTTGTCCAGATGATTACAGTAGATGTCCTCTATCATGCATATAAAGGAATATTCAAATATGGTCTTAAAACCTTGATCTTTTACAAATCTAGAAATGAATCCTAAATTTTGGAATGACTCAGGTTTTTTGTGTTGACACACTGTCGCCGATGTCGGTTATTATGCCGTCATCGGTTGATATACTACCGACGTTGGTCTCTATCAATCGACTTCTCTACCAACGTTGGTCTGTAGATGGCCGATGTCAGTCTCTATGGATCTCTGCCTGTCGATGTCAGTCTCTATGCAAATTTGTACGGATCTATACGGACTTCGTATGGCTGCCAATAAAGCACACCTTGTTTGTTTCAACCCTTGATCTGAAGATATATGGCTCTAATATAGAAAAAGCTTATATGTATAATTTATTGAATCAAACTTAATAAAATAAATACCTGAAATACTATGATAACTTTTGTATGAAGCTATCTCTCAAATTGGTGATAAATCAGTTGATATCTCACAGCCTCTGAATTGCACACACTGAAGAGTGGACGTTCTCCAATGCAGATGGAATCTTGGAACCCTTAGCTCAGTCTTCACAGAAGAATTCTTCAAAATCAATATCAATAATCAATGCATAATCAATAATGGTCTCCATGAGAAACCCTTATACCTTCAAAAAGATATGCTTGCCCTAATTAGGGTTTCTTAAATTAGAATTAGGGTTGCACAATTAAAATATGCTAAATAATTAATATTTGATTAAATAAATCAAATATTAATATCTCCCTCAATACATGTTCGATCGACAGACATGATGATTAGCCTATTATGCGACCCTCGTAGGTTGATAGGATGGATAGAGGGTCATGATGGAGCTTGGCTTGGCTTCGATTAGTGGACATTGACAGACTTGATGATTAGCCTATTATGCGACCCTTGTAGGCTGATAGGATGGATAGAGGGTCAGGATGGAGCTTGGCTTGGCTTCAATTAGTAAAATTTCTATAGTTGGCTTTCATTTAGGTTCTTTTGGACACATTTGGCCTAAGCTCCTATTATTTAGGGATATTGGACATGCAGCAGAGCACCCTTATTTTGGTATGGTCATGTGCAGAATCACTCCCTGATTCACTAGCTTCAGTCGGTTTGAGGATCAGACATATATTGAGGGAGATATTAATATTTGATTGATTTAATCAAATATTAATTATTTGGTCTAATTTTAATTAGAAACCCTAATTCTAATTTAAGAAAACCCTAATTAGGGAAATCACATCTTTTTGAGGGTATAAGGGTTTCTCATGGAGGCCATTATTGATTATGTATTGATTATTGATTTTGATATTGAAGAATTCTTCTATGAAGACTGAGCCAAGGGTTCCAGGATTTCATTTGCATTGGAGAATGTCAACTTTTTAGTGTGTGTGATTCAGAGGTTGTGAGATATCAGCTGATCTATTACCAAATTGAGAGATAGCTTCATACAGAAGTTATCACAGAGGTTTACAGGTTTGAGAGATAACTTCACACAAAAGTTATCACAGTATTTCAGGTATTTATTTTATTAAGTTTGATTCAATAAATTATACAGATATTCTTTTTCTGTATTAGAGCCATATATCTTCAGATCAGGGGTTGAAACAAATAGGGTGTGCTTTATTGGTGGCCGTACGAAGTCCGTACAGATTCACATAGAGACTAACATCAGTAGGCAGAGATGCACAGAGACTAACATCAACCGTCTATAGACCAACATCGACAAAGAATCCGACCGACAAAGACCGATGTCGGCAGTATACCGACCGACGATGGCATAATAACCGATGTCGACAACTGTGTGTCAACACAAAAAACCCAAGCCATTCCAAAATTTAGGTTTCATTTCCAGATTTGTAAAAGATTAGGGTTTTAAGACCATATTTGAATATTCCTTTATATGCATGACAAAGGACATCTACTATAATCATCTGGACAAATAAATAAGATCACTGATTAGCAAGTTAAGAGATTTACTGTAGTTTATTTGTTTATTTGAATTTATTCTAAAAAATTGTATCTTTGTTTGAAGCTTTTGTCTTCCTATATTCCCTATTTGAAGGGGATATTAGAGTGGTATCAGATCTTTATGTGTTTCTATATTCCCTATTTGAAGGGGATATCACAGTGGTATCAGAGCTTTATGTGTTTCTATATTCCCTGTTTGAAGGGGATATTACAATTACACCTCACCTAAGTCTATCTCACCTTAGTATTTTGGCATACTATATAATTACTCATCCTTGAAACTATATCTAGAGATCCACTAAGTTATTTAATTACGTTCAAGCCTTACTAAGTTTAAGATTTCTAAACCACATGTAATTTCTCCTTTCTTCACTTTTCCTACAACAAATGGACCTCCACAATTTCATTAGTTTAAAAAAAAATAACTATTCACCTAAAAATTATAACCTTTATGAAAAATAATTATATTATTAAGAGATTTATTGAAGCTCTTATACCAAAACATTGATGACGATCTCTTGATTTTCAAAACTATCCCATGATACCTTAAACCATACCCTTGTTTAATTAATATATACCACTTCTAGTTCTCTTAATTATTGTATCAAAATAATATCATATTTTAATGGTTTTAAGAAAACCAATAAACTTATTTTGATCTTTTATCCATTATTATGCAAGTGATTCCTTAAATTTAAACCCTTCTTAGAATAGTCTTTATGTTATTAGGCTCGTAGCTTACTTCATTAGGTATGCCTAGTGTTTTATAAAATTATAAATATAAATTCATAAATTAGATAATTAAATGATATTTATCATGCATATAATAATGATTAAAATTTGATCACAATTGTATCTTTCATATAAAACTTAACCTTATTCATTCTAGGTCTATTTTGTATCAAATGACTATGGTTTTAGCACAAGTTTGAACACCAAGATGACATAAACATTAATATCATATATTTAATAATTTATTTGAATCATATGTCACTATAATTAAATATTTAATATCCATATTATTTTGGAAACACCAATATTTATGATAAATAACCTTGTTTGTGGCCTAGCTTGAATTCTACCTAGATGTTTGTAACTTTAGGTAGGACTATCACTTGAATATTTATCGTAACCAAATTTTTATGATTAGGATCACTTAAAAATACATTTAAGAGTCTTTAAACAATAATATTTTACATTTTAAAGTTTAATAAATCAATTTATCCACCAAATGACAAGAAACTTAATCCATTCCTAAGAACTACTACAAGATTGTACATAGGCCTTTTCGGTCCTAAGAAAGATGTTTTATCTCTTATATATTATTAAATAGAATTTTTAATGATATTATAAATGGATATATATTACCTATATTGGTTAAAAACTAATATTTAGTCTATTTTTTTTCAAAAGAATAATATAATGGTAGTTTTGGTTTTTAGGTCTATGTAGGCCTAATTCTACCTACTTAAAAGGATTTGTCTTAACACAAAATAACAAATAGTTTAAATACATTACATGAGTTTATTATATGGGTCATATAATATTTATAAGTCTTATTATAAAGCTTATAATCCAATAATAATATAAAATAGTCAATTTTTTCTCCTTCTGGGATTACTCAATGACCACCTACAAGAAACCAATACATAGTCAAAGTTTTATCACTCTAAAAGACTTATCTACAAAAAGTATCACTTTTAATATCTCATAAACATATTATAACATCTTCCCTCCATTTTTTATTAATTTGCACTGGTTCAAACATGAGTTATAGATTGATTTGTGTTTGAAAATCCCATTTTAGGGTTTTTCATAATGTACAAAGCCTAAGAGATTCTTAACAATAGTTCATGAAGACTAGGGAATTTATATATTTTATATAACTTATAATAGGAGATAAAAAAAATAAACTTTATTTCCCTAGTGTTCAACCACATTCATGCAATGTTTCACACATGTTCCTAGTGACTTTAAAAACTGTGAATACACAAAAATAGGGTTTCTTGAATGTTTCAATCACATAGTCTTCATATCAATTGTAAATTAAATTAAAAATAAATTGAATAATATTCATTTATGATATAATAAATTCAATATAACAATTCAAACCTACATATCTCTTTATTTTACAAGAAAACTAGGTTTCCACATACATAGTCCTTTGTTTACATTGGCATACTATCATGAAAACTCTTTCTCATGTCCTATCACTATAAATTAATCTTAAAATAATTAGGAACATATTAAATAAATAATAAAACATATGTAAAAATAATTATCATCCATATAACATACCTTTAACACCAAACAAGCTTACTTTATTGATCAATTCACATAATCTTATTTATAACACATCCCTAAAGGCCTTCTTGACTCCTCACTCTACCATGAAATCCTATTAATTCAATATTATACTTGTTTATTTACATTATTAGGATCCTATATTATGTTTTCAACTTATATATTTATAAAAAATTGTCCTAATTTAGATTGGGTTCCATAAATCACTCAACTAGTCTTTATTTGTAATAACTATTCCTTATTTGGCCTCTTCCAATGTAGCCCAAGCTTCTAGACGAGGCTTAATATGAGATTTAATTTAAAATAAATGAAATATATTTACAAAATTTAACTAATTATATTAGGACCATGCTTAATGATTCAATCCATTCACAACTTATCTCAAATATCTATATGAATTTAAATTTTCAAATCCTTCAATTTGGATGGAAAATTCTAATAAGCATTCCAAGACTTCTTGTAAATAATTTAAGCCCACCTAGACCCTAATAAAGTAAAATTGACATATTTAAATAATATAAATAGAATTTTTCTTGATGCTCTTACATGATTACATATTTTTTTTGTGGATTTAGGTGCTTTTAGTAACATGATGCATTATGTAGTTTTCTAGTAGTTGGGTTTGACTCTTATAAAGTCACATAGAAATATTTTTTAGTTGGATAGGTTAGAGGTTAAGGTTGTCAATAAATTAAACCAAATTCACATGTAGTTGGCCCCTGATCCTAAGGTGCAACAATTTATTTACATTTATGTATTGGATATATCTAATGCTTATGGTATGCTTATAAGCAAAGATTAGTCAAGAACATTGAATGGTTACATGAAAACTAGCTTCTCTCATATGTGTCTCCAATGGTGAGGCATACCCAATCAAATAATAATTGAGCATAAGCCTAAAATGACTCACATTATCATAGAGTATAACAAAAAAATACAAAATCTTGTATGAAGAATCAAACCCTAGGGTCTACTCACTTGAGAAAGAAGTACAAACTCATAGAAACCTTCCATTAACATATTATTTGTGCAATAAAATTTATATGTTGAATAGTTAGATTAGGATGATTTCCACTATGCACATGAGATAACTTATTTCCCTAGTGTTTCCATAGCATATGAAGATGTGAAATACGCTGATCTAAGTGAAAATAAGGGACTTAAAACCTATTTAGGTGAGAAAAGAGTCATTCTAGACAACCATATACCTATTTATACCATTAAAAACCTAACTAGAAGGTCATTATTAGCTGATAAATAAAGTGTATTCCCATTAGGCATCAAGAAAACAAAAAAATTAGTTAATGTTGTATCAACACCTACTTATAAGGATCCAATGTACATTACTGAAAATCACTTGTGGATTTTGAATTTTTATGGTTCCAAGTCCAAGAGTGGGTTTGGAGTTAGGATATAACTCATCAAACCATGGGAAAATTCATAACTAGTTACATTTCACCTAATTTGCTTACATGAATAATTTGGTTGAATATGAGGCACTCTTTCATGGTATCCAATTTGTACTAAAGAAGAAAATCAAGAATCTCAAGGTGCTTGCTAATTTAGAACTAGTGGTCAAATAGGTAAGAATACAATACAATTGTAATGAAAATTTACTATCTATATGTTGTAACTAGGTATGGAAATTAATAAAATATTTTAAGGCATTCAAAATTTAAACATTGCCTTGTATAAGAAACTATACAACATATGCATTGGCAATAACTATTATTACTTTAAAGCATATTGTTGACTCTAATTTGAGAAGGTTCTTAGTGGAATTAGTATTTACTCTTTCCATTTTTGATAATATTAATAAATTCTATGTATTTAATAATGATCAACATATCATTGACTTCATCACCAACACAAATTTGTTTGAAACTCAGATTATAGATGAAGACTATACAGAAAAGTTTAAACTAGATGAAAAAGGAGTCATCAATTTGAAAACTAATAGTATACGAAAGGGCATGGTCTCATTTGAAAGGATGTTTGACATGGAATATCAAGGTGAAAATTAAAAATAATCCCCCACCAAATCTATGCTGCACTAGCATTTTAATCTAGGTAATGGCATTGAATTAAAACATGTGCTTTTAGGAATGACATGTACCAAAAAAGAAAGAACTAGAGCTCATACAAGCCCTAAATGACTTCAAAGATGTTATAACATGGATATACAAGGACTTCAAATTGTTTCACACTTCTATTTTCATGCATACCATCCCTCTCAAGATGGAGGTTAAACCATTCCATTAGAGGCAAGGACCAGTGAATCGATTGCTAGAGCCATTGATATTCAAGGAAGTGTATAAATTACTCTTAGCAAGGATAATATTTCCTGACTAGCACTCCATGTGGGTGGCTAATTTAATGTCAATTTGAAAGAAAAATAAAGAGATAAGGATTTGTATGGAATTTCATAACTTGATCAAAGCTTCAAAGAAATATAATTACTTGTTGCCTTCATTGGATGAAGTATTATAGATCATAAACAACTCTCAAATGTTGTCATTCCTAAATGGGTATTCAGGGTATAATCGAGTGATGGTAAACTATAGGGACTATATCAAGACAATGTTCACAAAAAAGGGGTACATTCAAATACAACAAGATGTCATTTAGCCTAATCAATGTAGGTTCCACCTTCTAATGTGTCATGGATATTAAATTTAAATATCTTGTGAGTAAATGCATAGTCATATACATGGATGACCTAACTATCTTTTCTAATAATTGTAGGACTACATGAAGGAGTTGAGAGTAGTATTTGAGGGATGAAATGACCATGAAATCTACCTAAACTTGAAGCAGTGTATATTTGGGGTCATAGAGGTTAAATTTTTGGGTCATATCATATCAGAATGAGGCATATCTATAGACCTAGAGATTGGAGGTAATTCTAAAAATTATATTCCCTAATAGTATAAAGGAGTTAAAATCATTCTTTAGAAATATAAACTTTGTAATGAAGCTCATTTCACATTTTTTAGAGATAGTCCAACCAATAAAAACCATGATAAATAAGGATGCAAATATTTAATGGATGCTTGAAGCATTAGTGGATTTTCATCAAAAAAAGACATTAGCTATAAATACCATTGTGTTTATTAGTCCTAAATATAAATATGCCTTTTATATCTATTCATTCACTTTAGAACATTCAAATGTTGATATCCTAACATAAAATAAAGAAGCCAGAGATGAGAGACCTATTTTATTCATGATTTATCCACTCCAAAATTATAAACTGAGTATTCAAAAATAGACAAACATGTTTTTTCCTTAATCAAAGTAGTTAAAATTTTTAGGCATTACATGTTCTATAGAAGAGTGTTTTTCATTGTGTTTGATCTAGTCATAAAAGCCATGCTAATGAAAAATGAGTTAGGTGAGTGAAGAGGCAAATGGATGGCTATTCTCCAAGCTTTTAACCTTAAACTCCAACCAATGAAAATTTTAAGAGGTCAAGGACTTAGTAAATCCATGACTGAAGTGGACCCATAAATAGTTTGTTAGTAGTATACAGTATAAGATATAATAAATGATGATTGGTACCAAGAAGTGGTATATTATTTTCTAAACAATAAGTGCCCAAATCACCTAAATTCCACTCAGAGATGAATATTACACCTAAAAAGCCACAACTTCATGATCGAATTAGGCATGTGTTGAGGTCAACATACCCTTATTTTTTAAAAATGGGGACCCTTGTCTTAAATTGTGCAAATTTCTACCCTAAATTTGAAAATTCACTTGATTAGAGTACCATTAGAGTATTTTCACATTATCTTTATTTGTATATTATCCATACCTAATTTGGTTGGCATATTTGTTCATAATTTTGATTTAATCTTGTCTAAAATTTATAACATTGGATATCTATGTTTCAGGTTGTAGGTTTAAGAGAGTTCATTTGAAATGGGAAATACTCAGGGTTTTGTGTTAAATGTTAAATTACCCCTTTTACTAGCCTTTGGTTTGGAAATGATTAATTTAATTCATATTTGAATTACTGAAACCCTTATTCTAGATTTAGTCTAAGTACTCCTTTTGAATTCAAATTTAGAAAGATATTTTATTTAAATTTTCATGGGAACACTTTAATTTGACTTAGCTTATATTTTATCATAAGGTACCATTCATGTTTATTAACATGACCAAGGCCTTATTCTAAAATATTTATCATATGTTTTTCACATCATGAGCCCCCTTTGTTACCTTTTTATCTTAGCATGGTCTAATTAAATGTAGGGCTCCTTTTATTATGCCATAGACTTAGTTCTATTTTTATCCTAAGGTTTATTTGTGTTTACTAACATGACCAAACCTTAGTCTAAAATTTTTATGTTTGGTCTCCTTATTTTCCCAGTCTACCTTGGTCCCCTTAATATCCATATGGTCTAACTAACCACTGGGAGCTTTTATTATATCTATAGACTTATCCTAAAGGCATTGTCCTAAGACATTATGTTATGTCTTTGATAATCCATGGGGTCCCTTTTATTATGTCTCAAAACTTGGCTTAAAATGTTTTTTCTAAGGTCTTGCCCAGGTTTATTAACACAAAATAAAATCATATTCCAAAAAATTATACTAAGTATTTTATTTTACTCAAGCATTGACTTAAATGTTTTTTTTATTTGTAGGATCAATCATCCATGCTTTCTCAGACGAATGAGATCAATGGTGCAGGATTAAAATTGAAAAGTCAAAGAACTGGATGCTAAGATAAAGCTTGATCATCTTCACAAGATCAATAGTACGTGTTCTCTCAATCCATATTAATCTAATGATGCATATCAAGTTAAAAATTCAATGGATACCTAAGATAAGTGAGAAAGTTACAAGTGTCATAATCTTAGCCAAATAACACTCAAAATCCAATGGCATTTAACCTCAAAGATCAAGGTCTAATAGAGCATGTTTGCTCTAATGAAGATGATCCAAGGGTGAGAGATCAACATTGAAAAGTCAAGACAAACATGGAAACAACATGTGGCATAGCTATGGGCCATAAATTAAATATTAAACATCTTTTAAATATTGACTATACATAGATGAGTGCACACATTCAGATCGATGGTTCGTAGAGTAGGAGGTACAATTAAGCAAATAAAGATCAATAAAGTGTAATTGATCCATGAAATTAAGATGAATAGTGTGTAATTTTTTTTAAAAATTTAAGGTGAATGTGAAAGTCACAAGTGTCATAATCACAAGGACTGTAGCAAGCAACCAATGGCATTCAAGTTCTTAGATCAAGATTGATGGTCTATGTTGCTTTTTGTAAGAATAATTTAGTGGTGCCAAATCAATTAGGAATTTATTAAAATTAAATAGTCATTTTAAAAATATGAATGAGTAAATATCATGAAAATTCCACATGGATGCTATGGAGATACCATGGTAGATCTGCATAAACTAGATTGATCAATTCAAGATATTTTATAGATTCATGACAAGACAAAGGTATAAAAACAATCTAAATTGGGATATAAGTAACGAATCTCATGTAATTTTAGAGAGCTATCACCATTATAACACTATAAAAAACATTCAAAATGCCCTAAGCACATACATGAGCCCTAGTTTAGCCTTGTATTCACCATAATCAAGCTAGAGAAACACTATTATCATTTGTCTAAGAGTAATTTGATCTAGAATTGAGTTGTAGACCACTAGTGAGAAATTTTAAAAAATCCATGGCCAATGGTAGAAATCAAGGGATAGAACAAAGGATTTGATCAAAACCTTGATTGAATATCAGATTCATAATTTGAAAAGAATTAGCTTGACTCATCTAAACACAGTCATGGGATTGCTTATGGACAAGATCAAGGGTTTGAGCACCCATTATAGGAACTTGGAAAAACCTCCTTGAGGATGAAAAATATTTACAAGATAGGATGGATCACTTACTTGGAACCAAAATCACTGATCCTACTACACTTAGTTCCCTGGGCCTCATCCATGATAAAAACAAAAACATGGGTAAGATTGCTACTGATAATAATAGGATCATGGATATGATTCTAACTACAAATGAAAAGACTACATAAAGCTAAAAACATCAAAGGGAATTAAGAAGGGTAGATAAATACCATGAGAGCTTAGTAGTTGGAGATCTTCATGAAACCAATTTTCAACCTTGTGCTAATTGAGGAGTAACATCAATGAGCAATGAAGACCCTACAACAACAACAATGGACTTTAGTATCACAAGGGTCCCAAATATTAGTATAATTAATAATATTATTACTATAGCTAAGAATTATACATTTTGAAAATGAAATATTATATTTTTAAAGGCATGTGCAGCTTGTAAAATAGATTGCTTATAAATCAGTCCATTGGGAAAAGTCTAGTGTATTCTAAAACATTTTTATAAAGGACAACTATCCTAACACTTATACTTTTGTAATTGTATAGGACTGACCAATATAATTCCTTGCATATTATAAAATGAACATTGTCAATTGTAAAAAGGGGGGAGATTTCATAGAGCCAAAACCAATTATAACTTTTGAGTAATTAATATAAGCAATAAATTTTGTAAAGTTTGTCCAAATTTTCTTATTTCTTTTGTTATCTTGGCTTATCTCTCATTTGTTTTTTATGGCTTCCATATTTGAATGGTTCTTATGAATTCTTGGAATGTGCACTTGAATGCAGAGCTATTAAATTATGCCAATACTAGGTTAATTAAAAGTTCTTAGGTTCACTTCATTTTCTTACTCTTCTTGCATTTGGGCTAATGTTGTTTGCTTGTAGCAGTAAATATTTAAAGGGAACTTGGTTCTTATTTTCATTATTTTTCACAATCCTTAGATATTTTCCTAATGAGTGATAGGATTTGAGATTACACTACTTAATTCATACATTGGTTAAGTGCATTCCTAGATGATATTTGAACTTTGTCATGATGTTTGGAATGAAGATCAACAACATCTCTTCTCTCCCTTACCTTTCCTTTTGCTCCTTTTTTAACTAGATCACTATAGCCTAATTTTCATTATAAATATCCATCTTAGATTAGTCTTTAAATTAATCATTGATCATAATTCAAAATTATTATCATAACATATTTCATATTTTGCATACATTAACTATTTGTCCATGGTGGCTCTCAACTACCAAATATTATAAATATTGTGAAAAAACCACTTGTTTTGCCTCTATTCCATCAATAAATAATAAGATTGGCATATCCTATAACTCATGCTCCAAATTATTAGAATTATAAAAATGAGAAGTGTTCTTGAACACTCTGGGCACCTTTGATACATATTCAAGCATCAATCGGAGGGGCTTCATTGGAGCTAGGAGGGACTAATTAGATGTTTGTAGATTTGAAGGATCTTTGCTCATTCCTGTGAATTATGCTCAAATCGTGGTGTAATATTTGCATAATTGTGTCATTATTTGATCAATTTTGTAAATACCATTGATATTTATGGTCTAAGACCAATATTTGTGCTTCCTATTAGATCAACACCCCCCCCCCCACTTTCTTGCTTTTGTAAATGGGGGACCCTTATGAGTATTTAAAAACATCTGAACCTTGAAAGCTTGTTTGAAGAGGTTATCATTTTTAGAATTTGAAGATCATCCACTTGAAATGGATATGCTCTATACATGATTAATGATAACAATTATGTTTTTGGATTAACTTTGCTAATGGTTTGCCTTTAAAGATTGAATTATAGGTTACATAAAGAAGGCTAGGTTTCCCTTGTAGGAAACCCTAACTTTTGAACTCAAAAGTTAGAGGGAAGACTTGTTTGGGTTCTTAACCCCTCTTACTTCTTTGTCTTCTTTATCAATCTAATCAGATGGTGTAAATCAAATGAAAGAAAATGGGCCCACCTAAACCCCAAAATACCCTTTGAAATCTTAACTTTGAGGCACTTTCTTGAAGTGACCCTTCAGAGTTTCTTAAAGTGACCCTTCAAAGTTTCTTAAAGTGTCCCTTCAAGAAAGTTATCTTGGCTCACTTTGGTAGAAATTTCCCTTTGAATAAATTATTTTGGGCAGTATTTCTTGTAGACATTTTATCTAAAACAAATTAACCCTTCAGATTTTTGAAACCTACCCTTGAGAAGAATTGGTTAAGATACTTTCTCAAGAAAGTGACCCTTTAGAAAATGTTTAAGGGTAACTTAGTGAAGTATTTCTAGGTTCTTTATTTTGTTCCTAACCCTAATATTTTATCTTTGCAAGGACTAATCATTGATGAGTACACAGATCACAATTAACATCTTATGCTTGCTCATATATGCAATCTGATGTTGTGAAATCACTGAAGACTTTTCAACATAGTATAACCTTGAGTCCTACCAAATGGACATATTTCACGACCCTTAAAAGAACCCCATGTGTTTTTAACATGAATAAAATTAAGAAACATACTTTTAACCTAAGTCATATCAAATTTCATAACTCATTAAGTTGTGTGCATCTTTACAGATTTGATGGTCCACACTTTATCATAGGATTTGATCTAATGGTATCAAATGGCTAAAGGCTTACAACCTGATCTAAATTTAAGTAGATAATCAAGAAAATACTTAATCAATCTCAGGGCTTGAAGACTTGGTCACATGGCCCAAAGAGCATATTTTTGGCTTAAGGAATAATGTGTTTTTCAACACAACATGACTAAAAGGCTTAAACTTAAGCCCTCTAACAACTTTAGATGATATTAAATTTGATATCCTAATGCCCTTCATTCAACATTCATGAGAAATTTTTTTGACATTCACAAGGATGTCAAATTTAATATAGTTTAAGTATATTAGATGAGATTAAATTTGATAGCCTCACACCCATCATTTAATGTCTGTGAGAATGTTTTTGATGTTTATGAGGCCATCAAATTTAATATAGTCTAAAATTTAAAGCCTATTGAAGGGATGTATTACTTGACCCTTTAAAATACCCCTTAACATATTTTAACATGAAAACTTAGTATAATAGATTTTAACCAAAGTTTTTCTTAAGCTTGGGACTTATTTTATGTGCATCTTCATATATCAAACAACCCACACTTCACAAGATTTTATCTGATAGTCCAAAATGGAAAATACTTTTCAAGTAGACAAGACATAATTAAGGAAACCAATAAGAAAAGACTTCATAGATTGAGATTAATGGACCACGCTCACTCATAGATCTAATCCAATAATGTGAAATGAAGGAAAATTTCAAACACTAATGCCTAGATTTTGAAAATATTTGCATGGGAGTAATGTAAGCAAATTTATGAATTCACCACCTCCACCATTAAATTTATGAAAAACCTTAGTTTTCCAACATAAATCCCTTATTCTTATTTAATTGAGCCACAATTGAATTAAAAAGAGATAAAAACACTCAATAAGACCACACATTCTAAGGGAAATTAATGAGTCAGAGGAACATGGCCAATACAAGATAATAATGGAGAGATGAAGTCGATTATTTGTCTATTGTTAATGAAGGAAGGTGTTACAAAGACACAAATCTGGATGTGGGAGACTTAAAAAATAGTATGAAGAACTGGTCAAAAATATTCTTTGCAATTGACCTTCTATAATGATTGGCTCCTAATGAGTAATGAATTATTTTAGTTTAGAGGAACCATGAAGATCTCATGGAAATATAGATTTATGTACTTCACCTTGTATCTACCAAACTAGAGGTACTCCATTGTGCTAATATCTAAGCACTTATGTTCATGGATTATAGAATAAATAGAGATTGGATAATTAAGGAAGGTACATCAAAGGGGGTTTCTTATATACCTCTAATATATGTTGAAGGATATTATAATATTTTTAGGACTCACATAGACCTCCCTAAAATCAAGGAATGGATCACTAAGAATGACTTAGATAATATCCTAAGACCATGGCTAGATAGAGGAACTCATGTAATGAGAAACCATGATGGTAAAATCCCAATTGTATAATTTAGGGAATGGATTAGAATCATCATGAATTTATTGAATAGGAATTTTGAAGCATCAATCACATCCTATGTTGACCCCAGGTGGATCTCCTATGTCTATTTCATGATAGAAGAGAAGTTGACTCCACCTATTGGTGAAATGATATGTATCCATCTAGGGAGACAGCTCAATGGAATTAAAAGGAAGACAAGCTAGCTATTCACAATGATGTCTTACTTGTTGGATGCCTTCATGGCATTAACCTTATTCCTTTCCATCATGAATTGGTCCCCTCATAACAAGATTACCATTTCTCACCATTACTCCAAATTTCACATATTCAAGTATAAACACCACATATAATTCATTTTTGATTGCATATATCCCACTCTAATTGGGATAATTGTTGGAAGTCCAATGCCAAGGGTTCTCCCCCTTATTAGGAAATTTTTGGATCCCAGTGGAGATATTTGGTTATACCTAGACTACACAGTCATTAGGAATGAAGGAGTCCAAACCCAACCCTTCAAATTACAAGTGCATGTCCAAATCAAGCTGGGCGAGAGTGAGATATCTCATCAACTCCTTCATGGTCTAGAACATGTATTTAGAGAGAAGAATAAATGAATCTTACATCTCTTCCCATATTTGATCAGCAAGATAATGATTCATGGATGGCAGTAATTAGAGATATTAACAAAGAATAGAGAGGCATTCTACTTCCAATTAGATGACCTCAAGACATGGGATCCAAAGGGAAATGTGATCCCCCATATACAATCCAATAAACTTCATAAGGTCCATTATGAACATTAATTAGGTCCATATAACCACTTATACACAAAGGCAACCAACTTTGAGGAAGCGTTGGCTAGGTTTAAGGGGCATGGATTTAAATTGAAACATAGATTCTAGAGGGAATAAAAATCATCAAGATAAATATGGTAAATGAATACCTTATAGTACCTCCTCTTATTTTTTACTTTGAGTCCACCACAAGTGCCTCAAGGTCCACCTCAGCAATAGCAACTACCGTAGTAACAAATGCCCAAAATTGAAGGACCTAGTGAACAAAAGATGGAACATAGGCTAGGAGAGGGACCCTCTACCTCATCTCTACCTCAAAAACCCCCTTCCCCTATGGAATACATTGATATTATTATTGTCTTGGAGCTTTATGAAATAGTGAATGAGTTCTTCAGGGAACTTGTACATACATATGGGTCAAATAAGGAAGGAGATGAAGATGAAGGAGCCATAAGTGAGGTTGCACTAATTCAAGGTCCTCATGCTAAAGATATAGATAAAGGCAAAGGATTTGCCTTATATTTGGTCCCTATGGCCAAAAGAAAGAGGGAGATGGATATGGATTTGGTGCTTAGATCCCTAAAGAAATCAAAGTGGATTGACCCAACAAGTGAGGTAAACTTGTTTAGTGATTAATTTCTCATACATGGACATGTCATCCTTGAATAGTTCATCTATGGGAATTTTTAATAAATAACCTCTCATACACATTCATGGGCTTTGAATATCACTTCCATTGTTGAAGTTAATGATGACATCCAACCCTGAATCTTAGAGCTCATGAAGGACCAAAAGGAGAAGAGAATGATTGAGGCTACTAAGGAGAATAATAAAAAAATAGAAGAATCAAGGAAATCAAGAGGGGATAGGCTCAAAACACTAGAATCTTCAAAGCTTTTATAAGTAGAGCCCAAGGTATATTTTAACCTTGGCACATCTACACTAGAGAAGGTTACTACCAAGAAAGTAACTATTGGAATAGAAGAAAAGGATCCTGAACTTTGAGAAAGACAAGAAAGACTTGGAGGCCCAAGTATTACTTTCAAATTTGGAAGACCTACTAAAGATGTTAGATACATACCTCATAGATAAATTTGAATGATTAAAATCCATCAAACTTAGGGTTAATACCTTGGAGCTTCAATCCAAGAAGGCACAAACATTGATGCAATAATGGCAAGAAACCACAGGCCATGTGAGAGAGTTGATCAAAGTACACACCACTAAATAACCTTTGGATTTTAAGATCATTAAATAAATGTAATATAATGGCATTCAAGGGATCTTAGTAGATCTAGTACATGAATTAAATTCATGGTAAATCAAGTCCAATGACTTTATGGAGGAAGATAAGGACTTGGTGAATAAAATTGAGAAGGTACTAAGAATGTGGTTGGTGACCCTTCTCAACCTACTACCATTAGCCTAATGCATGAAATGGAATTAAAATAGAGAGTCCAAGGCTTCATCCAAGGCATCAAGGATGAAAACCAAGGCCAATATAATAAATATAACTCAAATGTCCTTAATGTCATCCTTTCTATAGGAGAGCAGACAATAGAAGCAAGGTGCTTACAAGAGGTCACCATCAAAAATGACAAAGAATATGATACATTGGTTGAATAGATAGAAGAGATTCTAATTAAGCCTATAGTGGATTTTGAGCTAATAAAATAAAAATACACTAGGGTGAAAGACTTCCTTAAGCCTAAGTGATCAAGGGGGCACACCAACCCAAGAGCAAAGTCAAGAATATTCTTTTGTAAACTATTTATGCTAGTTTGTTATCATATATTAGTCTTTTAATATAATAGGTGCCTAATAGACATATGTACTATAGAATTATTTGTAAAAGGATAGATGTTCTTACCTCTTGTAAAATTTTGAAAGAAAGATGATTGGTACACTACCTATGTCTTTTATATATAGGCAAGTGTTACCATTTGTGAAAGAGAGAGAGATTTTGATCAATTTTATACTAGATCAATTAACACAATTGGAATTTTGAAAATATTGTTAGGTGTTGTGTTATATTATTTTTGATTTCTCTCAATTGTAGGTGGATGTATTGGATTTGAGTGTTCTTGGATATATGAGCTATATTTCATGTTCACTAGGTTTCTAGTTTGTGATGTGCTAGACTAGTTAAAGGATTCTAAGTTTACTTCATTTTATTTTCTCTACATTTGAATGTTCTTATGAAATTTAGATTAACATAGCAAAATCTTTAATTAATATTGAATTTTACTCATGATATTTATATTTTCCTTTGAATCTTTCCTAATTTTTGGTGAAGCTTGGGCTATTCTATCTTACATCACTGATTGGTTAAATGTATGCTCAAATTGAATAGAACTTTGTCATTATGTTTGATACTAATGTGTTGGAATCATGTTTCTTCTCTACCTTACCTTACCTTTTTCTTATTTTTTATCAATGCTAACTTTTATTTAAATATTAATGTAAATAATCACTTAGTTTAGCTTAGAGTTATAAATCTTCACCAGAAAGACTACAAGATTATAAATACTTAGACCCTAGTGCTCCCAACCACCATATCAAAAAAAATTTGTGGGTAGCTCTCATAATTTCTAACTATTCCACCATAGATGCACTACTTGTCACAAACTACAACTCATGCCTTAGATTCTTGTAATCCTAAAATGAGAAGTGTTCATAAATACTAAGGAACATTCTATGGAGCAATTGAAAGAGTCAATAAGAGGTGGTCCCCACTGATGCTAGGAGGGAATTCTTTGCAAGTATTATTTTTTTCTTGGTTAATATTAGAGGATATTTACATCATTTGTAAATATCATTGCTCTATGAGTTCTTTCTTGCTCATATTTGTGCTTAGTAAGGCAAAGAACCTTGTTCTTTATAAAGTTTAGTTCAAGCTCTAGTAAGTATAGCTTTAAGATTGAGAATTTTTAACATTTGAGGTTAGAATGAATTTATTTTGATTAAATATTGATGTTATCTTGTGAAATTTGAGTCTAATTCTTCAAAATAATGTAAAGGATGGTCATATTTGCATGACAAAACATATATTTGAGCTAATTTAGTCAAAGATCAGTGTCCTTTACATTTTCTTATATAAATATTTGCAACATAAGCTTATTGTGCATGTCATTTGATATTATTTAAAGGAATTAACATGTTATAGCATACTTCAAAGCATGATTCTTAGTTCTCAAGATAGAATTACCTATAATTAGGACTAGATCTCATTCAAAAACTAAGGAACCTCTGCTTGAGCTTGAGTCACACTGATGGAATAGAAGAGACAAAAGAAGGCATATATGTTTGAAATATTTAACCTCCTCACCCCTTCAAGGAGTCCTTGCATTCAACCTTTAACTAGATATGGCTTGGCTTGGAAGTTATCCTATCAATGTTCTAGGTATAATTCATGATATACCACAAAATCCTAAGAAACATTTGCCTATTTTTAGTCTAATTGGTATGGTCACTCCTGAGGAACATGTCAAGTCCTTTAAAATTAGTTTAAGTCTCTTCAATATCATTCATGAAGATGTATCTTGTAGGTTATTCCCTTTTCAGTTTAAAGATGTTGTCTATGAGTGGTTCTTAAACTTGCCTGATGATTGTATCACTTCTTGGAATAACTTTGACACCATCTTTACTGATCAATTTGGAAAGATAACTAACCCCTGTGTCATATATCATCAATTTACTACCATCAAGAGAGATACAAGTGAGCCAATTAGGTCTTTTAATGCTAGATTTTAAAATATGTTTAGTAGAACCATAGATCCTTACAATCCTAATTAACATTTGGCCTTAGGGATATACAAAGATGTTGTAGATTCCATGACTTCTATGTTTCTAAAGACAACCCTTCCAGCTATTACCACATTAGCTCAAGCTTATTTAGAAGTAGTAGTCATTAGTGACAAAATATAGCCTCAAGGGTAAATGGCTTACTTAATTCCAAATATCAACCCACATATGTTAGACTTGAACCTTTTCCCAGCTAATAATCAAGATACTCTATCTTTGAATTAAATACCAGCTCTAACTATCTTACCTACTAGTCATGCTACTCCCAATCATAACTTAGGTTTCTTAGGTCAGAAAATTACTAATGGATCTCAAGACAATGTTCAAAAGGATCTAATACTAGTCAAAAATAATAACAACAATCAATCTCAAGTTTATAAAGCTCCAAAGAATGAAAATGAATCCATACTCAAGATGGTTCAAAAGCTTAGTACAGATTTCTTACAATTACAAAAGCAAGTTGGTAATGCCAATAATAGCTATGAAAGGAAATCTACCTTATAAAAGTTTAATATACCTATAAATCAATTCCATAATGATAGCTTATTTAACAACACCAAAGCCAATGAGCCTTCTTCATCTATCAAGAAGACTATGGACATAAATCTCATAGATATTGCCCTGCGTGATTATTGTAGAGTTAATAGCACTTCTAAGCATGGTGAGATAGATTGTATTGAATTTTTTAAAGCTTTTGAAGCCTTCCAAAAAGATCTTGAAACTTTTGAGGTTATCTTAGATAATGATAATATTGCTAGTACTTCTGGATCTAAAGCACAAGATCAAGTACACATGGTGGAGACCTTCTAATTTCCTTCCCAAAAAGATAATGAGCTTGATAATAATCCTAAAGAAACCAAGAATTTTGATAGTTCATAAATACTTAACCTCTAAGGAATAGGGAGAAAATACAACCCTTGACTACTTCCACTCCTCCCAATAACTATGGGACTCCTCTAGATACATCTTTGAGAAATGATCCTGAGACAAACAAAGGTAGTTCTTTTAAGCCTTTGGCTAAATTTTTGAATAAGACTGGATACAATATTATTGAGGACATGAAGAAAATCAAGGAAAATATCACTCTACATGAAATGACATAAATAATTGAGCAAAGAGACCTCTTAGAATCCTTGTCCAAGAAGCTTGAAAAGCCACCAAAAAATGATATTGCCAATGTAACTGTGCAAGTGGCAAAAGTAGAGTCTCCACCCTTTTTTTTCATAGTTAGAGTGTTTGGTAAGAATGTCCATAAATATCTATGAGATTGAGGAGATTATACTAATATTATGCTAGTATAAATTTGTGAGTAACTGGGATTAAACCCAATCAAGTCTGACTGAGTAGTCACACAACTAGATAAATCAAAATTCAATGTCATTGGAGAGTTTCTTAATGTGCACATTCAATTGGCAAGTGAACCTAGAGCTCAATAATTTATTGACATTCAAGTTGTAGACATCCTTAATTCATATGGGTTACTTATAAGTAGGGAATGGACTAAAGCTTTGAATGGGTAAATGTCCACTAATTTCTCTCACTTGTGGTTACCATGGAAGGGTGTTCCTAATTAGATAACAGTTGAGAGAGAGTTGAGGATGAAACATATGATAACTAAGTTTAATGGAGTTAATGAAAGGGTAAACTTCCTTGATTCTGATCTTAGAATCTTCACCTTAAAAATTTCACAAAAAATTGATTCTAAAATTCCCCCTTTAATGCCTAGATTATGGAAGTTACATGTTGATGGAGCTAGATGTAAATTAGGGTCAAGAGCTGGCATTATGTTAGTAGACCCTATAGACAAACACTACCATGCATCTTATAGGTTAAAATTTCCTTGAACTAATAACTTAGTTGAGTACAAAGTTCTTATTTGTAGACTATAGCTTGCCATTAAGCATAAAGTTAAAGAGCTTCTGGTCTATGTAGACTCTAAACTTGTGGTCAACCAAGTAAAGAGTAAATACTAGTAAAAGTTGTCTTACTTGAAGAGATATAAGTTTAAGTTATGGGATCTAATTGAATCTTTTGATGCCTTTAATGTCTTATATATTCCAAAGGAAGAAAATAAAGATGTTGATGAGCTTGCTTCTACTGCAACCATTCTCATACAAAATTGAGGTTCCCCTAACTTTAGCATTGAGTTGGTACATTTCCCATTAGTCCCTAATAACATCAATCACTTCTAAGTTTTCAAACATGATCAATAGATCATTAATTTTTTGACCAACTTTGGGGCCTTTGAATCCCATATCATTGATGAAGTAGATGAAAGCTCTCTTGAAAAGGAGCTTAATGGTAAGATCATCCAGCTTAGTGATAACAAGATACCTAATGGTATGATCACTTTAGAGAGGCTATTTGATCATGATAAGCTTATGAAGGTACCTAAAGTGAGTGGAAAAGACTACTAGCTAGTTGATCTTAGTCCACTAGACCCACCTCACCCTATTAATATAGGGAAAGCATGCACTAAAATGGAGAATAAGAGATCAAGGGAGTTGCTCACAAAGTAAAAATATGTTATTACTTTTTCCTATGAAGACCTAAAGATATTCGACCCAAGGGTCATAACTCATACAATACCTCTTAAAGAAAACTACAAGCCTTTTAGGCAGAAGCAAAGGCCAGTCAATCCTATATTAGAGCTTATGATCTATAAGGAGGTCAAGAAACTATTAGATGCAAGGATTGTCTTTCCTATCAAGCATTGCCCTTAGGTTACAAACTCGGTCCCCAAAAGAAAGAATAATGGGGAGATTAGATTATGCATTGACTTTAGGAACTTGAACAAAGCTTTTGAAAAGGACAAATATCCTTTACCTTCTTTATACCAAGTCATACAAGCTATTTCAAGGTTAGTTATGATGTCCTTCTTAGATGGATTATTATGGTATAACCAAGTGTTGGTTGACAAAGAGGATAGGATGAATACAACTTTCATGACCAAGTGGGGAACCTATGCCTATAGGAGGATGCCATTTAGGCTTATCAATGTAGGAACAACATTTTAAAGGGCCATGGACCATGCTTTCCAAGGTTTATTAGGAAAATGTATCATCATCTATATGGAATATTTGATAGTTTTATCTAAGAATAGAGAGGACCACTTCATGCAATTACAACAAGTGTTTGAAATGTGCAAAAGATACGGTATTTCCCTCAACCCAAAGAAGAGTATATTTTGTGTCACAAAAGGGAAACTACTAGGTGACATTATTACCAAGAAAGGGATCTCTATAGATCCTAATAGAGTGGAGGCCATCTCCAAAATTGAATTGCCTAAGATTAGAAAAGAGCTTAAGTCATTCTTTGAAAAAATTCATCATAGGCTTTTCTAAAATTTTCAGGCCTTTAAATGACATGCTTAAGAGGGATGCCAATTTCTCTTGGAATGATGAATCTAAGAAGGTTTTTATTGATATTAAGAAGGAAATCACTGAATCCTTAGTCCTCATAAGTCTTGACTTCTCAAAGGATTTCTATCTATATTCATTTGCTTCTAAGCATATTATGGCTGCAGTAATAACTCAAAAAGTTGATGGGAATGATCATCCCATAGCTTTGATGAGCACCAATTTTAAGAATACTGAAGTGAGCTATTTTATGATTGATAATCAAGCTCATGTATTGGTGAAAGTAGTTAATAAATTTAGGCATTACATCCTCAATAATAAGGTACATGATATCTTGCTAAACCCAGCTATAAAACTCATGTTGGGGGATCAAACCAACAATAGATTACAATTGTGACAACAATAAACGCGGAATTAAATCAGATTGACAAGTAATTAGAATGATAATAGCAAGAACAAGAGATACAAGAAAACACCCTGAAAACTTGTATTAACAAACTCTTTACAAAAGGAATACAATTGAAGAAAGCTTCTTTCTTCCACACCTCTCCTAGATGTATAGATCTCTCAATAGATCTCTATTCCTCAAGAGCTATCTCTCTCAAGAACAATCAACTCCAACAAGCCTGGATTGATTCAATTCTGTACTGTTCTTCTACACACAATGAATTCTTCTACAATTCAACTACAACAAAGCTAAGAAGATCTAATTCTTCATATAGAATTAAGAAACTTGAGCATGTACTTCCAACAAACAGTTAAACCACTTAAACAAGGGCTCTAAAAATAGTAATGCTAATAATAGAGATGCAAGCTTGAGTCTCCAACTCAAACTTATCATGCAAACACTCACTTCTATCCATGAAAATAGCTTTCTGGACACGCAGGTAACCAACGTCGGTTCCTGCTGCTTGTCTATGACCGCCGTTGGCCGATTCTCTGTCGATGTCGGTGTCTCTACAACTGCCTGTGACCGACATCGGTCACTCCTGACCGATGCCGGTGTCTATGTAGACCTGAACCTGATAATGAATGCTCCTTGGTGAAGTTTTTAGCTCCACACCCTAACAATCTCCCACTTGGAGATAAACAGCTGCACCAGTACCTGTACAGCAACATCTTCTAGCTCCTCCATCTTCAACTCAATCATGAAGACCAATAGAAGTTGAATGAAGATTCAACTTCTCCTTTGTAACTGGCTTTGTTAACATATCAGCAGGATTCCTATCTGTATGGATCTTCTCCAGCTTCAACTCACCATCTTCCAATACCTGTCGTATGAAGTGATACCTTAGTTGTATGTGCTTTGTTCTTAAATGAAAGGCTGAATTCTTAGCCAAATGGATTGCACTCTGACTGTCACTATACAATCTGCAACTCTCATGCTCCCTACCAAGCTCATCCATGAACCATGTCATCCATATCATTTCCTTGCTAGCTTCTGTGGCTGCAATATACTCTGCTTCTGTAGTTGACAAGGCAACAACCTTCTACAACTTAGATATCCAGCTAACCGATGTTCCACCTACAATAAATACATAACCTGTAGTGCTCCTCCTGCCATCCAAATCACCTGCCATATCTGAATCTACATAGCCATGTAGAGAAGTATCTGAACCTCCATAGCACAAGTGCCTACTGCTGGTTCCTTTTAGATATCTAAGGATCCACTGAACTGCTTTCCAATGTTCCTTACCTGGATTGGCCATATACTTACTTACAACTCCCACTGCTTGGGCAATATCTGGTCTAGTACACACCATTGCATACATCAAACTCCCTACTGTGGAAGAATATGGAACCTTACTCATGTACTCTACCTCATCATATGAATTAGGACATTGTTCTTTACTCAACTTAAAATGTCCAGCCAAAGGTGTGCTTACCGGTTTAGCATCCTACATATTGAACCGTTTCAACACCTTGTCCACATAATCTTCTTGAGACAATATCAACCTGTGATTTTTCCTGTCTCTCTTAATGCTCATGCCAAGGATTTTCTTCTCTGCTCCCAAATCCTTCATAGCAAACGTTTGAGCTAATTTCACCTTAAGCTCTGAGATATCCTGCATATGTGATCCTGCAACCAGCATGCCATCTACATACAACAATAGAATAATATATCTACCATTATCAAATCTCTTGAAATACACACAATGGTTTGATTGACACCTACTGTAGCCATGCTCAGTCATAAACTTGTCAAATTTTAAGTACCATTGCCTAGGAGCTTGCTTGAGGCCATACAAGCTTTTCTTCAACCTGCACACAAACTTCTCCTTACCCTTGACCTCGAATCCTTCTAGCTGTTCCATATAGATTTCCTCATCTAAATCTCCATGAAGAAACGTTGTCTTAACATCTAGCTGCTCAAGATGCAAATCCTCAAAAGCAACCAAAGACAAAACAACCCTTATTGAAGTCATTTTAACAACAGGATAAAAAATCTCACCAAAGTCAATACCTGGCTTTTGTGCAAATCCTTTTACCACTAATCTGGCCTTATATCTCATCTGTCCATTCTCACCTTCCTTCAACCTGTAGGTCCATCTGTTCTTAAGTGTTCTCTTACCAGCTGGCAATTCAACCTAATCCCATGTTTGGTTCTCTCTTAAGGACTCCAACTCCTCAACCATGCCACGCTCCCACTCACTCTTGGACTCCACCTGTATTGCTTCTTCAAAACTCTCTAGTTCTCCACCATCGGTTAGCAATAAATAAAATAAAGAAGGAGAATATCTAATTGGAGGCTTACTCACCCTTTCTGACCTTCTGATGGGTGTCTGAGACTCGTCCACAACACGCTGTCCACCCAAATTCTTTGACAGTGACCGACCTCGGTCACCTGAAGACCTATTACTGGCCAACGTCAGTTCTTCCTGACCGACCTCGGTACCTGTACGGTTGACGTCGGTCTCTTTATGGCCGACGCCGGTTTCTGTCCTACCGATGCCAATTCCTAACCTGCCGACGTCGGTCTCTGTGTTTTCTTGTAAGTGATTATTTCTTTTTCCCGCGAGCTCATCTTGGACTTTCACCTCATCTAATTCACCATTGCTCTGCTCAGATTGATTCAACTTCCTTAGCTGATCACAATACATCACTCTTTCGTTGAAAACAACATCACGGCTCCTGATTACCTTGTTAGTTTCTAGATTCCACAATCTATAACCAAAATCATCTGAGCCATAGCCAATAAATGTGCATCTCATAGACTTAGCATCAAGCTTCTTTCTATTTTCCTTATCTATATGCACAAAGGCTTCACAACCAAAAACTTTGAGATATGAGAGATCAACCTTTTTACCTGTCCATGCCTCTTCTGGAATACCACCATCCAGAGCTGTAGAGGGTCCTCTGTTAATCAGGTACACTGTAGTGTTAACAGCTTGTGCCCAAAACTATAAGGGCAAACCGGCATGCAATCTCATACATCTTGCATGCTCCATTATTGTCCTGTTCATCCTTTTAGCAATACCATTCTGCTGAGGTGTCCTTGGAACCATCCTTTGCCTACGGATTCCATGCATGTAAAAATAATCTCTGAACTTATGACTGCAGAACTCACCGCCATTGTCTGATCTCAGGGACTTTAATCTTTTACCTATTTCATTCTCAACCATAGCTTTCCAAACTTTAAAAGTATCAAATATATCAGATTTCTTTCTAATACAATAGATCCATACCTTCCTTGTGGCATCATCTATGAAAGATACATAGTACTATGATCCTCCAATGGAAGCAACCTGAGCCGGTCCCCACACGTCTGTGTGAACAAGCTCCAACTTGTGCCTCTTCTTAGTAGACCCAGTTTTGAGAAAACTAACCCTTTTTTGTTTTCCAAATACACAGTGCTCACAAAACTCTAGATCTATGCCTTTTAAATCTGAAAGCATACCTTTAGACTTAAGAATTGACATCCCCTTCTCACTCATGTGGCCAAGCCTTGAGTGCCACAATTTAGCATCCACATCTGAAGTAGATAATATAGAAGGAGATTTGTTAGTAACACAATTACACAAATAGAGAGTACCTTCTCTCTTACCTCTAGCCATAACAAGTGCACCGTTGGTCACCTTCCAAGATTCTGCTGTGAGAGTTACTGTACAACCCTCATCCCCTAACTTTCCTACAGAAATCAAATTTCTCTTCAATCTAGGAACATGCATCACATCTCTCAACACCCATGTGTTGTTATTCTATATCTTCAGCTGCACTTTACCTTTGCCAATTATTTTACAGGGCTCATCATCCCCTAGATACACTATTCCAAAATCTCCATGGATATAGTCACTGAAATATTCCCTGTTAGGAGTAGCATGAAAAGATGCACCAGAATCTAATACCCAAGATTCTATATTATTATGCAGAGAGAAAATTAAAGCATCCTGTGCAATACCTGCAATCTTGGCTTCTTCCTTTCCTTCATGCTGGTTGTCCTCCTTGGGCTTTGACCAACAATCTCTACTTATGTGCCCCATCTTTCCACAATTCCAGCATTGTGGCTTCCTGCCATTTCTGGATTTAGATTTGCCTTTCCCCTTTGATTTGGATCTTTCTTTGCCTTTCTTGCTCTTTTCTTTCTGCCTTCCCCTGCTCTCAAAACTTAAAATGTTCCTGGATGCCTCTTCTGTGCTTTTCCTGCGTATTTCCTCATTCAAGATAACACTAACAACATCCTTTACTTTCAAAACATTTGATGCAGATGCAGTATTACTTACTGCCATTACTAAGCCATGCCAGCTTTCAGGCAAAGAACATAATATCAAAAGAGCTTTTATCTCATCATCAAACACTATATTCACTAAACTTAATTGATTCACAATACCATTGAAATCATTTAGATGAGTAGAAACAGATCCACCTTCATTCATATGCAAATTAAATAACTGCTTCATATGATATACCTTATTGGAAGCTGAGGGTTTTTCATACAAATTTGCTAGCGTAGTCATCAACTCTACCGTAGACTTTGCCTGTGATAAATTGGATATCACGGTGGATGTTAGACTCAGTCTTATAGAACCTAGAGCCTTTCTATCAAGAACTTCCCATTCTTCATCCTCCATGTCTTTGGGCTTCTTTGCAATACCTCCTAACGGTAAGTAGAGATCTTTCTGATACAGATAGTCCTCTATCTGCATTCTCCAGTGTTGGTAATTTTTGCCATTGAACTTTTCCATTCTCAATTTACTTTCATCTACCATTGCTTCTCCCACTCAAACAGAAATCCCTGTAAAAACTCCTGTGAGAACCTGTAATCAATACACACTACATAGATCTGAACCACCTGTTAGTGAACCTAAACTTTGATATCGATTATCAAGCTCTGAACTTGTAACCAAGGCTCTGATACCACTTGTTGGGGGATCAAACCAACAATAGATTACAATTGTGATAGCAATAAACGCAGAATTAAATTAGATTGACAAGTAATTAGAATGATAATAGCAAGAACAAGAGATACAAGAAAACACCCTAAAAACTTGTATTAACAAACTCTTTACAAAAGGAATACAATTGAAGAAAGCTTCTTTCTTCCACACCTCTCCTAGATGTATAGATCTCTCAATAGATCTCTATTCCTCAAGAGCTATCTCTCTCAAGAACAATCAACTCCAACAAGCCTGGATTGATTCAATTCTGTACTGTTCTTCTACACACAATGAATTCTTCTACAATTCAACTACAACAAAGCTAAGAAGATCTAATTCTTCATATAGAATTAGGAGACTTGAGCATGTACTTCCAACAAATAGTTAAACCACTTAAATAAGGGCTCTAAAAATAGTAATGCTAATAATAGAGATGCAAGCTTGAGTCTCCAACTCAAACTTATCATGCAAACACTCGCTTCTATCCACGGAAATAGCTTTTTGGACATGCAGGTAATCGACGTCGGTTCCTGCTGCTTGTCTATGACCACCGTCGGCTGATTCTCTACCGACGTCGGCATCTCTGCAACTACTTGTGACAGACCTTGGTCGCTCCTGACCGACGCCGGTGTCTGTGTAGACCCAACCCTGATAATGAATGCTCCTTGGTGAAGTTTTTAGCTCCACACCCTAGCAACTCATGATGAATCAAAATGAGCTTGGAGAAATAAGAGGGAAGTGGATGTCCATTGTACAAGAGTATGATATTGAAATGAAGATTCCAAGTTGTTAAGATGCCAAGGCTTAGTTCAAATGATTGCCAATATAAACCCCAAGCACCATGTCATGCAAGGTGATAAACATAACTTTCATCCTAATGAGTGGTATGACTCTATCATCCACTTACTTATCAATGGTGTTTATCCCCTTAGACATACAAGAGATAAAATGAGAGCCTTGAGGCTCAAATAAACTCATTACCTCATCAAGAGTGGAGTCTTTTACATGATAAACTTTGAGGGAATTTATTTAAGGTGTGTATCCAAAGAAGAAGCAACTTAGATCATGACTACTTTCCATGAGAAGCCAGGAAGTGGAAACCCTTTAGGGAGAACCATAGCTCACAAGATCCTTAGAGCTAGCTATTATTGGCATACCCTCTTCAAAGATGCTCATAAGCATGTGGGGGAGTGCCATACATGTGAGATATTCAACAAAAAAGAGCCAAAGGCAACCATGCCTTTGTAACCTATGATAGTTGATAAACCCTTTACATAATGGGTGTTGGACTTTATAGGGGTGATCAACCCTAATTATTCTGAAAGCCATAAATTTTTTGTTATTGATACTGACTATTGTACAACGTTGACTGAATTTATTTCCACCAAAAAATTTAGGATAGAAGAGGTAATTAAATTCATGGAAGAAAACATTTTCACAAGATTTGGAACCCCTATCTCTTTGGTTTGTGATAATGGATATGCCTTCACTTCTATTGAGATGATTGAATGGGCATATGATAATGACATCAATCTAAAGTTTACATCCAATCATTATGCCCAAGGGAATGGAGTCTCAAAATCTACAAATAATAATTTTATTAAGGTTATAAATAAGTCTATTGAAGACAAACCCAAAATGTGGCATAAGCTCTTGAAGTATGCACTATGGGTAGACAAGATAAGAGTCAAACAAGGTCTCAAATCTTCACAACTTTTACTCGTGTATGGATAGGAACCTATCTTCCCCATAACCCTCAAGTTTCCCACATTTAATTTCATAGAGGAGTATATGGAAGAAACCTAAGACCTTGCTAGCTCAAGGCTACTAGACATTATTTAGATGGAAGATGCCAGAGATAAAGCATTTGCTGACTTTAGCAGGCATCAAACAACAGTGAAAAGGTGGTTTGATAAAGGATACAAAATTAAAGTGTTCAAGAAAGGATAATTATTCCTCCTCTAAGATAAAGCTTTAGATCCAAAAGGGAAGCATGGCAAAATCACACCTTTGTGGATTGGGCCGTATCAAATTACATAGACATTGGGAAACAAAACCTTTAAGTTGAAAGACCTCCAAGGAGTAGAGTTAACCTTGCCCACAAATGGGTAGTATCTCAAGCATTACTTTTCCACTTTTCCACTAGAAGTCTTCATGGAGTAAAATATGTTAGACTTATTAGATTAAAGTAGGTAGGCTAACTAGTTTCTTTTCTTTCTTTCCCTTCTTTCTTTTCTTATACATATTTGTTTGCTTCTTGCTTGTTGCTTTATATTGTGTGTTTGCTTTGTGTTTTGTTTGATTTTTCTTGGTTGTGATTTTTTTTTTCAAATAAGTCATATGGATAGTTTATTTCTCAAGTTTTTGTGAGATTGCTTAAAATTATAGTGACTTGAAATTGGAATATGAATCTTGTAATGATGAACATAGGTTGTCACAAAGTACCATGATGCAACTCAAAGATAATAATGCACATTGATATAGAATTTAATTACCATAAAAATTCTTAAGCATAATCTTAAATCAAGGTTTGGTTGAAATAAGAATCATATGTGCTAGAATAAAACTTAGGTTGTTGAGGCACATTTCATGCTAGCACTTTAAACACATCCTTATTTGGGATAGAGGTTACAACTAAAAGTGATTACCCTAAGAATCAAACACTTGACCAAATCCCTAAAACAAAGCTATATTGGTCCCTAACCTTTTCAAAAATACCTAGGAAAGACAAAAAATAAAAAAAGAAGAAAGTTATTGCAAATTCTATGGAAATAAAAGCAAAGGTGATTCTGATAACCTCCACCAGGGCTATGTACGCTTGGATGGTAGTGGAGCAAGGCCTTGAGTGGGACCAAAGGTATCTCTATCACAGATATAGATGATTGGATACTCGTAGAGTAATACCCAAGCTTTCCCTAAACTAAGAGCAACTATTCTCAAGGAATACCCAAAATGCTCCAAGTCAAGTGTTATGACCAAAGGTATGATATAGATGTTGTCTTCCAAAGTTCCATGACAAATAGTAAGTGGAATCAAAAAACACACTATGTATCTATGTTTGAACATTTTGAGTTTAAATTTACACATGTGAGGCTTATACAAATCGAGGTTTGATCTAGATAATGTTATGGACCCAATGAATGAAAGACTTATATATTGGTATAAACCAGAGCCTTAGGTTATAACATATTGCTATGTTTCCCCTATGAGTCACCGTTTGTTGGATAAACACCCCCTCCCACACTTTCTTGCTTTTGCAAATGGGGGACCCTTATAAATGTTTTAAAACATCTAAACCTTGAAAGCTTTCTTGAAGAGGTTATATTTTTTATAATTTAAAGATCATCTACTTGAAAGGGATATGCTTTATATATGCTTAATGATAATGATTATGTTTTTGGACTAACTTTGCTAATGGTTTTCCTTTGAATATTGAATTGCAAGTCACATAAAGAAGGATAGGTTTCTCTTAAAAAAACCCTCACTTTTGAACTCAAAAGTTGGAGGGAAGACTTGTTTAAGTTTCATAACCCCTCCTACTTCGATGTCTTCTTTATCAATCTAGTCAAATAGTGTGAATCAAATTCAAGCAAATGGGCCCACCTAAACCCCAAAATACCCTTTGAAATCCTAACTTTGAGTCACTTTCTTGAAGTGACCCTTCAAATTTTCTTAAAGTGACCCTTCAGAGTTTCTTAAAGTGTCCCTTCGAGAAAGTTGTCTTAGTCCACTTTGGCAAAAATTACCCCTTGGAGAAATTGTTTTGGGAAATATTTTTTGCAAACATTTTGTCTAAAAAAAATTAATCCTTCAACTTTTTGAAACCTACCCTTTGGAAGAATTGGTTAAGACACTTTCTTGAGAAAGTGACCCTTCAGAAAATGTTTAAGGACAACTACATGAAGTCTTTTTAGGTTCCTTATTTTGTGCCTAACCCTAATATTTACTCTTTGTAGTGACCAATCGTTTATGAGTACATGGATCACAATCAATGACTTGTGCTTACTCATAGATCTAATTTGATGGTGTAAAATTGTTGAAGACTTTTCAATGCAGTATAAACTTGAGGCCTAGCAAAGGGACGTATTTATTGACCCTTAAAAGAACCCCATGTGTTTTTTAACATAAATAGACTTAAGAAACATACTTTTAACCTAATTCATATCAAATCTTGTAACTCATTAAGTCATGTGCATCTTTACAGATCTAAAGGTTTATGTTTTATCGTAGGATTTGATCTGATGGTGTGAAATGGCTGAAGGCTTAAAACCTAATCTAAGTTTAAGTAGACAATCAAGTAAGGACTTAAGAAATATTAGGGTCCAAAAACCTGGTCACATGGCTTGAAGAGTGTATTTTTAGCTTAGAAAAAATGTGTTTTTCAACACAACATGACCACAAGGCTTAAGCTTAAACCCTCTAACTAATTTAGATGATCTTAAATTTGACAACCTCATGCCTGTCATTCAAAGTTTACGAGAATGTTTTTTGATGTTCATGAGGATGCCAAATTTAAGATAGTCTATGTACATTAGATGAGCTTAAATTTGATAGTATCACACCCATCATTTGACATTTGTGAGAATGTTTTTGATGTTCAAAAGGCCATCAAATTTAACATAGTCAAAACTTTTAAGCCTAGAGAAAGGATGTATTTATTGACCCTTTAAAAGACCCCTTCACATATTTTAACATGAAAACTTAGTATAATTGATTTTAACCTAAGTTTTTATTAAGCTCAAGACTTATTTCATGTGCATATTCACAGATGAAATGACCCATGCTATATTATAGGATTTGATCTGATGGTGTAAAATAGATTAAGACTTTTCAACTAGACAAGTCACAATAAAGATGATCAATCAAAAAAGACTTTATGGATTTAGATCAATAGAACGTGCTTGCTCATAGATCTAATCCAATGATGCAAAGTGAAGGAAACTTTCAAAGACTAATGACTAGTTTCTAAAAAGACTTTCATAGGAGTAACATGAGAAAATTTATGAATTCACCACCTCTACAATTAGAGATACAAAAACCTTAGTTTTCCATCATAAATCCCTTCTTGTTTAATTGAGCCACAATTATATTCAAAAGAGTTGAAAACACTCAATGAGACCACATAATCTAAAGGAAATTAACTAGTTAGAGGAACATGGCCACTGTAATACAACAACAAAGAGATGAATCCAAGGTTTATTTGTCTATTGATAATGAAGGAAGGTGTTACAAATACATAGAATTAGATGTGGGAGCCTTAAATAATGGTATGAAGAAGTAGTTATAAATCTTCTTTACAATCAACCTTTTGCAACCATTGGTTCCCAATGAGTAATGAATTTATACCATTTAGAGGAGCCATGAATATCTCATCAAAATTTAGATATCTAGACTTCACCTCATAGTTGTCAAACCAAAGGTACTCCATTGCGTTGATATCCTAGCTCCTATGTTCATTTATTGTAAAATATATGGAGACTGGATAATTAAGGAAGGGACATCAAAGAGGGTTACTTATATAGCTCCAATATCTTTTGAAGGATATTGTAAGCTTCCCAAGACTCACATAGACCTCCTTACAATCAAGGAATGGACCACTAAGAATGACTTAGAAAATATCCTAAGACCATGGCTGAATAAAGGAACTCATGTAATGAGAAACCATGATGGTAAAATCCCAATTTTATAACTCAGATAAGTATTAGAATCATCATGACTTTATTTAATAGGGATTCTAGAGTATCAATCACATCCTATGTTGACCCTAGGTGGGTCTCCTATGTCTATTCCATGATAGAATAGAAGCTGACTCTACTTATTAGAGAAATGATAAGTATCCATCTACAAAGACAATTTAATGGAATTAAAAGGAATACAAGTTAGTTTGTCATAATGATGTCTTACTTTTTATATGCCTTCATGGACTTAACCTTCTTCCTTTCCATCAAGAATTAGTTCCCTTGCAACAAGATTACCATTTCTCACCATTACTCCAAATTTCACATATTCAAGTATAGAGACCACACACAATTTATTTGTGATTGCATATATCCCAATATAATTATGATAATTACTATAAGTCTAATGCCTAGGGTTCCCCCCTTATTATGCAATTTTTAGATCCCATTAGAGGCATCTAGTTATACTTAGACTGTATAGTCATTAGGATTGAAGGATTCCAAACCCAAACCTTCAGATTACCAGTGCATGTCCCAAAAAGTTTGGTTGAGAGTGGGATAGCTCATCAACTCCTTCATGGTATAGACCATGTTTTTAGAGAGAAGAAAAAGGCATCCTACATCTCTTCCCATATCTTATCGAGAAGACAGTGATTCATGGATGGAAGTAATTAGAGATATTAGCAAGGAATAGAGAGGCATTCTACTTCTAATTAGATGACCTAAAGAATGGGATCCAAAGGGAAATGTGATCTCCCATATATAATCTAAGAAACTACATAAGGTACCTTATGAACATCAATTGGGTCCATACTACCACTTATACACAAAGGCAACCAAATTTGAGGAAGTGTTTGTTAGGTTTAAGGTTCATGGATTTAAACTATAACATAAATTATAGAGGGAAGAAAAACCATCAAGAGAAATATTGAAAATTAATCCCTTACAATACCACCTCTTACCTTCCACTTTTGGTCCACCACAAGTGCCTCAAGCTTCATCTAAACAACAACTACTACCTTAGTAGCAAGTGCCCAAAATTGAAGGACCTAGTGAATAAATTATGGAGAATAAGCTAGGAGAAGGACCCTCTACCTTAGCTCTTCCTCAAAGACCCCCTTCCCTTATGGAATATAATGATATGGTTGCCTTGGAACCTTATGAAATAGTGGATGAGTTCTTCACAGAACTTGTAGATACATATGGGTCAAACAAGTAAGGAGATGAATATGAAGGAGCCACAACTGAGGTGGCACTAATTCAAGGTCCTGAAGCTGAAGAGACAGAAAAAGGCAAGGGATTTTCCTTATATTTGGTCCCTATGACCAAAATAAAGAGGGAGACAAATATGGATTTGGTGCCTAGATCCCTAAAGAAACCCAAGTGGATTCACCCAACAAGTAATGTATAATTGTTTAGTGATGAATTTCCTATACATGGGCCTATCATCCCTAACTGGTTCATCTATGGGAATTTTGAAGAGATACCCTCTCATACACATTCATGGGCTTTGACTAGCACTATCAATGTTGAAGTTAATGATGAAGTCTAGCCTTGGATCTTAGAGCTCATGAAGGAGCAATAAGAGAGGAGAATGATTGAGGTAACTAAGGAGAATACAAAGAAAATAAAAGAATCAAGTAAATCAAGTGGGGCTATGGTTGAAACACAAAAAGCTTCGCACCTCCTAGATGCCTTTGAATGATTAAAATCGATCAAACTCAGGCTTAATACCTTGTAACTTTAATCCAAGAAGGCAAAAACATTGATGTAGCAATGGCAAGAAACTAAAGGCCATATGATAGATTTGATCAAAGTACACATCACTATTAAGCATGGGATATACTGAGAGAGGGGGGTGAATCATTATATCAAATATCTTTGACTTAATCAAATTTTTTATTAACCATACATTCAAGATATGTAATAAAAATTGAAACAGTAAACACCACATGAGAGAGAGAGAGAGAGAGAGAGAGAGAGAGAGCAGATTTCAAAGTGGAAACCCAATGTGGGAAAAACTATGGATAATAATTTAAAGTATAAGAATGAACACCAACTCAAACTTACAAATGTTTTCAAGCACCAACATGTAGGATTTCCAACCCCTTTATTGAGCACCAACACAACAACTATCTCATGAGCACCAACTCTACAAGAGAACCAACCCCTCTTACTAAATAAATCACCAATATCTGAGCATCAACATAGTTACTATTCTCAGGCACGAACCCCTATAGCACATTAAAACATCAACTTTATTTACTCTCAATGTTTCTCTTCTCAATCTATATATGGCACATTAAAAACCATACTCTTTCTTTTCTCTCCTCTTTCTCTTTTAAGCTAGATAAAACAAATACTAAACCATACACTCTTTCACACATTACAAATGGCTTCCCAAGCCTTTATTTATAGCTTACCAAATGACCTTTGGAATTCACCCTTTGTAATCCTTCAATCCTCATGGAAAATGCCACCAAACTTGCATGACCCTTTGAATCCTTACATTTGAAAAGTCATAAGGTGACCCTTCATTAGAAAATTCATCCTTTCCTCTTTTGTCTTTATCTTGGTGACTTTTCAAATTCTTGAAAGTGTCTCTTCATGAGAAATTGCATCCCATCCCTCTTTTGTCTTTACCCCATGACTCTTTGACTTCTCCATGGGCCCTCATTTGACTTTTATGCAACCAAAAATATATTCACTAATATTAAACAAATATCAACACACATTAGGCAAGATATGAATATTAAAAACACCATTAAATGATATGGGGCCTTTATCACCAATGCTAGACATTTGAAATAAATGAAAATATTTCCAATAATAACTAAATATCCTTTGGATTTCAAGATCATTAAACAAAGGTAATTGAATTCCATTCAAGGGATTCTTGTGGATCAAATACAAGAATTAAGTTCATGGTACAACAAGGCTAATGACTTCATGGAGCAAGATAAGGACTTGGTGAACATAATTGAGAAGTTACTAAGAACATGGTTGGTGACCCATTCTCAACCTACTACCACTGGCCTAATGCATGACATGGAATTCCAATAGAGAGTCTAAGCCTTCATCCAAGGCATCAAGGATGAAAGCCAAGTCCAATATAATAAAGATAATTCAAAGGTCCTTAATGTCATCCTTACTATATGAGAGCAGATAATAGAAGTAAGGTGCTTACAAGAGGTCACCATTAAAAGTGACAAAGAATATGATACAGTGGCTGAATAGGAAGAAAAGATTATAATGAAGCTCATAGGGGATTTCAAGCTAATAAAAGAACAATACACCATGGTGAAAGACTTCCTTCAACCTAAGTGATCAAGGGGGCCCACCAACCCAAGAGCAAAGTCAAGATTATTCTTTTGTAAACTCTATATGCTAGTTTATTAGTATATATTAGTCTTTTGATCTAATAATAGCCTAACAGACATATGTACTATAGAATTATTTGTAAAAGGATAACTATCCTTACCTCTTGTAAAAGTTTGAAAGAAATATGACCAATACACTACTTATGTCTTCTATAAATAGGCAAGTGTTACCATTTGTGAAAGAAAGAAAATTTGAGCAATTTTATACTAGAGCAATAAATACAATTGGATTTTCTCAAAGATTGTCAAGTGTTGTGTTATATTGTTTTTTATTTCTCTCAACTATAGGTGGATGTCTTAGATTTGAATGGTTCTTGTATAGATGAGATATATTTCATTTTCATGAGGTTTCTAGTTTGTGATGTGATAGACTAGTTGAAAGATTCTAAGTTTACTTCATTTTATTTGCTGTGCATTTGAATGTTCTTATGAAATTTAGATTAACATAGAAAAATATTTAAGTAATCTTGAATTTTACTCATGATCATTATATTTTCCTTTGAATCTTACCTAATTTTTCTTAAATCTTGGGGTTATGCTTTGTTGCATCACTGATTGGTTAAATGTATGCTCAAATTGAATATAACTTTGTCATTATGTTTGACACTAATGCTTGCAATCATGTTTCTTCTCTTTTGTACCTTACCTTTTGCTTATTTTTTATAAATGCTCACTTTAGTTTAAATATCAGTGTAAATAATCACTTAGATTATCTTAGAGTTAGAAATCTTAACCAAGAAGACTGCAAAGACTTAGACCCTGGTGGCTCTCAACCACCATATCAAATAAATTTTGTGGGTAGCTCTCATACTTTGTTGACTATTTCACCATAGACACACTACTTGTCACAAACTACAACTCATGCCTTAGTTTCTTGTAATCCTAAAATAAGAAGTGTTCATCAACACTAAAGAACACTCTACGGAGAAATTGGAAGCATCAACACTTCATTTAGACAAATATTGACATATTTTAAAGGTATATGCTTAATTATGATAAATATGGCTTAATATTTGTCAATTAAACAAGTTTGAGGTTAGTAATAGTTATTTTGATCAAAGATTGATATATCCTTTACAACTTTGAGTTTATTTGATCTTAGACTTGTAAAGATCAATCATACTTACATGTTTGGATACATGTTTGAGCTAACTTAGTTAAATATTGTTGTCCTTTGTCATCCTTTATATAAATCTTTGCAAAATTTTCTTAGTGTGCAAGTTTGATCATTGTTCCCTATAAAAATAAGATTGACACATCATATTTCAAACAAGATTTAAATCCCACAAGGTGTAATTACCAAGAATTAGGACAAGTTCATGTTCAAAGACTATAAAACCTCTACTTTCATTAGAAGTTCATAGGAGAGATAGGAAAGACAAAGGTAAGCACAAACTTTCAAAGTCTTTACTAAATTCACCAATTTAGGATGATTTTATGTTTGATCCCTATAAAATTATGGCTTGGATAGGTGTTTATTCAATCAATGTGTTAGGTGTGGTACATGACCTTCCTTGTAATCTTGAAAAAAGTTTGCCAACATTTAGTCCTATAGGCATTATAACCATTGAAGAACACATTAATATTTTCAAAGCTACTTTAAGATTGTTGAATATGACTCATGAAGATGTAGAATGTAGAATATTCCCTTTTAATTTCAAATATGTTGCATATGAATGGTTTCTAAACCTTCCTAAAGACTACATTACCAATTGGGCTAATTTTAACAATGTTTTCATTGATCAATTTGGTAAAATCATTAGTCCTTGTGTCCTATACCAGAAATTCACCATAGTGAAAAGAGATGAAAATGAGCCCATAAGAGCATTCAATGATATATTCCAAAGGATGTTTAGTATTACCATAGCTCGTTATAGACCTGATGAGGCCTTAGCTTTATAAATTTATAAGGATGCCTTGATCCCAAGACTTCTATGTTTATAAAGAGAGATATTGGGCCCATGAATACATTAGCTTTAGCTTGTGCCATGGATGTGATCATTAATAACCAAATAAAAACCCAAGGATAATTGGAATACTCCATTACTAATGTCAATATATATTTACCTATTTTGAATGTCATTCCTAATGCTGACTAAAATGTGTCTGCCATAAACCAACTTCTAGTCTCAAATCAATTGTCTTTGAGCCATGCACATCCTAATCAAAACCTAGGATTCCTAAACAATGTTACCAGTAGATCTCATCCATAGGATCACAAATATTTAATTCCTATATAATATTATAATACTCAAGTTCATAATTTTTAGGCACCAAAGAATGAGAGTGACTAGATCCTCAAAATGGTTCAAAAGCTTAGCACTAACTTCCTTTAGTTACAAAAGCAAGTAGGAAATACTAAAGAGATATCTGATAGGAATTTATCCTTTTATAGGTTCAATGTGCCCACTAAAAGATTTATAATGATAGATACCTTAATGACAAGAATAATTATCCATCTTCTAGCAAGAACATGCCTGATATAAATCCTACTAATTTTGCTTTACTTGACTATTATAGTGTTCATTACACTTTTAAGCATGGGGAAATAGACTACTTAATTTTGTAATGCTTTTGAAGCATTTCAATAAAATTTATATACTTTTGAAGTTGTCCCTAATAGGGATTGTGATGCAGGTACATCAATTACTTCAAGGCCATCTAGATCATCTCATTCAAATCTCATGGTGGAGAATTTGAGTTCCCTTTCCAAGAGGACAATGAGCCTGAGGATATTCATAAAGAGATTCATGCTTTTTAATAATTTTGTAAGAAGACTTATCCTCTAAGAAATAGGGAGTAGAAGTAACCATTGACCACTTCAACTCCTCTAAATAACTTTGACACTCTTAATACTACATCAGATAACAATACAGAGCCTCTTTAGGGAAGCACCTTTAAACCTAATGTTGATACATCTAATAGGATTGGATATAATATAGTAGAGGATATGAAAAGGATGAAACCTAACATTACCTTGCATGAGTTGACTCAAATCATAGAACAAAGGGATCTATTATTGGAATCTTTATCTAAGAAGCCTAATAAGTCTCAAAACTCTGTACATGCTAATATTTTAATACATAAAATTAAAGTAGATGTTCCTCCTTTACTACTTACATTCAATATATTTGGTAAGAATTTACATAATTGTTTGTTATATTCTAGTGTATCTGTAAATATTATGCCTAAAGGTATTTTTCAGCAATTAGGTTTGACTCCCATTAAATCTAATAGATTTGTAACTCAATTAGATAAATAAAGAGTCAAAGTGATTAGTTATTTGTTAAATGTTCACATGAATTTTTTTTTTGAACCAACTATCTAATAATTCATTAGCATCCAAGTGGTAGACATCCTTGATGATTATGAAATGTTGTTAAGTAGAGACTGGACCAGATCTCTAAATGGTTAAATGTCTACTAATTATTCACATATGTGGTTACCTTGGAAAGGAGTTCTAAATCAGATTAGGAATGAAAGAGAGCCTAAAATGAAGCATATAATCATCGAGTAAAATGCAATAAATGAGAGGGTCAACATGGTTAACTCATATCTAGGTGTTTACACTCTTAACACCACAAAAGTACATAACTCCAAAACTTCTCATGTTATGTCTGGGTTATGAAATCTATATTTTGATAGCGTTAGATGAAAATCAAGTTTTAGAGTAGGAGTGGTATTAATCAATCCCATTGGGAAAAATAAAATGCCTCTTACAAACTTTAGTTCCTATGTACCAATAACTTCACTGAATATGAAGCACTTATTCTTGGATTACAATTGGAAACCAAACATGAGGTTGAAGAAATATTAGTTTTTGGTGACTCTAAATTAGTAGTCAACCAGGTCAAGAGTAAATACCAATGCAAGTTATCATATCTTAAAAGATAAAGTTTAGAGTCTAGGATTTGATTGAATATTTTAATGCTTTTAACATTATTTCCATCCCTAAGGAAGAAAATAAGACTATTGATGAGCTTACCTCAGTAGTTTCAAATATTATGCTAGGTTAAGACTCCTAAAACCTTAGTATTGAGTTGGTTCCATACCATTCAGTCCCTAATAATGTAAACCATTTATAGGCTCTTATTGATGACCAACAGATCCTAGACTTCATGACTAGATCCTAAACTTCATGACTATATTAAGATCATTTGAAGATCATGTCATAGATGAAGTCAATCAAAATATTCTTTAAAGAGTTGGCAAACTCAATGACAAAGTCATTTAGTTAAAGGAAAATAAGATCCTCAAAGGCATGATTGCCTTAGAGAGACTATTTAACATAGACATACTAGTCGAGACTGTTAATATTCCTAAAGTAAGTAGGAAAAATTATAATTACATTGATCTTAGACTTCAAGATCAACTTTAGTTCGTTAATATTGGTATAACTTGTACAAGCATTGAGTCTTAAAGAGCCAAATAATTTTTGGCCAAATATAAAGATGTCATACCATGGTCCTATGATGATCTAAGGATCTTCAATCCAAATGTCATAACACATACCATAACTTTAAAGGAAAATTGTAAACCTTTTAGAAAAAAGTAGAGGACTATCAACCCCATCATAGAACCACTGATATACAAAGAGGTCAATAATATCCTAGATGCCAAGATTGTGTTTCCCATTAGGCACTCCACTTGGGTAGCTAACTCAGTACCAATTAGGAAGAAAATGGTGAAATTAGACTATGCATTGATTTTAGGAATTTTAATAGATCATCTAAAAAGGATAACTATCCATTGCCTTCTCTTGACCAAGTAATCCAAATTATATCTAGTTCTATTATGATGTCCTTTCTTGATGGTTTTTGAGGTTATAACTAGGTGCTAGTGAACCAAGAAGATAGGATGAAGACTACATTTACTATTAAGTGGGGCACCTTCACTTAAAAAATAATGCCATTTTGACTTATAAATGAAAGAACCACTTTTAAAAGGGATATAGATCATGATATCCAAGGTCTTTTAGGAAAGTGAATTATCATAAACATGGATGATCTGACTATCTTTTCTAAAAATAGGGAATAACATATTATGCACCTAAAATAAGTATTTGAATGATGTAGAAGGTATGGGATTTATCTCACCTAAAGAAAAGTATTTTATGTGTTATTGAGGGAAAATTATTAGGACATATTATCACTAAGGAAGGGATCTCTATAGACCCTGATAGAGTTGATGTAATATCTAATATAGAGGCCCATAATAGTAGGAAGGAATTAAAGTCATTCTTTGGTAAAATCAACTTTGTGAGGAAGTTTATTATTGGTTTTGTAGAGACATGTTAAATAAATATGCTTATATCACTTGGAATAAAGAGATAATGAAGGCTTTCAAAGACAACAAAAAGGCAATTAGACAAGCCCCTGTACTCATAAGTCTAGACTTTGCTAAAGATTTTTGTCTTTACTCTTTTGCTTCAGATCATATAATAGCTATATTTATAACTTATAAGATAGATGGATGTGACCATCCAATATATTTTATGAGCACTAACCTTAAAAATGATGAGTTGAACTACTCTTTGATTGACAAACAAGAATGTGCTTTGGTTAAGACAATGAAAATATTTAGGCATTATATTCTTAGGAATAAGGTGTATGCAATCCTACCAAACCCTACCACTAAGCTCATGCTTAATCAAGCTCAACTTGGAGAAATGATAGGTAAGTGGATGTATGTTCCCCAAGAATATGATCTAGAGATGAAGACTATAAAATTGGTAAGGTACTAGGGTTTAATTTAGCTGATTACCAATACTAATCCCAAGACAAGTGTTATGTAGGTAGAGAAACAAAGTTTTAGACCCACTAATTCGTATGACCTCATTATCCACTTAATAATTAATGGTTATTTTCCTAAAATATTAAGTAAAGAATAAATAAGATCTTTAAGGATCAAAACAACTCATTTTTTTAATCAAGGATGGAGTGCTATACCAAAAAACTTTGAAGGCATTTACCTAAGGTGCATTTTCAAAGAATAAGTGGATGAGATCTTGAGCACTTTCCATTAAAAAATGGCAAATAGAAATCCATCTAGAAGGACTTCATCCCACAAGATCCTTAGAGCTAGACTACTAGACTACAATCTTTAAGGATTCTCACAAACATGTGAGAGAATGCCACTCATGTCAAATATTCAAAACTAAAGAGCCCAAGACAGCCATGCCATTAAGACCAATAATGATTGATAAATCCTTTTCCCAATGGGGAATAGATTTTATAAGGGTCATTAACCCTAATTCCTCTAATGGTCAGAAGTATGTGTTTGACTTCTACTAACTATTGCATCACATGAAATGAATTAGTGGCAACTAAATAGTGCAAAAATAAAGAGGTGATCAATTTTTTAGGAAAAAACATATGCACAAGGTTTGGGACATCTATATCTCTAGTTGGTGATAATGGATCTACCTTTATATCCATTAAAATGACTGAATGGGCATATGACAAAAACATTACTCTCAAGTTCTCATCTAACCATTTACCTCAAGACAATGGAGTGTTTGAATCAATAAATAAGAACTTGATGAAATCCATAAAGAAGTCTATAGCTAATAACCCAAGAACATGGCATAATCTACTTAAGTATGACCTTTGGGTAGATAGAATAAGAGTCAAGAAATCTATCAAGGCATCACCATTCTTGATAGTATATGGTCAGGAACCCATATTTCCAATCACACTCAAGTTGATAATGTGCAGGTTCATGCAAGAGTACATAGAGAAAGACCATGAATTTATAAGTTTAAAGTTAATGGACATCATACAAATGGAGGATGCAAGAGAAGAGGATTTTGATAATTTTAGTAGACACCAAACCATAATCAAGAGGTGGTTTCATAAGTGTTTAAAGATAAACGTGTTCAAGTAAGGGGACTTAGTTCTTCTTGGAGACAAGGCATCTGAGCCTAAGGGTAAACATGGGAAGTTCACACCTTTATGGATGGGTCTGTATCAGATTGTAGAGATACTTGGAGACAAAACCTTCAAGTTAAAATAATTACAAGGAGTAAAGTTCACACTACCTACCAATTGGCAATACCTTAAGCACTACTTCTCTGCTGTCCCATTTCGGGTCTTCATGGAGTAAACTATAAGACTAGTTAGAGATACTATAGGTAGGCTCGATTAGTTTCTTTCTATTTTTTCCTTCCCATCCCTTATTTATACATATGTTTGTGTATATTTTTTTTCTTATTTTTTTCTTTCTATTTGGTGTGTTCATTTTCCCTTCTTTCTTCCTTATATTTAATAAGTATGTTCCAAACAACCTTTAGATTAAGATTAATATGATGCTCAAAATAAATCTCATAGTTCAAGAATGCAAGTTTGTTTTATCAGCATTGGTTAATCATGGATCATTAAATTATGAGCTTAATGTTATAGTTAAGAGAAAATAGTAAAGAATAATAAAAAGGTTGATTGTTCCTCGAAATTATAAACCTTGTTTTGATTTGAGTTTGGTTCTAAGAAGGATTACACATGTAGGGTGAAAGACTAGATTATTGAGATATAGTCATGTTTGTACTTAAAAAACATTAATTTTTTGGGATAAAGTTTAAAACCAAGGATGATTATCTAAATATCAAACACTTGACCAAATCCCAAAACCTAGCCAACCTAGTCCCCAACCTTTGGAAAGTCAAAATGACTTGAAAATTATAAAAAATAAGAACCTTATTGTAAAATTCAAGATATTTCTCAACAAAGGTGATTCTAGTAATATCCACTAGGGCTATGGATGCCTAGTTGACAGTGGAGAAGGGGCTTGAGTAGATCTAAATACATCTCTGTTGGGGCTATGGATGCTTGGCTAGTAGCAGTGAAATGCCGAAGCCTTCCCTAAGCTAAATCATGGTTCTTAATGGATATAAAAACATGATGAAATTCAATATCTATGGCTAAATTCATGAACCTATAAGTTTTTATCTAAATCCTATGGCAATCAATAAGTGGAATCAAAACACACACACAACATGGATATATCTTTATGTTTGATCTAAATTTTTCATGTGCAAGATTTATTTTAACCATTAACTAATGTTAATAATGGTGCATGATCAAAGGTAATAATTATCTTAATTATTTGTTTAAACTAGATTCTATGAATTCTAACATATTGCTATATTCCTGGTAGAAGCCACCATTTGTTGAGGTCAACATACCCTAATTTCTGAAAAATGGGGACCATTGTCTTAAATTGTGCAAATTTATACCATAAATTGGAAAATTCACATGATCAAAGTACCATTAGAGTGTTTCCACATTATATTTATTTTAAATTCATCCACACTTGATTTGGTTGGCATATTTGTTCATAATTTTAATTCAATCTAGTCTAAAATTCTAACATTGGATATCTGTGTTTCAAGTTGTAGGTTTAAGTGAGTTTAATTGAAATGGGCAATACTCAAGGTCTTATGTTAAATGTTAAATTTCCCCTTTTACTATCCTTTGGTCTATAAATGATTAATTGATTTCAAATTTGAATTGTTGAAACCCTTAGTCTAGATTTATTCTAAGTCCTTTTGAATTCAAATTTGGTGGGAGATTTTATTTAAATTTTTGTGGGAACACTTTAATTTGACTTAACTTATATTTTATGCTAAGTTCCTCGTTATGTTTATTAACATGACCAAGACCTTAGTCTAAAATATTTGTCTTAAGTTCTTCACATCCCAAGCCCCCTTTGTTTTATTTTTAACTTAGCATGGTCTAGCTAAATGATGGGTCCATTTTATTATGCCATGGACTTAGTTTTATTTTTATCCTAAGGTTTATTCACATTTACTAACATTAAGAAACCTTAGTCTAAATTTTTTATGTTTGGTCTCTTTATTTTCTTGAGCTTCCTTTATCCCTTTTGTTTCCACATGGTCTAACTAACCACCGAGACCTTTTGTTATGTCTATAGACTTAGCCTAAAGGAATTATCCTAAGACTATATTTTATGTCTTTAATTATTCATAGGGTCCTTTTTATTATGTCTCAAAACTTATCTTAAAATATTTTTTTCTAAGGTCTTACCTATGTTTATTAACATGAAATAAAACCATAGTCCAAAACATTATGTTAAGTCTTTTGTTTTTCTAGAGCATTGAATTAAATGTCATTTTTATTTGTAAGATCAATGATATTTATTTGCCTAGATGAATGATATCAATGGTTTAGGATTAAAATTGAAAATTTAATGACCTTGACCCTAAGCTAAATCTCAAGCATCTTCATGAGATCAATGGTATGCATTTACTCAGGCCAAATTGATCTAATGATGCATATTAAGTCAAACTTCAATAGATCCCTAGGACAAGTAAAAAATTAACAAGTGTCATAATCTCATCCAAAGAAAACTCATCATCTAATGGTGTTTGATCTTGAATATCAAGACCCAATGAAACATGTTTGCTCAGATGAGGATGATTTAATAGTGCAAGATGAATGTTAAAAAGTCAAGATGAACGTGAAAATAACACATGGCATATATATGGGCCCAAATTAAAGCTCAAGCATATTTTAAATATTCATGGTATATAGATGAGCCTACACATTCAGATTGATGATCTGTAGAGAAAGAGGTACAATTAATAAGATCAACATTAATGAAACATAATTGATCCTTGCAATCAAGATTAATGGTGTGTAGAAAATGTTGAAAAGTCAAGGCAAATAAAAAAGTGATAAGCATCATAACTATGGGGAATATAGCGAGTATCTAATGGTATTCAAGTTTTCAGATCAAGATCAATGGTCCATGTTGATCTGTGCAAGGATGATCCAATGGTGTAAAATCAAACAAGAATTTTTTAAAAGGAAATGGTCATTTTTTAAGTATGAAAGAGCAAAATTCCACATGGATTCTATGGAGATGACATAGTATAGTCACATAAGCTACACCAATCAGTTTAAGATATTTTGTAGATTCATGGCTAGGCAAAGGCATAAATAGGAAATCTAAATTAGGATCTAAGTAACAAATCTCATGCAAGTTCAAATAGTTACCACCATTAGAGCACTATAAAAAACTTTCAAAAGGCCCTAAGCACATATAGGATCCCTAGTTCGACTTTATATTCACCATAATCAAGATAGAGAAGTTGAATTCTCATCTATATAAGGATAATTCGATCTAGAATTGAACTATAGACAACTAGTGAATAATTTGAACAAATCTATGGCCAATGGTAGAACTCAAGGGACATAACAAAGGATTTGATCAAAACCTTGATTGAAGATCAAAATCCTAGTTTCAAAATAATTAGCTTGACTCATTTAAAAATAGTCATGGGATTGCTTGTGGATAAGATTAAGGGTTTGATTACCTAGTCTAGGAACTTAGAAAAACCTCCTTGAGGATGGAAAATAGTTTCAAGATAGGATGGAGCACTTACTTGGAACCAAGATCACTGATACTACTACACTTAGTTCTCTAGGCCTCATCCCTGATAAAAAAACAAAAACATAGGTAAGACTACTAATAATAATAATAGGATCATGGTTATGATTCTAACTACAAAAGAAAATATTAAGTAAAGCTAGAAACATCAAAAGTCATTAATAAGGGTAGATAAATACCATGATATCATATCAATTCAAATGAAGGAACTCTTCATGAAATCAATTATTGACCTTGTGATAATTGACGAGTAGCATTAGAGAGCAATGAAGACAAAAACAAAAGGGGAATTCAATAGTATAAGGGTCCTAAACATTAGTCTAATTAAGAATATTATTCTTGTAGATAAGAATTAGACATTTTTAAAATGAAATATTCTATTTTTAAAGGCATGTGCAGCTTGTAAAACAAATTGCTTATAGATCAGTCCATTGGGAAAAGTCTAGTGTGTTCTAGAATATTTGTAGAAGAGACAACTATCCTAACACTTATACTTTTATAATTGGATAGGAATTCCCAATATAATTCATTGTATCCTATAAAATGAGCATGGTAAATTGTAAAAAAGGGGGAGAATGCTTAGAACTAAAACCAATTTTAAATTTTGAGCAATTAATATAAACAAGGAATTATGCAAAGTTTGTCCAAATTTGCTTGTGTCTTTTGTTATCTTGGCTTCTCTCTCACTTGTTTGTTCTAACTTCTAGATTTAAATGGTTCTTATGAATTCTTAGTGTATGTATTTGAATTTAGAATTGTTAACTTGTGCTAATGCTAGGTTAATTAAAAATTCTTAGGTTCATTTTATTTTCTTACTCTTCTTGCATTTGGGATATTGTTATTTTCTTGCTGGGGTAAATAATTAAAGTGAACTTGGTTCTTATTTACATTATTTCCCACATTCCCTATATATTTTATTAATGTGTGATAGTATTTGAGCTTACACTACTTCATGTCATACATTGGTTAAGTGCATAGCCAAATGATATTTTAACTTTGTCATGATGTTTGGAATGAAGATCAACATCTCTTCTCTGCCTTACCTTTCATTTTGCTTCTTTTTTAACTAGATCACTCTAGATTAATTTTAAATGTAAATATCCATCATATATTAGTCTTTATATTAGTCCTTGATCATAATTCACCATTCTTTGCATAGCATACTTCATATTTTTCATAGATTAACTATTTGGCCATGGTGGCTCCCAACCACCAAATATTATAAATATTGTGAAATAGTCCACTTGCTTTGCCTCTATTCCATCGATAAATAATAAAATTATCACAACCTAGAACTCATGCATTGAATTCTTAGAATTATAAAAATAAGAAGTGTTCTTGAAAACTCTACACACTTTTGATACATATTCAGGCATCAACAACATGATATATAAGAAAAATCATGAAGGCATATATCTAACATGCCTAAACAAAAAATAAGTGACTGAAGTACTCAGTGATTTCCATGGAAAGTATGGGACTAGTCATAGATAAGGTAGTGTTACATCCCATTCGATACTTAGGGTAGGTTATTATTGGCTGCATGTTTTTAAAGATGATCATGCTCACATCTAGAGATATCATACCTACCAAGTTACTGTACATAGAGAATGTACCCCTACCATACCATTATAGCCTATTATTGAGGCTAATCATTTGTAAAATAAGGATTGGACTTTGTTGGAGTGATCAATTTTAATTCCTCCATATGACAATTTATTTATTATGATAAATGATTATTGTATCCATTGGACCAAAGCTCCATCATTTAATAATTACATAATCAACATTGTAATTAACTCCCATATTGTCACCAAGTTTGGGATGTCTACCACTCTGGTATGTGTAGTCATATAAAATGTGAAAATTGGTAACTTAAGTGTGGCTCATGACACCCAACCCATAGATCCCTCTTGCTTGCTCTCATGACCCTCGTAGATATCTTTTCACTAATTCAAAGTTATTCATAGCCTTCTAAATAGTGATTTCACCTCCTTTAGGAAACATTTCTAGTGATGATTCCATCCCCCCCAGGTCCCATACCCATAGGACAATAGCACCCAAATTGGACTATAGCATCAAAACCTATGGTGTCCATTTTTAGTGCTCCTATCTAAGTGCATTTTTACTACCAATGGTCATTTCCTTCCAGTTCCTATCCTCTTTATTATCAACCTAACACAAATACATTTGACCCAAGACCAATAAATCCCTAAAAAAACCCATTCAAAGTTAATTTATAAGGGTTTGGAAAATATCAAAAATAAAGAAAGAATACAAGCAAGATCATTAAGGTAAACTTCTCAATTCTCTGCATATAACCATCTAATATAGCTACAATCAAATCCAAATCCTTACACCAGTCCTTAGCCACCTAAAGAACACCTAATTTTAACATTTTGCATCTTTATACACACTATTTCATAAAGCACATCAAGTGGGAGAACTACATATGGCTTGATCCTTTTTCAGAGTACTGGTATGTAGGTAATGTGTCCACACAAGGGGTGTGGATACATGTTTAGTGAATTTTATACACACTAACCCCCCCCTCTTTCTCAAAGTTTGTTAGAATATCATGGAGTCTAGGATTTAAAGACTAAATGAACTCTATATGGAGTTTCTTAGACATCTAACATCCAAAATTTTGCAGGCAAGCTCATAAAGAGATAGTGGACAAAACCCAAAAAGCTCAATCCTCTAAAACAACAAAAATAGAAGAGGAATATAACACCAGACCCTAGGGTGTATTATTTTGACACTCCTATCCTTTCATAAAATGAAAGCTAGATCCTGATTTGCAACACTATCCTAGTCCCACACAACAAATTTTAGACTCTATCTCAGCCATTTTAGTCTATTTCTAGCTAAGTCTTATTTTATCCATATTTATTACTATTTTTAGAAAGGTTCAATTATAATTAAATTATAAAAATTAGTATCTTAATTATCTCAATATTAGTTAATGATTTAATTAACTCAGACCTTTAACTAAATTAGGAATAATACTCCAATGTTCTCCAAAATGTTAAATCATTTAGTGAACCTGACTTAATTTGTTTGTGCGTAAAAACCCTAAAAAACCTAGGGTAAATTTCTTGCTAATTTTAACAATATTTTTTTGATTTTTTACTAGCATATTTAAATTAGGAATTGACATCAAATTTTAGAATTACATAGTTATTTTTTTAAAATATTTTATACAAAACCCAAGTTACACATACTAGGTCCCTTTAAATCATAATTTTTCCAATATTTTTTTGATTTTTACCTGCATATTTACATCAAAAATTCACTTCAATTTTTAAAATTACTTAGTAATTTTTAAAATATCTTTTTTCAAAACCCTAGTTGCATATACTAGGTCCCTTTATTTGCTTGAGGTATCACCTTACATCTAAAATCAGATTCTACATAAAAACAAAAATGGATCTCACTTATTTACACATATTTCTTGCATTTCTTACAAATAATAAGGAGACCATACTATCCCTATCCTGTACATGAATGATGAAGTTTACCATATGTTAGTATAATGCTTCATTCTTTGCATTTCATGCTTACTTTTCATAATACAGGATGACATTAAGAAAGTCATTGTTAAACACAGTAAGATACCTCTCCTTCAAAGCAATGTTTACTTGCCTTTAATACAAGATTTCATTACTAACTTTTTATCTCTCATATGGAAAAAAGTTTAAGTTTATCTTGCTACACATACTAGACATATCATAACACATGTACAAGTTTTTTATGCATTAGTGCACCATTTTATGCTTCCTATCCCTTGCTTTCTATCTCTTATATGGAAAAAAATTCAAGTTTATTTTGCTAAACATGGTACAAATGTTATGTTACAAATCAATGTTTTTTCCACATTAGTGCAAAGTTCCATACTCTTTATCCCATGTTTGCTATCTCTCATGTGGAATGTTCTTTATACTCATATTGTTATATAACTTGTAACTCTAATTACATGCATTTCATCCCATATACATGGTTTATACCTAGATGTATCCAACTCTTTAACTAATTTTGAGTATTTTCATAAGCTAACAACCACCTACTAATTTTGAATGTCATATCTCATGCACAAGAAAGAATTTCCTTCTCCTCCTCTCCCCTAAGAGGGTGATAGTTACTTTCCCTTTAACTAGGTCTATGTTATCACCCCTTATAAATGTGAGGCAACCTATATTATTGTCCCTAACGCATGCATTCATACTATAGCTTCTTCAAATCCTCTTTAATATATGTGCTTATATGTTCAATTGAAAACAACTAGGATTTGTAATTATGAGACTCTAAGGGATCAAATCACTAGTATGAACAAGTTAATTTTAGATTTACAAATGTAGAATTAGTTATTACATGAAAAGATCACAACATTAGAAAATCAAATTATAATACAAAAGCCTCAAAGACACCCTAGTGTCAATCATGTATATGGACCTTCACCTAGTCAATTAGTTGCAAGCAATATTACATATCAAAATAAGAAATCAAAGAAAGTAACTATACAACTAGTGATTCAAAAATCATTCAAAGATCAAATAAGAGTTCAAGTGAGGTACTAAGGGAAATGATTAAATTTAAGTTGATCAAACTAACTCCTTTGCATCCAGTGAGAAGATATAGATATTATTATCATATAATGCATAGGCATCACACATATTTATATTTGGCATTGAAGAAACATATATAATAGATAATTGCTAATGAGAAACTTATACAAGGTAAATTAGTCAAACAAGGGATAGTGATATAATAACACATTCACAGAGGGTAAAATTTAAAAATAGTATAAAACTGGTTACCAAAACATAACTTAGAATAACAAAAGGATCAAAAAGAAAAATTAGAGCAAGAAATAGTACCACAAGCACAAGTAAAGAATGAAAAAGATGCAAATCTACCTCTCCAAAATAAGAATCAAATTTCAAAGCAATATGATTTTGGTTAAAAATATATACAGAAATTTTATTATCAAGGTCAAGGGTTGGCAAAGCATGCTCATGACATCACTACTCCTATTCTAGCAGTTAATAATGTTTGTCACCAAGGTTTGGGATTTATTGAAAATTCTAAGGCAAATCATTCACAGACATAATTTATCAAAATAAAATATCTAGATACAATAAAAGTCAGCACTAGCATTCCATTGGTTCAAAATTAAGATGATAATTCTATGTGGAACAATACAGGTTATTATGTTTTCCAAGATTTTTACATTGAATCTGAATATTTAGATTCATATTCATAGCCATTACCTCATGATTCACAATCATACATAATTCCTTTGTTTGATGCACAACATCATGATAGAGAGTCTCCCATGAGACTCATCAGTTAGTATCATTCCTTTTCAGCTTACTTATACATAGCTTATTTTCAATTTCTTGTACATAGTCTCCTAATGCTTTTTTGTTCATATATTCTTTTCAATTACTTGTACATAGTCATTTTATGATTTCTTATACATAGCTTATATACTAAAAATACCAAAAAACATTTAAATATGTCAAAATACAAAAAACATTTAAATAACTCAAAATACCAAAAACATTTCAATTATATACATTATCCAGGCTTTACATTTCTACTACTATGCTAGACTTACATTTTGTTATTCTATGTTATTTTTTTGTTGATCTATCTACATTATCATGATTCACTTGATCTTATTGAGTGTGTGCAGTGAAATCAAGATCCTTGATTGCTTTAATATACCCATCGAGGGGGCATCTTACTTCTACATTTGAGAAATATATTGATATATCTACCCACTAAGGGCATCTTCTACATGACTACACCATCCAAGTTATGCCATTCTTACACCACACACTCTAATTATCATGTTGATGTATATTATTTACTAGCTTGTACATATTACTCTATTGACATTTCACTAGCTTATAGTACTTGTGTATTTCTTAACATATACCTAGTATTGTACTACATGTCTTGCATACTTTCACTTTTTTCTTTGATTAGTTAGATGTAATTGTATTTCTAGTATATTAAATGCCTTCCTTTATTGATTTTCATAGCTAGATTTGATTGCAGTTTTTAGTTCCTGCTTTGTTTCTTGTATGTGTCTTAGGATATTTGCCAATGTCCTTTACTTCTATTCTTGTGTGTGTCTTAGGACACTTACCAATGTCCTTTTATTTTACCCTTTTATGTGCTTGTGGCCCTTGTGTTAACTTGTTTATTTTTAATTGTATGTGTACATGGAATTTGAACATGCCTTGTATGCTTATTTTCTAGTTTGAGTGGCATGTGCTCATGTACCTTGTTTGCTTGACCCCTTGGCCTTTCTTATATGCTTCTTGATTCTTGCCTTTCATGTTTGTTTTTTGATTTACTTCTCAGTTGTTTGGAATTCCTATGATCCACATCATGCATTTATCTTGATTTCTTGGATGCCATGATGGACATCATGCTCCATCCCTCCTTGAAAACTAACACCTAATAACTAACATTTCCAATTTCAATTCAATACATTACACATGTTATTACATTGTTATATCTATCTAAGCATACCCCTATTGATCCAATAATCTCCATTACAAACCATGCTATATATTGAGATATTTTGTCAATTATCATTTCTATATCATGTATTCTCGTAGCATAACACACTTGTAGGGATTTTTATTATGAGGATAGTCATTGTAGGGTATTCATTCCTACCCTCAAAAGAGAGGGAAATAAATAGGGGTTTTATCATAGAGAATAGATCTCCTACCGATAAAAAAATTAGCATTCAAAATGCCCAAAATAACAACCAAACTTCAAATTAGGTAGAATAGACTAGGAAAATAGTGATAATTATAGGACAATTATCAAAATTAGCTAAGGATAATAGTGCTAAGATTGGACTACAACATCATAAAATAGGGTTTCCATGTGTGGCACTCCTATCCAAACTAAAAAAAATTAGATTTTCCAGACATAGGTAGAAAGACAATCTCAGTTACAATTTTGCACATGCAAACCAGTTCAGAATCAATAGTTTTAGTATAGTTTTTCTCAAAGAATCTAGATATAGGGGGAATTATATGTAGCATGATGGCTCTCACTTATAGTTTCAAATTAGGTACTTGATATAAATTCTAGATCAGAATCCATATTTTAGACACCAGTGATTAGGGGCAATGCTCATGACACATTTGACTTCTTTTCTTTTTGAGTTTAGTTTATTACCCATGCATTCTCAGTAGTTTCATGCATTATTCCATATGAAAGTAGTTGACATCATTTTGGAGTGTATTTCCTACAATCCTAACCTTCACTTTTCTGAGTGACTTCCATATAAGCCTATTGCCCAATTTTGGAGTGGCTTTCATACAAGCCTAATCTCCACCTTTTTTGAGTTGACCAAGATTAGCCTAGTTTTTATTACACATTTGGCTATCCATACCACATTTTTATATTATAGAACATTTATGGGCTTCAAAATCCATCCCATACAACACATATTCATACCAATATTAGTTTATAGCTTCACTTCATGGGGCAATGATGGAGCCAAAGGACTAGCTAGACTTTGTGTTCTTGAGCCACCTACTTAGAGGAATTGGACATAGTCTAAACATTGATTAGCACAAGTATGATCACCTAGATTCACTTAGTGGGTGATAATGGAGCTAAATGTCTAACCTTTGCATTCTTGAGTCACTCTAGTGAAATTAAGCACTTAGTTCTATTTGTGATATTAGTCTTGGTTTAGTACATACCCAACATTACTCAGCATCATAATAGGTTTTGTATTGGTTTACATACTTGATGAGGTGTGTTAATTCCTTTATCTTCCTCTCTCTTACCTATCTTTATACGTTCATATTGTATATATAGTGTATCTAGTAAGAATTATTTTACTCTTTGTTTTCTATTGTAGATTTACACTTCAAAACATGTTCTCTCTATGTACACTCAACATCACACAGCTTCATGAGCTTCACCCTTATAAGTAAGTTTATGTACACTTTATATTTTTCCTTTATCCTACTATTTCACTTTTTTGCATCACTAGAATAAAAGGGGGCAAATGTAGTCATATAAAATGTGAAAATTGGTAACTTAAGTGTGGCTCATGACACCCAAACCATAGGTCCCTCTTGATTGCTCTCATGACCCTCATAGACATATTTTCATTGATTATCAATCATTTGTAGCCTTTTAGATGGTGATTCTACCTCCTCCAAGTAACATTTATAGTGATGATTCCACTCCCTAAGATTCACACCCTTAGGTCAATAGTACCTAACTTGGAATATAGAATTAGACCCTAGGGTGTCCATTTATAACACTCATATCCAAGTATATTTTTATTACCAATGGTCATTTCCTTTCAATTCTTATCCTCCTTCTTATCAGCCTAATGTGAATACATTTGACCCATGACCAAAAAATCCCTATAAAATCCTATTCAAAGTTCATTTAGAAGGGGTTGGTAAATATCACAAAGCAAGCAAGAATACAAGGAAGACCATTGAGGCAAACTTTCCTATTCTCTACATATAGCCATCTAATATAGTTAAAAGCACATCCAAATCCTTACACCAATCCTTGGCCACCTTAGGCACACCCAATGTTAGAATTTTACATCTTTATACATACTATTGCACAAAGCACATCAAGTAGGAAAACTACATATGGTTGGATCCCTCTTTAGAATATTCGTATGTAGGTAGTGTGCCCACACAAGGGGTTTGGATACATTTTTAGTGCATCTTACACACACTAAGCCCCCCTCTTTTTCAACGTTTGTTAAAGCATCATGGATTATAGGGTTTGAAGACTAAATCAGCTCCATAGGGAGTTTCATAGACATCTAGCATTTAAAATTTTATAGGTAGGCTCACATAGAGATAGTAAACAAAAATTAGAAAGCTCAAGCCTCTAAGACAATAGTGACATAAGAATATTATAGCATCAGACCCTAGGGTGTCTTTTTTTGATGCTCTTATCCTTTCATAAAATGAAAGCCAGATCCTGATTTGTGACACTATACAAAGAAAATGTCATATGATGTCTTAACCATCTTAATCTATTTCTAGCTAAGTCTTATTTTCTCCAAATTTATTACTATTTTTAGAAAGGTTCAAATTATAATTAAATTATTCAAATTAGTATCTTAATATTATTTACTGATTTAATTAGCTCAAACCCTTAACTAAATTACAAATAATACTCCAATATTCCCAAAAAATTTAAATCAATATGTGATAATAGTCCCACTTTATCTTCTGTCCAATTTAATAAATGGGCCTATGAAAATTAGGTAATCCTCTAGTTATCATCCAATTATTATTTCAAGGTAATGGGATAGTTAAATCAACTAATAAAAACTTGTTAGATGTAATTGATAAAGTCTTACAAAAGGTACATAGGGATTGAAATAATTTGTTATATTTTCCAATATGGTCTGATAGGACTAGGGTTATTCAACCCTTATAACATCATCATATCATATTTTTTAAAGACAAGGCCCAATATTTCTAATTAACTTGATAATCCCCATATTATAATTCATGAGATACTACTTAGAAGTAGGTGAAAAATAGAAGATTTTATCCTTAACCTTATTCAACTAGAATAAAAATGTGATGCATAATTAATACATTTTATAAAACACTAAGGAGTCATCAAATATTGGTTTGGAAAATGATCCAAAGTGAAATCCTTTTATATCCATGATCTAGTCCTTATCTAGGACAATGTTCATGATAAAAAGGGATAACATGATGTTGATGCATGCATATGTATCATAGGTGGTTATAAGTGTTTATGAAACACTACGCATTTATAAATTTAGGCAATCCAATGCATGAGTTTTAGGTTGTGATAATCTTGTTACCTTTGGTGGAATAATGATAGAACAAGTTAATTGTTTCACAATATTTATAAAGTTTGGTTGTTTGGAGCAACCATGGCCTGATAGTTAATATTTATGAAAATGAAAGTAATAATGACTAAGAAAAGTGAATTATGTTCAAAGAACTAAATTTAAGTCTAAGATAAGATGGACATTCACAATTAAGCTACTATAGACTGAATACATGAAATAAAAATCAAAAGGGTATGGAAGAGAAGGAACATATTAATGTTAATATTTAACAAAGATATTATGATAAAGTTCAAATATCATCCAAATATGTACTTAAAACCAATGTATAACATGAAATAACATATGCTCAAACATTTATACACATCAGGAAAGCATCTAAGGAAATGAAATAATACAAATAAGATCTTGATTTACTTTGAAAATTTATTCCTATAGGTAAATAACATAAACACATCCACAAGAAGAACATAGAAAACAAAATAAACCTAATAACTTTCAGTCAACCTAGCATTAACACAAGTTAACAATTCTACATTTGGAAAGTGCACATCAAGAATCAACAAGAACCATTCAAATTTAAATTACAAACTAGAAAATTGAGAGAGAAGACATGATACAATTCATATAAAAAATTGAGACAAACGTTTTAGACTTCCCTATTCACATTAATTAATCCAAAATTAGTACACAGTATTTTTTCTCAAAACTTCCTCTCCCTTTTTAGTGGATAATACCTATTTATATAGATAATTCATGAGATATGTCAGTTAGTCATGTCAAATGTTAAGGATATCAATCGTTTTATAACCATTATATAACCTTTTAAACATTCCAAATGACTAACATATAGGCAATGTGCTTTACAAGTTGTGCATGCCTTTACAAAAAAGAATATTCTCTTTTCAAAATATTACACATGTTAAGTTAAAAAATGAATATTCTTAAATCAACTAACTTGACCATGAGGTCCTTGTGCTAATGAAATGACCTATTGCTATTGTTGCAAGATCTTCATTTTCTTGGTATGTTGCTTATCAATTAACTTTCGATTGACAAAAGGTTCCATGAAGAGTCTATCCTCTTGAGTTGTTGGGTCTTTAAATTATTTGTCATCCTTTACCATGGGTTCTTTCATGCTTATTGCATTTCCAATTCTTTCTTCAACATTAAATATCATGTCTAAGATCTTGCTATTGTCAACCCCAATCTTTCCTTGGCTCTAGTTTCTCACCTCCTACATAACTTTAGCAGCTCTCAACTTGAATTCTTCATCATTGATTAGTCCTGTAGGGCTAAGAGTAGTGGGATCTATGATCATGCTCCGAAGTATATATTCCATCTTACTTATTAGTTTTTTTCCATCTTCATGAAGTTCTTATAGGTCCTTAGACCAATTTTTTAGACCCTTGATCTTATCCACCAATATTTCCATGGCCATGTTTAGGTGAGTTAAGATAATTATTTCAAAGTCAAGAATTTGATCTTCTATCAAGATACTGATAAAATCCTTTACTTTTTTATTGGAGATTTGCCATTGGTGGACTACATTCATAGCCACATTGATTTTTTGGCTCACCACACTCTATCTAGATTTCGTTGATTTCAAAGAGTTGAACATATCAAACAAAGATGCTTCAAACATATTTATCATGGCCTCAAGCACTAAAAATATAGCCTAATTTTCCAACTTATCCTTATATTAATACATGCCTTTGAGGGTAGCTTGAAATTATTATGATTGTGATTGGGCCAATTCAATCATGTTCTCAAAATTTTGGCTTTCTACGGGCCTCTATCCTCCTATTAGAGTCAAATTGGTCAATGGTTCTAATTTCTGGAAAATGATCTCCTCTCCACTAACCATGAAATTTTTCTCTATTACTCTCTACATTACAGCTATCTTTGGGTCAAACTTGACACCAACTAAGGATTATGCTACCTAGGGAGCTAGGATCTCCATTTGTGATCCACTTGATTCTTCTATAATAACCAATCTTTTTTCATCTTTCTTTTGTAGATCCATAATCCATGGATTGATTTATTCATGTATAGGGATGTTGATAGCTTACATCATAACCCAAAGATGATATGTAGTAGGCACTTTCTATAATTTCATTCCATAAAAAAACCACTCTAGAATAGTTGGTCAATAAATAAAATTTTCTTCACTAAAGAAGTTAACTTCATCCAAAGGAGGATTGAAAGTCACCTTGGGTTTCTTGGTATTTACTGGAACAATGGCCAACTTAGCTATTCTCTTTGGAGGGGTGGCATCAAGAACTAGATCCAATATTTACTTCCCTTTTTCTTCCTTTATTTCCTCCATTTTTTAATCATCTAATTCATAGGCTAGTGATAACATTTTAATTACATCCTCTATATTTTCATCAGGGTCTAATACTACATATGTACCTCTTTTTGAGGTAATTCTTATTATTTTTCCTATGTTAAAGATGATACAATCTCATTAAGCCTTCATTCCTCTAGTCTCTACTCAATATGTGTCTTAATTTTATGCTCTATTAATGGTTGAGTTGATGGAGGTCTAGCAGGTGCACTACTTAATAAATGGTATTTCCTAGGCCCAAGTTTCCACCTATAATCTCCTTTATGGTTTCTCTCTAGTCTGGGGTCAAGTCTAAGGTTATGCTCCTTCAACCTATTTTTGACCTTAGAGTAGCTAGATGCCTTGGTGTAAATAGGGTCAAAATCACAAGGTTGATGATCATAAGACACATTAAACATCCCTTTGGTTTTCAAATGCTCTTTAACCCTTAAATAAGGGTCTTACTACCATAGCTCATCAATTTACATCTTGAAGTATGTTCTATGTTTGGATGCTACTTCAATGTTCTCCCATTATTTGAATATGGTCCTCTAAATATTTATTGGGAGGATATGGAGGAGCCCTTTCTTCTTGGCCCTACACAGGCCATCAATGCTATAGAGTAATTGATATGCTACTTCATATTCTATTATCTTATTAGGGATATGGATGGGTAATTTGAGTGGTTGGCTTTGAGTTCCTTCAATTTTGATGATTGTATAATATAGATACAACTAGATATTTCCCATAGTCTCAACATAATTCTTGACTAGTAGGCTGACCCTCTCCATATGATGACTAGTTATAGCCACACTAAGGGCTGGATAGATGCAGTCAAAAATGTATTGAATGTGATCTCTATACTTGAATATGTGCAACTTGGAGTAATATTTTAGAACTATTTGAGTTCCACTAGGTGACCATTCCATCAAGTTGGGAATTTTTTTTATTATACAAAGGGCATCCAAAAGGTATGACATCTTGTAGAAATGGGTTCTCTTCTTTTGCTTGATTGTAAAAATATATATACTCAAAGAGATGTAGATAATTTCACCTAAAGGAGGGGTCAACTACTTTTCAACCATGAAGTAGACTATAGGTTGCCAAACCTTGTCTACAAAGTAGTGGTTGCTTCCCACACAATCTATTCAACATGGTTATATTCATCCTAATTCTAGGCCTCAATTGGCTAATTAGGATGTTCTTGTTGAATTTTGAAAAGAACTAGTTCTTAGAATATAAACATAAGGCTAGAATGTCTTTCAAATTATTCTTTTAGGCCTAGGCATTGATATAAGGTAGGTCAACTTGGGGTTTGCGCAATTTATAGTAGTTTTCAAATGTTGAAAAATAAATATAGGATACATTATGTGAATATATTCATTGATTAACCAACCCTTATCTATTTTACCATCTTTAAAAAATGGATCAAGGATATCGATGCAATGTAGTACCTCAATTTTTTCTATCATATAACATATGGCCATCATTTGGATTGTGACTATATCATAGTACATCCTTTTGGTAGACACATTCTTCTCCTCCTCCTGGGTGATGGGCTACTAGTTCTCAATGGTCCAAAACAACTTCGACAAATTATTATCACCATATTTAGAGAAATATAATTTAACTCTGTATCCTTGAAAATCCTACCCTTGGCATTCATAGTTAGATAAAGTTCCACGTCTTCTTTTAAAACATCATTCCTACCTACCATGGCTATGAATTGATCGGGTTACTCACTAATGGACTATAATTTGATTATGGATTGAATTATCTTTGTATAAGTGATAATTCATGTTCTTTAGCTTGATTATGATGAATATAGGGTTAAATTAGGGATTTTCTATTTTATAAGGGTTTTTTTGAGGTTTTCATAGTGATTTAATGGTGGCAACTTGTTCAAATAATGAGTTTCATGCCCTAGATTTTTTTTAGATTATGTATTTATACCTTTGCCTTATATGGGTCCTTAAAATATCTTAGTCTAAGTTGTCACTTATGTGGATCCATCATGTCATATAGCTCATTAATATTTAAAAAGTGACCATTTATCTTTTAAGACACATGTCAACATCTCATTGGATCTTAGCTTGTTGAAAATTCTACCTCACCTTTCACCATTGATTTGGATCCAAAAGGTCAAACTTTATTGGTTGATTTATGTTTGGCATTCAAGATTATACCATGTGTTGATTTCATATCCCTTCTCTATGCCTCCAGCCATCATTTTCCTCTTGGACAATGCCTTTACAACATGTGTCAGCTTCTCATTCATCCTTGGTTTATTTTAAAAGTTAGATTTTAATATGCACCATTAGATCAAGGTTACATAGATCAATGTGCACCACTGATCTAGATCCTCTAGGTTATATCCTTTGCTTTGTGAGCCATTGATTTTCTATCTCAATCTATGTGATGGTAGCATTTGTCACCCTTTTGATCTTCTCAAGGCTTTGTTAGAGTTTTCAATGAATGTTTAGTGTTGATTTAAATGCATACATCTAGCCACACACCATTGATCTCTAGGATAATGTTTGAGCTTAAACTATTCATTACGATCATGACACTTATCATCTCCATGCTTGATCATAGGGATTTTTTACTTTTCAACCTTCACTTCACACTATTAGATCATTTTTTATAGATCAAACATGATCCATCAGATCTTAATCTAATGGGTTGAACAATATTAGATGCTTTTTTTTCTCTTGTCAAAATTGTGACACTTATCACCTTCTCACTTATCTTGGGGATATATTGAAGTTTTTACTTGATAAGCACCATGGATCAAAATGTATACTCTCAACTATGTATCATCGATCTTCAAGAAGATGATCAAGCTTTAACTTGGGGTCATGGATTGACTTTTCAACTCTAATCTCATACTATTGGACCAACTTTGCTTGAGTAAATATGCTCCATCGATCCTGTAGATAATAAAATAAGGCAAGTAAGGATCGGTAAAAATAGAGAACTTAGGATAAAGTCTTAGTATATGGTTTTATTTATGTTGATAAACACAATAAAACCTTAGGATAAAATTTTTAGGCTAAGTTTTAAAACATAATAAAGGGGATCCAATGTTTAGTTCATCTATGAAAATAATAAAGAATTAAGGGGGCCACGGGACAAAAAGAACTTTAGCATTAAGATTTTAGACTAGGGCTTTATTCATGTTAATAAACATGACTAAAACTTTAGGATAAAATATAATCTAAATTTTAAAATAATATAAATTATTCCTATATTTTTTTCAAATAAATAAAACTTGCATAAATTTGAATTCAAATTAAAATGTCCTATGTTAAATGATATTCTAAGGTATAAAACCCTTGGTTTTAACACTATTTAATCATGAATTCAATCAAACCATTAAAGACTTGAATATTAATAAAGGATCAAATTATAATTTGAAGTATGAAACCCTAAACATTGTTCACCCACTTGAGAATCCATTAAACCTACATCTTGAAAACACATGAAACAACCATTAACAAAATTAGGCAAAATAAGACAAGAATCAAGTGGAGAGGTGCTAGTAAAGATAAATGAGATCTAGGTGTGGGTGATATTTAAATAAATAACTCAGATCAAGTACAATTTTTAAATTCAAAGAATATTTATTTAGAAAATTTGAAACAATCATCCCCATTTTCAGAAATTAGGTATGTTGACCTCAACACATGACAACTTCTAGGGGAAACATAACAATATGTTAGAATTCATAGACTCTAGTTTAGACTAATAACTAGGATACTTATTCTACATAATCAAGTACCATTGTTAAGATTAAGCCATAATTAATAAAAGTCTCACACATTTAGGATTAGGGTCAAACATTAAATCATACCCATGTTATGTGTGTGCTTTGATTTCATTTATTGATTGCCATAGGATTTGGAGAACAACTTTCAGATTCATGGCATTGACCATTAACATTGACTTATAGTATATTTAGATATTCATTGAATATCATGCTTTAGCTCAAATAAGTCTTAGACATTTCTCTACTACCAGCCAAGCATCTATAGCCTTGGTAGAGATACCTTTGGAGCCACTCAAGGCCTTGCTCCACTACCTGCCAGGCATCCATAGCCTTGGTGGAGATTACCAAAATCACCTTTTCTTAAAAATCTTGAGGTTTGAAATAAAGCTCTTATTTTTGTATTTTTTTATATGTTTTACTTTATAACAAAGGTTGAGAACCATATTAGTTAGGTTTTGGTATTTGGTCAAATATTTGATCCTCAGACAATCATCCTTGGTTGTAAACTTTGTCCTAGGTAATTAATGTTTTTTTTAGTGCAAACATGACTTTCTCTTAATAGTTCAAACTTTCATTATACATAATCAGTCTTTATCAAAATCATACATGGATCAAGAACAAGGTTTAAGATTTTAGGAACAACCAATCTAAATACTAGCTCTTACCAATTTATCAAAACTATAACATCAAACTCATATTTCAAGATCCATGATTAACCATTTGAATAAGTCATACCAATATTCCCTATTTGTTGGGTTCCTTTGAGGAATTACATGTTTTGGAGCTTGAGGACTATCTTGAAAAGACTTATTGAAATTAGGGAAACAAAATAAAGGAAATCAACCCATAAACAAGCAAATTGATATTTACATACAGTATGTACAAACAAGGAGTAGGAAGGAAAGAAACATGAAAGAAACTAATCGTAGCCTACCTACACTAACTCTAACTAGTATTATAGGTTACCCCATGTGGCCTTGAGGTGGGGTAGTAGAGAATTAGTGTTTGAGATATTGCCCATTTGTTGGTAATGTGAAATTTTCTCCTTGCAAGTCCTTAAGCTTGAAGGTGTTGTCTCCTAGTATTTTAGCAATTTGATAGGGACCAATCCACAAAGGTGTGATTTTTCCATACTTCCCCTTAGGTTCAGATGCTTTATCCCAAAGAATAACCAAGTATTCTTATCTAAACACCTTAATTTTAGAATGTTTATCAAACCATCTCTTCACTATGGTTTGATGCCTACTAAAATTGGCAAAAGCTTCCTATCTTGCATCCTCCATTTGGATAATGTTGAGTAACCTTGAACTTGAAAAATATTTATTTCCTCCTTCCATGTACTCCTACATAAACTTGTAGGTTGTAAACTTTAAATTTATGGGGAATACATGTTCTTGACCATACATGAGTAGGAATGATGATGCCTTTATAGCTTGATTGTCTCTTATTCTATTAGCCCAAAGGGCATACTTGAGTAACTTATGCCAGGTTCTTGGTTTTTTAGTAGTAGACTTTCTAATAGCCTTGATCAAATTTTTGTTGGTTGAATTAGAAACCCCATCTCCTTAAGGTTAATGATTTGATGAAAACCTGAGAGTAATGTTGTTGTCATATTCCCACTTAGTCATCTCAATGGATATGAAGGTAGATCCATTGTCACAAACTAGAGATACTAGTGTTCCAAATCTCGTACATATGTTCTATTCTAAGCACTTTATCACATCTTCAGTCCTACATTATTTGGTTGCCACTATTTCTATCCATATAGTGTAGTAATCAGTAGCAATGAACACATACTTATATCCTTATAAATAATTGGGATTAATGACTTCGACAAAATCTAATCCCCATTGAGCAAAATGTTTGTCAATCATCACTAGATTTAAAGGCATGGTTGTTTTAGGCTCTTTGGTATTCAAAATTTGGCATTGATGACACTCTCTCACATACTTGTGAACATCTTTAAATATAATAGGCTAATAGTAACCAATGCTAAGGATCTTATGTGTTTTTATCCTTCCTGTAGAGTGTCCACTTCCAAGCCTCTCATGGAAATACTTAATATCTCATTAGCTTCCTATTTGAAAACACATTTCAGGAATATCCCTTCATAGTTCATTTTGAAAAGTATTTGATCTTTGATCAGGAAATGAGTTATTTTATGCCTTAAATCTCTCATTTTCTCCCTAGTCAACCCTATAGGACAAGTTTCATTGATTATCAAATGAAAAATGAATCATACCAATCATTGGGTTGAAAATTTTGTTTCTCTACCTACATGACACTTAAACTAGGCTTAGTATTGGTAATTAACTGAAATAATACTTGTCACCTTACCAATTTACCAATCTTAATTTCCATATCATATTCTTGAAGTATGAACATTCACTTACCTCTCCTTTTCCCTAATTCACATTTACTAAGCATGAGTTTAGTGGAAGTGTCTAGTAGTAATACATTCACCTTATTTCTAAGGATATAATGTCTAAATTTTTTCACTATCTTTATTAAATCACATGATTACTTGTCAATCAGGGAATAGTTTAACTCATAATTTTTAAAATTAGTACTCATGAATGTAATAGGATGATCCCATCTATTTATCTTCTAAGTTAGGATAGATGCATCTATATAGTTTGAAGTAAAGGAATAAAGATAGAAATATTTTGAAAAATTAGGGCTTATCAATACTAGTGCCTTCATTATTTCTTCTTTAATGTCCTTGAAAGAATTTATAGTCTTTTCATTCTAAGTTATCTTGGCTTCTTTCTTCAACATATCATTCAAAGGTCTCACTATTTCTACAAAACTAGAAATAAAATTCCTTATAATGTTGATCTTCCTAAGGAAGTATTTCAATTCATTTCTACTATTAGGGGTTTCTATTTTAGATATAACATATATTTTATTAGGGTCTATATAAATATCCTCTTTAGTTATAACATGTTTTAAGAATTTTACCTTAGTGACACATAAAATGGTCTTCTTAGGGTTGAGAGAAATTCCATACCTTCTACACCTTTAAAATACCTATTGCAAGTGCATGATATGATCCTCTTTTTTTGAAAATATCATCAAGTAATCCATGTAAATGATAATGCACTTACCTATTATCCCTTGGAAAGCATGGTCCATTTATCTTTGGAAAGTGGCACCTATATTTATCATCCCAAAGGGCATCCTTTTGTAGGAAAAGGTGCCCCACTTAGTAATGAATGTAGTCTTTAATACGTCTTCCTTATTCACAAGCACTTGGTTATAACCTAAAAATCCATCAAGAAAAGGCATCATTGCTGAACCACTAACAATTTGGATAATTTGATCAAGAGAAGACAAATGATAGTTATTCTTTTCAAAATCTCTATTCAAATTTTTAAAGTCTACACACAATTTGATTTCCTAATTTTTATTCCTAATAGGCACTAAGTTAGCTACCCAAGTAGTGTGTCTAATGGGAAACACTATCTTTGCATCTAGTAACTTATTGACTTCTTTGTATATTGGGGGTTCTTAGATAGGGTTAATTGGTCTTTATTTTTGCCTAAAAGGTTTACAATCTTCTTTTAAAGGTATGGTATGAGTGATTACATTAGGATAAAAGATATTTAAGTAATTATATGACCATGATATAAAATATTTATACTTGTTTAACAACTCTTTAGATTTTTTCAACTCTTCATTAGTGGTGGTTGTACCAATATTCACTAGATGGGGTTGACCTTGTCTTCCTAGGTCAACTACTTTGTAGTATTTTCCATTAACTTTGAGAACTTTGACATTTTCAATTGGTTTATTTGTATCAAATAATATTTATAGGGAAATCATGCCCTTGGGAATTTTATTATCACTTAATAACATAATTCTATCATCAATATTGCCTTTATCAAGAGAATTTTCATTGGATTCATCAATGATGTGAGCCTTAAATACTCTAGAACTATTCATGAGGTCTAAAATCTATTGGTCATCACTAAATACCTATAAATAGTTACTATTAGGGACTAAAAGACAAGGAATCAATTCAACACTAATGTTTCCTAGTTTAGATCTTGGTTGGGCATAAGATTAGCTACAACTAAGGCTAGCTCATCATCAATCTTGCTTTTTTCCCTAGGAATTAAGATAATGTTGAAAGCATCAAAATACTCTATCAGGTCCCAAAATCTAAAATTATATTTCTTAAGATAAGATACTTTTCACTAATATTTAATTTTTACTTGATTGACTACTAGATATGAATCACCATGAACTAGCAATTCTTTTACCTTATGTTTGATGGAAAATTGTAGTCCTAAGATCAAAGCCTCATACTCTAACATATTGTTAGTGCAATAAAAATGAAGTTTGTATGAAGTAATAAATTCTTTTACAAGATGATTAATCAAGATAATTCCAACTTTAGAACCAAACTTACATTTAGCAACATCAAAAAATAATTTGCATATTCCAAGAATATCATGAGTATCTTTAGAGTCACATACCTTAGAGGTGCCAAGAGTATTCAAAATTGGCCATATTTACCATTTCATTTACAACATTGTACTTGGTGATCATATGTTTCATCTTTGGTTCTATTTCAATTTGAATTTGATTTGGCACTCCCTTCTATGGAAGCCACATGTGGGAATAGTCAATAGACATGTAACCATTCAATGATTTTGTCTAGTCTATACTAAGAAGCATCACATAAGAATCAATTATATCAACCACTTGGATGTCAATAAACTATTATATCCTTGGTTTAGCTACAAGATACATGTGAACATTTAGCAATTTTCCAATTACTTTCACCCTAGATTTATCTAATTGAGTAACAACCCTATCAGATTTTATTAGAGTAAAACCAAGTTACTCATAAATACATTTAAGCATGATCTTTGTAGTTACACTAGAATATAATAAATAATTATGAAAATTATTACTAAACATTCCAACTATAAGCAAGAAAGGTGGGACATCTGCTTTATTCTTGTACATTGCATTATTAACATTTACAGTCTTGGATGACTTACCAGGGTTATTAGATAGAGATTCCATAAATAAATCTCTTTGCTTAGTGATTTGAGTTAGTTCATGCAAGGTTATGTCAGCCTTAACTTTATTCATTTCCTCAACTATATTTTACCCACCTCTAGTATAATGATTAGAAGGATCAAAATTAGGCTTAGAAGTACTTCCCTTTGGAGGCTCAAGATTATTGTTAGTTATAAGATCAAGAGGAGTGTCAAAATTATTTGGTGGATTTGAATTAGTCAAGGGCTGATTCTACTACCCATTCCTTGAAGGATAAGTCTTATTCAAATACTATTGAAATACATGCAACTCTTCATGAGTGTCCTCAGGGTCATTATCTTCTTGGGATGGGAAGTCAAATGTCTCCACCATAAGGGTTGTATCTACAGACTTGGATGACCTTGAAGATATATATGTCCCTACATAATTATCTATATTAGGTGCAGTTTTAGGTGTATTTAAATCATCCTAAAAGAATTCAAAAGTGTTACAAAATTCAATGCAGTCTAACTCACCATGCTTTGAAGTTTTGTGAACCCTATAATATTTGGTTAGAACAACATCACAAATATTAATTTTAGGGTTGTTTTTACTTATCGATGACTAATTATTGTTATTTTTACTAGTGTTACAATTATGAAACTAATTTTTAGGTCTATTGAACCTTTTTATATGATTAATTCCTATTAGAGTTCTCCCTAGTATTGCCTACTTACTTTTGTAATTAAAGGAAGTCGGTACTTAGGTTTTAAACCATCTTAAGTATGGATTCAGTTTCATTTTTTGGCACCTCTAAATTTTGAACTTGATTTTTATTACTTTTTTTGTCATCAAATTATTTATTCTTGTGGATGAAATCCATTTGTAGCATTATTTAATAATACTAGATTTTGGCTAGGATGAGCATGGCTTAAGGGTATTGGTTCAATACTGGTGTTTGATTTAAATTAGGAACATTATAATTCACATTAGTAATCAAATTTAGTGCTAGGAAAGTGGGGTTAACATTGGTAATGGAATATGCAAGTTGACCTTGAGGTTGAATTTGATCATTTATCATTATAGCTTCAACATAGGCTAAGGCCAGTGTGTTTATGACTCCAATAAACCTCTTAAGAAATATAGAATTCATGGGATCCAAAGCATCCTTATATATTTCTAAATTAAAGACCTCATTAGATCGATAAGGAGCTATGGTTATAATGAACATCTTCTGGAATCTAGCATTGAATCCTCTTATGGTCTCATTAAAATATCTTTTAACAGTGGTGAATTATTCATAAAAAATGCAAGGACTTATGATCTCACCAAATTGATCAATAAAGATCCTATTAAAATCATTCCATCTAGTGATATAATTCTTTGAAATGTTGAATAAACACTTGTATTTAGTATCTTTGAAAGTAAATGGAAACAATCTACATGCTACATCTTCATGAAATACATTTAAAGTCCTAAAGCAACTTTGAAAGATTTAATATGCTCTTCAGCTATGATAATACCATTAAGACTAAAATATGGAAAATATTTCTTAGGGTTTTAGGGTAGGTCATGTACTTGATTAGGTACATTGATGGAATATCCACCTAACCAAGACATACCTTGATAAATATTAAACATGGAGCACTTTGAATAGGTGAAGTAGGTTGAGATTTAGAAACCCTTTGCTTACCTTTATCTTCTCTTGCTTTCCTATGATATTCTAATGAAAGGAGAGGCACTCTTGATTTAGACCTTGAATTAGTCGTAATCCTTGATAGTTCCATCTTGTAAATCTTGAGTCCTATCCAAAATATGACTCAAAAACCTTATCTTTGCAAAGATGAATGATCTTCAACTTAATTCTTGAAAATAACAAGCTAATTCTTACCTATGACTAGATTTGCACGTTTAATATCACTAAGTTAGGTAGACTTTACACAAGTTTGTGTAAATTTATTCAAATAACAACTATTTTTTACTAAATAAGCTCAACTATATATCTAAATTTAAGAATATCAATAATAATTACAAGTCTAAGTCCAAATAAACCTAAATTTTCAAGGAACCAATCAATCTTTGAGAAAATTCATTGTCACTAATTTCAAATAAGGAAGATTTATAGATCTCGAGCTACCTTTGCAAAAATTTACCAAAAAAATTCAAATAATGGTATTCTTCAGCTAAATGAGCCTAAAGATTGGTCTCAAGCCACACATACACGTGATCTTTAGATAAATATGATAAGAAAAACACAAATGTACAAAGAATTCATTGATCTTTAAATAAAATCCACTAAAATTATTAGGGAGTTGTCAATTATGTCATGGTGATGTCATGGAGGTGTCCTAGTGAGTGGATGAAGTGCTTTGATAGTCTAAGGGATAATGACAAAGTGTGCAATGTGCTTGTCCTAGTATGCCTAGTTGATCTTTAGAGTTTACATGGTTCAAGATGTTTAGGGATGAGTATGGAGTATTGATAATGTTAAAGAGGTCCCTAATATGTTATATAAGTTTTTATTGATTGTATTCATAAGTGAAATTCATCTAGACATTTTGGGTCTAATGGTAGAAAATTTGAGTAGGCAATTTGATGACATCATAATTGCCACATGTGGATGAGTCAAGGGGATTTGTTCATATGGTTGTGATAAAATTAGTCCCTAGTTTCTATGCACAAAGTATCAAATCTATCATTGAATCACGTCAAAAGCTATTCAAATGCAAAGTTGAGCTCCTAGGTATTTTGATAGTGTTTTCCTATACTTAGCCAAATTTGCATGAGGTAAGAAAGAACCATGTAATCAATTTGGCGATGGTATATATTAAACATATGGACATTTCAGGAGAAGGTGATCATATGAATTTTTTATTTTTATTCCTAATTTATTTTATTTAAATTTCATATCATGCACCAAAGTGCGTCAAAACATATGCATGTGAAAAGTTGGCCTTTTAGGTAATTCTTAACATTGTTGGCTCTATCGAAGAAAAATATGAGTGAGAAAATTAATGGAATTATATCTCACACATGTAAAGGTTTGAGGAGTATTTTTATGAATTTTTATATTCTCCTATGTGAGGATATCATATGGTCCAAATTTGAAAACATGCAAGTGAGAAAGGTAAGAAATATGACTATGTAGAGTTGGCCTTTTAGGAAGATTGTAATGGTTCCCATACTTGGTCATTTTTGCACAAGTTAAAGTTTGAGAAACATCAACAGAGTGAGTTTAATCTAATATGTCAAGATGTATTGATATGGTTCCAAGTGTTTAATGTTTAACATTGAGTAGAGACAAAGATTGAGCTTCTTCCAAGGATCAATGGTGAGAGGGTGATTGTACATCTAGATCTATGGTGCATAGTAAGTCAAATGGGTCAAAGTGTTTGATGCTTAAACCAAGTAAAGATAGAGTTACTTAAAAAATTATAAATAGAGTGTGTTCATTACAAGATTTTTGGAAGTAGTGAGATGAGGACAAGTGTTTGATGTTTAACATCAAGTAGAGATAAAGACCAAACTGCGTATAGGAGATTGATGGAACACATTAAGTCAAACAGTCAAGATGAAAATCCAATAATGAGCACTAAAATGAAAAGGTATATTTTATTAAAATAATATTTATGGTGAATGATATATATAATAATTGAGGAAATGAGATGAGAGAATAGAGTTTTAAGTTTAACTATGATCATTTGCATTTAAATATCTGAATTTAACAAAGGAAAAACTAGTGCTCTATTTTTTGGCCATATCTTTCAATCTATGTAAAATTTGCTCATGGTGTATAAATTAAACTTGTAGATGCATCAAAGGTACATCTATAAATAAAAATTTTAATATATAAAAGTGTGTATATTCAAATATATTGATCTTCAAAGTTGATTGTGTGTTCAACTATGTTTTACAAGTAAACCAAAAAAGATATTTGAGCTTGTTTTGATGTTATTTTGATATTTCATGATGAATTAGATATTAGAGCATGTTTTAGAATCCATAAGGATCATCTATGTGTATTATTAAATTCTTACCAATCATATTCAATATTACTAAAGGTTTAGAAGTAAAATATGTATTCGTTTATGGTGACTATGTGCATAGAATGATGTTTGAGCAAATTATGCTAATTAGAAGGGTAATATGTTGGTTGTTGAAACTTAATGTGTATTTATAGATCATATGAAATGGTTACATAATTTTTGAAGTGGTATTGTGTTCTTATTTGTTTTATGAAGTGCTAAATAGGTGAATAGGTATCCATGAGACCTCAAAGAGATACAAGGACCTAATTGAAAGGTGTAACTACTTAAGGGTGACCCATAGATGCTATATCCAATATATAAATATTGTATTGAGATATGTATTCATATAATATATTCCTTAAGGTTTAATTCATGCCTAATGGATGACCAAGGTGTTGTTTATCATTTATGCTTTATAAATGTGGAACCAAAGATGATGATTTCTTGACTAGGAGAGACTCTTGTGAGAGATTTGAGAGAGGCTTATGTATGTGAATTGTGGTGAAGAAAAATAAAGGGTGGGTGAAATATATATGATTTAAAGAGTATAATATATTAAGGAATATTTTTATTACCTATGGGTCATAATTCTAATGGTATAATAATGCTCTTACAGATTGAGTATGAGTAAAGGTGAAGAATGATAATCAGAGGTCCATCATCAGGTGTTCAAGACATCAATTCAAATGTGGATGTGTTAATATCTATTGTTATGGTATCTCAACATCTAATGGGGTTGTATCCTCCTTAAAAGGTGAAACATGCTAAAGGTTTAGTTATTGTGGAAGCTCAGCTAGATAGGTATTGTAGCACCTTATGGGATTGTAGTGTCACTTAATAGGGATTATATTTCCTTGATCAATTGTAGCTGGTCTAAATTAGTTCTTGTTATTAAATGATAGTAGTCCAATTGTAGCTTCTAGTGGTTTTATTCCCCAAGAGGGTTTCCCACATGTATCATATGTTATGCATTTGATCTTGCATTATTTCTCTTGTTTAGTATTATGAATGATGTCTATGCTTCATGAATGCTTATGGTAATTCATTAAGAGATTAAAAGGATTGAAATTGAAGTTAAATTTTCTAGGATCACTGCTTCACCCCCTCTTAGTGATTTTACCTCTAATAATTGGTATCATAGTATATCCTTTTGTAAAGACTTGATAGCTTGAAGGTGATCTAAGGTACAATATGGGTAGACATCAAGGAATTTTATACTAAGAAAGCACCAATGTTTAATTGATCTAATTATGATTTTTGGAGCACAAAGATGAGGACCTATATCATTTCCCTAGGGTTTTATGTATGATAATATATTGTGGATGGTTATGTTACTCCCACTACTCCTCCATCTAGTGCTTCATACATGAAACTATTTGAGAATAATTATAAGGCAATGAATGCCATCACCTATGGTCTTATAGAGACTAAGTTCACCAAGGTAATCCATTGTAAATCTTCTAAAGGGATATGGGACAAAATTTAGATCATTTATGAAGGAGATTCAATTTTAAATCTTGCTAAGTTATAGATTCACAGAAGGCAATTTGAAAGTCTCAAGATGAAGGAAGAAGATTCTATGGCATCCTTTCTATAGAGAGTGATGAGACTATGAACATCATCAAAGGTCTTGTAGAGAACCTTGAAGAGGATAATATAGTTCAAAATATATTAAGGTCTCTATCTCTCAAGTTTGATCCAAAAGTATCCGCTATAGAAGAAAGTCATGATATTACTTTGTTGAAGATGGATCAATTGCATGGAACCTTTACTGCCTATGAGATGAGAGTTAATGATGATATACCACCAAATAAGGAATTAACATTCAAGATAGATATGAAGCCTAAGAACAATTTCCAAGGCAAGAAACCTAAATAGGATGACATATATAACATTGATGAGGATGAACTAATTACTTTGATTACTAGGAAATTGAATACAAGCTCAAGGAAGTATAATGGTAAACTACCCTTCAAATGTTTCAACAATGGAGAGATAGGAAATTTTTATTATAAGTGACCTCATAAGCATGAGAAAAATGTTGATGAAGAGTATGGTGAAGGTTAAGATGAAGATAAGAAGATTTATAAGAAGAAAGGATTCAGAAAGTATAACAACAAGAAGAAGTCCTTCAAGAATAGGAAAATTTTCTACATCAAAGAGATTGAAGCTCATAAGATGAGAGTGAAGATAGTGACTCAGAATATGATCATGAAGATGATGGTCTTGCTGAAGATGAAACTCTATTCATGGCTAAGGAAGGAAGTTGCTCATATCAAAAGGAGTCTACTTAGAGTGCTTCAAATGATGATGATGATGAGATGGAATATGAGATAGAATTGACAAATGCTCTTGAAGAATTGAATATTGAGAAGAATATCAATAGAATATTAATTCTCAACTCAAGGACTATAAGGAGAAATTTAGTGTATTTGAAGCAAGAATGAATGAAGACACCAAGGAGCATGAGGATATAGTCAAGCATATCATTTTTCAATTGGAAATCATGTCTACAAGACTAAAAGCTAAACAAGATGAATGTTCAAGGCATATTTCTAAAAATGGGTCTTTGAAATTTGAGTTAGAGAAGAATCTAGTAGTGTGAAGACATTTTTGAGATTTGAAAAGAGATCATGTTATCTAGACTATATTTTGAGTGGTCAAAATCATGTTAGTGATAGAAATTATCTTGGATATGAATAAAAACAAAAGAATGTAACTCAATACAATATGAATACTAATGTCAATTAGTAAAATCATAATTTGAATACAAATCATCATACAAGGAATGAAGGTGTTGGTAGAATGAAGACAAATCAGATTAGATAACCAAATGTCATGAGGTATACAATTTTTAATGGTTACTATTTCACATCTAATCAATTCCGGTATAAATATAAATATTTCAAGAGACATATTAGAAATTATTTTGCAAGAAACTATGATGGGGGTCATCAATAAAAATAAGTGAATAGAGTTAAGTGCCTATATTGTCTTGTTGCGGGAAACTTTTCAAACCATTGTCAACATAAGGTTAGACAAGGTGAGTCCTCTTAAAAAAGAGGAGGTTGTTATGTTTGTTATGACATAAGACACATTGAAAAATTATAATTAAATAAGGTAAGGCAAGATATATTTATTTCAAAACCTATAGTGTGCTTCAAGTGTCAATAGAGAGGTCACATTGCTAGATTCTATAAACAAAGGCCATCAAGTCAAAATGATTTTAGTTAGGCTCCTAGAGTGCACAGAAGAATGAAAGTTAACACATGTAAGTCAAACGTGACAAATGTGAGTCATGATGAGTATTTAGGTCCAAGTAATCTATTTTATATGGTGGATAAAGCTACAAAAGTTGAAGAGTGTTGAGAGGTCTCATTGTCTGCTCATGTTGAGAATGAAGAGATCAAGCTCAAGGAGAAGACCATGATATTGGTTGAATCTATTCCTAAGGTATGTATGGATAAAATTGAACATATTATTATTTTTGAGCATGTATCATACAAATAACATCATTTTTTTGTGCCTAGTGATGAGGTTCCAAATTACAAGGTGAATTCTTTAGATAATAAGGTATGTCATGAATCTTTGTTGTCTCCATGTATTGTCAATTCAATATTAGAATAGAAGGATAAAATTTTGGTGGTTGAGAATGTTACTTATATTAATCCTAAGAATAAAATGAAGAGTTAAAAGTATTAGATGACTAAGGAGGAAAATTAATATTAGGAGTTATGGGCAACTCCTAGTTTCACATTGTCATAGGACATTGTGAAGTAGGGTGTCTCTACCTATGCTTATTAGGAGACATATTTTATTATGTATAATAATGTTTGTGTTATCAAGATGATAATTCAATTAGATAATGTATTTGGTTGAGGGGGAGCAACAATATCATGAGCTTGTTTTATAGATTTGTGAAGGAGCTATAATACAGGGTCAGATTGAGTGTTTCTAGGTGGCCTAGTGAGATTGATAGAATGACAAGAAGATTTTGGTGGTCAGAAAGGTATATCCACTTATTTTTTATGTTCTCTAGGTTTTTTTTGGGTCTAAAGGTACGTTTGTGCCAATTAAATATATTTTTGTGTGCTCTAGATTTTCTTAGTTTTTTGGCTTAAGGGCAAACATGCCTAAAAATGGATTATAGGAATTGAATGTTCAAAAAGGTATGGAGGCTCAATTTTTGGTTAAAAGTGTGTGATGGATAACTCTATGTGTGTAAGAAGTTTTATAGGTGTATATTGACCATAAGGAGGTTTGTTGACTCGGTTTGTTATAAGATTCTAGGGTTTTGGGCTATACTTAAAAACTAGTTTGCCTTATGAGTTAAGTTATGAGGATTATTAATAGGTTTAATGGGATAAATGGGTTTTCAAATCAATCTTAATATAGATCTAAATGTTTATGTATTTCAAGTTATTCATGTTTTTGTCAACATGAAGGCATAATTGGTAAATTAGTTTGTGAAGGAAGTATGTTGCATAGGATGAGCTAGGTGATGCACATTGGTGTGATTGAGGGGGTATATGATAGTGATATAGATATAATGTTTTATGTCTTGAATGTGTGTCTAATAAACATTGTTGTCTTTACAAGTTTTAGGTATGGCTACAAGGAAACTAGATAGGCATAGTTTGAAGAAGAGTGATTTTTGCTCAATTTCTCCAAAAGAGAAAGATATGCTTGTTTGAAAATGAGAGTTATCAAGTTTGTTGAGAGAATGTTTCATTTTTTATAAGTGGAATGAATTTATATTGGTGGTCCTTGTGGTAGATTGAGAGAGAAGGTTGGTAAGCATGTGTGGTGGTTCTTCATGGTGTATTAGATATGAAGATGCTTAAGAGATGCAATGGCTCAAAGATATTAGGGGGAGTTCCTCTTAGATTTTTATTTGTGAGTTTCCTCAGTTTTAAATATTTTGTGTGTTTTTTCTTTATTGACTAAAGTGCTTGGTTGAAGAGAGTGCTAACATGGAACAAGAAGAAGTTTTTAAAGGCAAGAAGAGGTAGGCTCAAGGCAAGGGGGAGTTTGTATCATATTTCCAAGATGGTCCTCTCCTATTGGTAGTATTTTTAGGTCCTCAAGATCATTTGGTGCCCACTTTGTCATTGTATCAAAGGGGGAGAAATTTCCTATTATGAGAGTGCTTGAAGAGAAAAAAGGAAGATGAGCTATATATTACTATACTGATGGGTGTTGACATCAATGACAAAGGGGGAGATTGTTGGAGAGTTGTCAATGATGTCATGAAGGTGTTATGGTGAGTGAATGAAGTGCATTGATATTCTAAGTAACAATGATAAAGTGTGCAATTTTTTGGTCCTAATATACTTGAAGTAGGCTTGGTTGATCTTCATAATTTAAATGGTTTAAGATGTTCAAGGATGAGTATGGAGTATTGAACATGTGAAATAGGTTCCTAAGATTTATTCTAAGCTTTGAGTTCTTCTATGTATAATTGGAATTCATCTGGTAGTCCATAGTTTTCATCTAGACATTTTAGGTCCAATGGCATAAAATTTGAGTAGGTAGTTAGATGACATCATAATTTTTGCATGTGGATGAGTCAATGGGATTTGGTCATATGGTTGTGATAAAACTAGTCCCTAGTTTCTATATTAAAATTCTAAAGTATAGTTCCAAAGTGCATTAAAAGATATACAAGTGCAAATTTTGGCTCCTAGGCATTTTGATAGTGTTTTCCAATACTTAGCCAAATTTAAATGAGGCAAAAAAGCACTGAATAAGTAGTTTGGTGATGGAATATCTCATAAGTGTGGATGTTTGAGGAGAATTTGATCATTTGGGTTTGTTTATTTTTATGCCTATTTTATTTGTGTTAAATTTTAGATCATGTATTAAAGCACATCAAAATATATGCATGTGTAATAGGAAATTCTTGACATTGTTGGCTCTATGGTAGAAAAATCTAAGTGAGAAGATTAATGGTATTATATATTGCACATGTAAAGTTTTAAAGAAAATTTTGATATATGATTGTATTATAATATGTGAAGAGATCATATGGTCCAAATTTGAGAACATCCAAGTGAGTGAGGTAAAATATATGATTATGCAAAGTTAGCCTTCTAGGTAGATTGTAATGGTTCCTATACTTAGTCATTTTTGGACAAGTTAAAGTTATATCAACATCAATAGAGTGATTTTACTCCAAGATGTAAATATGTATAAATATGGTGCCAAGTGTTTAATGTTTAATGTTGAGTAGAGATAAATATTGAGCTTCTTCCAATGATCTATGGTGAGTAGGTGATCATACATCTAGATCTACGATGTGTAGTAAGTCGAATGGGTCAAAGTGTTTAATGATTAAACTAAATAAAAATCAAGATCCTTAAAATTGGATCAATGGAGTGTGTTCATTCCAATATGTCTAGAATTAGTGAGATGAGGATAAGTGTTCGATGTTTAACATCAAGCAAAGATAAAGACTGAGTTGTGTACAGAAGATCGACAAAGTGCATTAAGTTAAATAGTCAAGATGAAGATCCAATGGTGAATGATAAAAGGTAAAGGTAAAGTTAATTAAAATAATATTAAAGGTTATTTATTGATATAAGTAGTGAGGACATGAGATGTGATCATAGTGTTCAAAGTTTAACTATGACTCTTTGCATTTGAATATTTAAAATTAACAAAGGAAAAACCATTGCTCTAATTTTCTAGCCATATCTTTTGATAAATTCAGAATTTTATCATGGTGTAAAAATAAAACTTGTAGAAGAATTTAAAATTATGGAAATTCAAAGATATTAATCTCTAAATTTGATTGTGTGTTAGACTGTGTTCTACAAGTAACCCAAGAAGGATATTTGAGCTTGTTTTGATGTTGATTCGATATCTAATTATGAATTAGCTATTGGATCATGTTTTAGACTCCATGAGGATCATATGTATGAATTATTAAGGTTTTACCAATCATATTTAGTATGAACAAAGGTTTAGAAGTCAACTATGTATTTGTTCACGGTGACTATGTGCAAAAAATGTTGTTTGAGCAAATTTTGGTTAAGTAGATGGGTACTATGTTGCTTGGTGGAACTTAAGGTGGAATTATAGATCATATGGAATGATTCCATGATTTTTTAAGTGTTCATGTGATCTTTTTTGTTTGATGAACTACTAAATGGGTGAATAGGCCTCTATGAGACCTATAATAGCTACAAACAGCCTAATTGAAAGGTGTAGCTGCTTAAGGGTGACCCATAGATGTTATGGCCAACCTATGAAGATTGTATTGACTTGTGTCTTCATATGATATATTAAATAAGTTTTAAGGCATGCATATTTTTCAAATAATGTGTTGATTATCATGTATTCTCTATAAATATTGGAACTGAAGATGATGGTTTATTGACTAGGATAGAGACTTGTGAGAGATTTGAGGGAGGATTGTGTGTGTGAATTATAGTGAAGTGAAGTAAAGGGTGGATTCCCTATAAATTAGTTAAAGATCATAAAATATTAAGGACTATTTGTATGATCTATAGGTCATAATTCTAATGCTATAATAGTGCTCTTGTTGATTGAGTGTGAGCAAAGGTGAAGAGTGATAATCAGAGGTCCATCATCAGGTGTTGAAGAAATCAATTCAAAGGTGGATGTGTTCATAGGTGTTATTGTGTAAACTCAACATCTAAGTGGGTTACAACCTTCTTGCAAGGGGAAACTTTATAAAGGTCTAGTTATTTTGGTAGCTTAGCTAGACATGTGTTGTAGCACCTTGTGGTATTGTAGTCTCACTAAATAGGGATTGTAGTTCCTTGATTAGTTAAAGCTAGTATAAATCAGTTCTTGTTATTATAGGATAGTAGTCCAATTGTAGGTTCTAGTGGGTTTTATTCCCAAGAAGTTTTCCCATATATGTCATATGTCATGTGTTTGATATTGCATTATTTCTCTTGTTCATTGCTATGAATGATGTGTATACTTCATAAATGATTATGGTAATTGATTAAAATATTGAAAGGATTTAAATTGAAGTTGGATTTTCTAGTTTCACTAATTAACCCCCTGCCTCTCAGTGATTTTACCTCTAATAAAAATTAGTAAAGATACCACATATTTATAAAGACTTAACTGCCCTCCTTCTAACACCGATGAAACACATTCCCTATTGATGCATGTATATGTATTACAGGTGGCTCTGAGTGTTTATGAAACACTACTCATTTTTGAATTCAGGGGTTCCAATGCATGAGTTGTAAGTTTTGATAATCTTGTTACCATTGGTGGAATAATGGTAGAACAAGTGAAGTGTTTCACAATATTTATAAAGTTTGGTTGTTGGGATAAACCATGTCTTGATAGTTAATCTTTATGAAAATGAAATCAATCTTGACTAAGTAAAGTGAATTATGTTCAAATAACTAAACATAAGTCTAAGCTAAGATGGATATTCATAAATAAGCTAATCAAGAGTGAATAAATCAAAGAAAAAGCAAAAGGAAGGATAGGGTAGAGAAGGAACATATTCATGTTGTTGATATTTAACATATATTATGACAAAGTTCAAATATCATCTAAATATGTACTTAAAACCAACATATAACATGAAATAACATAAGCTCAAATCTTACTACACATCAGGAAAGCATCTAAGGAATTGAAATAATGAAAATAAGAACTTGAGTTACTTTGAATATTTACTCCTATAGGTAAATAACATAAGCACATCCACAAAAAGAGCATATAAAATGAGATAAATTTAAGAACTTTTTTTCAACCTAGCATTAAGACAAGTTAACAATTTTGCATTTGGAAAGTGCACATCAAGAGTCAACAAAAATCATTCAAATATGAATTGTAAACTATATAATTGAGAGAGAATCCATGATATAATTCATACAAACAATTGAGATAAACTTTTAAAAATTCCTTTTTTGCATTAATTACTCAAAAATGAGTACATAGTATTCTTGCTCAAAACTCACTGTCCCTTTACAATGGAAAATACTCTTTATATAGACAATTCATGAGGTTTGTCAATCAGTCATGTCAAATGTTAAAGACAACTATCCTTTTACAATCATTCTATAGCCTTTTAAACATTCCAAATGACTAACATATAGGTAGTATGGTTGACAAGTTGCACATGCCTTTACAAAGAAGAGTATTCTTTTCAAAATATTACACATGTTAAGTTACAAAATAAATATTCCTAAATCAACTAACATGACCCTGAGGCCCTTGTGTTGATGAAGTGCCATGTTGTTGTTGTTGCAATATCTTTATTAACTTGGCATGTTGCTCATCTATCACCTTTAGATTGACAATAGGTTCCATGAAGAATCCATCTTCCTAAGTTACTAGGTCTCTAAAGTATTTATCATCCTTTTCCATGGTTTCCTTAATGCTTCTTGCATTTCTAATTCTTTCTTCAATATTCAAGTTCATGTTTAGGATCCTATAGTTGTCAACTCTAGTCTTTCCTTGGCTTTGTTTCTCACCTCATGCATAACTTGAGAAAATCTCAACTTGAATTATTTATCAGTGTTTAGTCCTATGGGCTGAGAGTAGTGGGATATATTATCATGATCCTAAGTATCTGATCCATCCTAATTATCAGTTGCTTTCCATCTTCATGAAGTTCCTCTAGGTACTTAGACCATTTGGTAAGAACCTTGATCTTGTCCACGGGTATTTCCATGGCCATGTTTAGGTGAGCTAACATAGTTGTTTCAAAGTTAGGAATTTTATCTTTTATCTATATACCTATTTAATATTTTACTTTGTTGTTGGACCTCTCCCAGTGGTGGATTAGATTCATATCCACATTGCTCTATTGGCTCACCACATTTAGTCTAGATTTCATTGCTTTCCAAGAGTTAAATATATTAAACAAAGAGGTTTCAAACATCTTTATCATGGCCTCACATACTGATAAGATACAAATTTTGATGCCACTACTCTAAATGTGGGGGACAAAAATTGGTCAAACTTATTTTGGACCATTGATAACTAGTAGCCCATCACCTAGGAGGATGAGAAGAATGTGTCTGCCAAGAGGATATACTATGACATAGTCAAAATCCAATTGATGGGACTACATTATGTGGTATCAAAACCCAAGGCACTACACTCCATAGATATCCTTGCTCCAATTTTCAGAGATGGTAAAATAGATAAGGGTTGGTTAATCAATGAACATACTCACAAAAATGTAGCCTATATTTTTGATGTATCATTTGAAAACTACCATAAATTACACAAACCCCAAGTTTACGAACCTTCTATCAATGCTTGTGCCCAAAATAACAATTTGAAAGACATTCTAGCCTTATGGCTATATTTTGGGAACTAGGTCTTTTCATACTTCAATAAGAATATCCCAATTAGCCAATTTAGGCCTAGAATTAGGATGATTATGAACATGATGAAAAGATTATGTGAGAATGCAACCACTACCTATGTAGACCAAGTCTGGGTGCCTATAGTCTACTTCATTGTTGAAAAGTATTTGAACCCTCCTTTAGATGAAATTATCTACATCTCTTTAAGTAAACATATTTTTATAATCAAGAAGAGGAAGAGAACCCATTTCCACATGATGTCATACCTTTTGGATGCCCTTTGTGCAACAATAAAAATTCCCAACCTGAGGGAATGGTCACTTAGTGGAACTTAGATAGTTCCATAATATTACTCCAATTTTCACATATTTAAGTATAAAGATCACATTATATTCATTTGTGACTACATCTATCTAGCCCTTAGTGAGGCTATAACCAGTCATCCCATGGAAAGGGTCAACCCACTAGTTAGGAAGTATGTTGAGATTATGGGAGATATTTGGTTACATATAGATTATAAAATCATCATAATTAAAGGAACTCAAATTCAACCACTCAATCATCCCATCCATGTCCTTATATTTTATTTAGATCATCTATTATAACTTTGCCTTTTGTGGATCAACAAAATCTCTTAGTCTAACTTCATACTTATATGGCTCCACTATGTCATATAACTCATTAATATTTAAAAATTGGTCATTTATAATTTAAGACACATGTCAATATCTCATTGGGTCTTAGATGTTTGAAAAGTCTACCTCACCTCTCACTATTGATTTGGATCCAAAAGGTTGAATGTTATTGGTTAATTTTATGCTTGGCATCCAAGATTATGCCATGTATCACTTTCATGGGCCTTCATTGTGCCTCTAGCTATCATTTTCTTCTTGGCCATTGCCTTTGCACCATGTGGTAGCTTCTCATTCATCCTTGGGCTCTTTGAAAAGTCATCTTTCAATATGCACCATTATATTGTGGTTTCATGGATCAACACATGCTGTTGATATAGATCCTTTAGTTTTTATCCTTTGCTCTTTGATCCATTGATTTTTTATCTCAATCTCTGTGATGGTGACACTTATCACCCTTTCACTCTTCCCAAGGCTTCATTGCATTTTTGATTGACTGTTCATCATTGATTGAAATGCATACATCTATCCATGCACCATTGATCTCTGGGATAATGCTCAAGATTTAATTATCCATTGTGTTCATGACACTTATCATTTATACACTTGATCGTAGGGCTTGTTGAATTTTCAATGTTTGCTTCATAACATAGGATCATCTTTGACCAATCAAGGGTTCTTCATCAGATCTCAATTCAAAGGGTTAAATTCTATTGGATGTTTGTTGTTATCTTGCTGAAATTGTGACACTTGTCAACTTCTCACTTATTTTGAGGCTCTATTGAATCTTTGAATTGATACACACCATTGATTAGAATGTGTACTCTCATCCATATATCATTGATCTTTAAGAAGATGATCAAACTTCAACTTGGGGTGATGGCTTGACTTTATAACTATAATCTCTCACCATTAGAATAAATTTTCTTGAGAAAATACACACCATTGATCCTAAAATAATAGAATAAATAAATTAAGGCTCGAGAAATATATAGAACTTAGGCTAAAGAATTAGTATCTGGTTTTATTCATGTTGATAAACATAATAAAACCTTAGGATAAATTTTTTAGGCTATGTTTTAAAACATAATAAAGGGGATCCATCATTTAGTTTGTCCATGCAAATAATAAATAATTAAGGTGGCTATAGGACATAAAGAAATTTAGCATTAAGACTTTAGACTAAGGTTTTGTTAGTGTTAATATACATGACTAAAACTTTAGGATAAAATATAATCTAATTTTTAAAAGAATATAAATCATTCCCATGTTTTTTTCAAATAAAGAAAACCCACGTAAATTTGAATTCAAATTAGAAGGTTCTAGGTTAAAATATATTCTAAGGTATAGAACTTAGGTTTTAACATTGTTTACTCATGAATTTAATCAAACCATTAAAAACTTAAAGATTAACAAATTATCAAATTATAATTTTAAGTATGAAACCCTAAACATTATTCACCCACTTGAGACTCCATTAAACCTACATCTTGAAAACACATGAAACAACCATTAGAAAAATTAGGCAAAATAAGACAAGAATCAAGTAGAGACATGATAGTCAAGATAAATGAGAACTAGGTATGGGTGATCTTTAAATAAAGAACTCATATCAAGTGGCATTTTTTCATTCAAAACACAAATTTTCAAAAAAAATATAAATAAAGGTCCCCATTTTTAGAAATGGGGGTATGTTGACCTCAACACATGACAAGTTTGATTCCCTATGGTTAGGTCTATACCAAATATCGAAAATCATAGGAAAAAAGGTATTTTTCCTAAGGTATCTAAATAGTGAGGATGTCCCATTTCCTATCAATGGATAATTCCTCAAACACTACTAAGAAGGAGGGGTGAATCAGTATATCATATATCTTATAAAACTTTCCCTTAACCAAATTCCACTTAATCAAACATTCAAGATATGCAATAAAACTCAAACAATAAACACCACACAAGATAGAGAGAGACACTAGATATAACGTGGAAACCCAATGTGGGAAAAACCATGGAGAACAATCTCAAGTATATGAATGAGCACCAACCCAAACAATATTCACAAGCACCAACTTGTAAGAGCACCAACCCCTTTGCTGAGCACCAACCCAGCAACTATTCATTAGCACCAACCCAGAGGAGCACCAACCCATTTGCCAAGCACCAAACCAACAACAATTCATGAGCACAAACCCATAGGAGCACCAACCCCTTTTCTGAGCACCAACCTAGCAACAATTCATGAGCACCAACCCACAGGAGCACCAACCCCTTTGTTGAGCAACAACCCAACAATAATTCATGAGCACTAACCCAGAGGAGTACCAAACCCTTTACTGAGCACTAACCCATCAATAATTCTTGAGCACCAACCCATAGGAGCACCAACCCCTTTATGTATACCACACACCTATCTCTCAATGTTGTTATCCCAACAAATGATAGTTCATTACAACATCTCTTTCCTCTCTCTCACCTTTGCTCTTCTAAGCTAGATATAACAAATACAAATCATATTAATCTCTCATAATTTCTCTTCTAAGCTAGATATTAAAAAATAAATCAACCTCTATCTCTCATATTACAAATGGCTTCTCAAGCCTTTATTTATAACTTTCCAAATGACCTTTGGCCTTCCCCCTTTGTGACCCTTCAATCCTCATGGAAAATGGTGCCAAACTTGTATGACCCTTCATATTCTTGCCTTTGAAAAGTCCTGTGGTGACCCTTCATGACCAAAAACGTCCTTCCCACTTTTGTCCTTATCTTGGTGACTTTTGTATTCCTCAAAGTGTCCCTTCATGAGAAATTGCACCCTTCCTCTTTTGTCTTCACTTGGTGACTCTTGGAATTCCCCAAGATGACTCTTCATGGGAAAATGTGTTCCATCCTTATTTTATCTTTAGCCCGTGGCTCTTTGACTTCTCCATGGGCCCTTCTTTTGTCTCATATGCAACCAAAAATATATTTGTTAATATTAAATAACTATTAACTCACATTAGCCAAGATATATTTATTACAAACAATACCAAATGCAATGGGGCCTTTATCATCAATAATGCTAGAAGTTTGACATCAATGACAATATTTGCAACAATCTCCCCCTTTGTCATTGATGACAACCTCAATCTTGAAACTTCCACATCATGTCACCTGCATATACTGTCATCTAAAAACATACAGTAACTCCCCCTTACTGTAGCAACCTATACCTATTCCCTATACCTATTTTTTGCACCTGTACCTATACCTATTATTCTCCCCCTTTGACATCAATGGCAAAGGACCTACCTAGAGCTAACACTTAGCTCCCCCTCAACTAATGCTAAAAATCAATGACAAGAAGTAATAGAAATTACTCCCAACTCCTCTCACAGATCTTTGAATGTGTCCTTTGATCGTGCCTTTGAGAAGATATCTGACAATACATACACATTGTTCCTTGTCCTTTGAGCATCTATAATCAACTCATTTGAATCTTTTCTTTTAATCTCACAACCTTTAGCATGAAACCTTAATGTGTATCCTTGATCACATATTTGACTAACACTCAATAGATTATGCTTAAGAACTTTTACATATAAAACATTCTTAGTCTTAGTTCTACCATAATCCAAACTCAAAGTACATTTCCTAGCTATCCTGGCAGTGGTTTTGTCTCTAATCTCACTGTGCCACCATTCCTCTTCTTTAGAGTTATAAACTTACTTTTATCTCCTGTCATATGCCTAAAACATCCAATATCAATTAACCATGCATGATCTTACCTCTTACATGCAGAGCTATCTGAACCATCATAGAATCTTTAGGTTGTTTCTACTGCCATAAACATGTCTGAGCCTTCTTCTTGATGAATGGAGCTTTGAAACTCTGATCCTTCTTGACTGACTCAAACACACTTCTACAATACCAAGCTATGTGTCTGAAGTTGTTTCACTTGTAGCATACTATGGTCTCTTCATCAAAACTTGATAGAGGAGCAAAAGAGTTGTGGCTTTTACTTAACTCTACTTGACATTCCTTCTCCTTATTTCTGAAATTGTTAGCTCTTTTTCTACATTCTAATTTCTTATGACCATATCAATTGCAATAAAAATAATAGCCATAAAAATAAGACCTGTCTATATATCTCTAACCTGATTGTCTTTTGTAGCTTTGTTCTCTCGAGCCTTCTCTATTTGAAATGTCCTCTGTATTCTTCACTTCTCCCCTTTTTTTTTCCTCTTTTGTAAGAGCTTCAGCATAGCTCTTTTTCTTTTCAAAACTAATCCCTATCTTATCTGGATTTGATTTTTGACTTTCCAATATCTTATTCAGCATGTTAGTGCTATCCTCAAATTTTGAATCACTAACTACTTTATTATTGACTACTTTCTAAATATCTTCTTTTAAAGAGGCAATTTCAATAACATACCTTTGACATTATTTTATTTCTATTTCCAATTGTGATGTGAGATCTTCTTCATTATTCTTGGCTTCTTCAAAGTGTACTTATATTATCTTCAATAATTTCCTTCGACTCCTTTTCATTTTTCTCGATCTTGTGCTTTAATCTTCAATTCTTCTTCTGAACAACTTCTAACTCTTCTAAGGCACAAATGAGCTCTCCTTCCATATTCACTTCAGCTTCATCCTCTTCTTGTTGATCATCTTCATGTATGGCCATGAATATAATCTTTTCTTCTTCTTAATCACTAACTCCACTATCTTTGACTGAGCTAGGATCCTTGAAACATAGGCTCTTCTCGAATCCCTTCTTAGATTTGCCTTTGAAATTCTTCTTGTATGTATGCTTTTCTTCTTCATCATCATTAACCTTATCTGGGCATCTAGCTAAAAAATGTGCAATATTTCCACAATTAAAACATTTAAAAGGTAATTTTCCTTGATATTTACCTATTCTTCTTTTCAGCTTGTGAATGAATAGTGCTCTGTTGTCATCTTCATCATCACTGGAACTATCACTTGATTCTTGAATCTTAGCTTTCTCTTTCTTTGATGTCTTGAAAGCTGCTTCTCTCTTTGAGGGTTTATCTTGTTCTGTCCGCATCTCATATGCTATGAGTATACCATGAAGCTCATCCATCTTTAGCTTGGCTAAATTCTTTATCTCCTCGATTGCCGAAACCTATACATCATACCTCATTGGTAGAGATCTCAAAACCTTTTGCACTACTATTGACTCATCCAAGGTTTCTCCAAGACCTTGTATTTGATTTACTATCTGATCAACTTGCAAGAGATAACTTGATATATCTTCTTCTTCTTCCATCTTCAAACTTTCAAACTACCTTCTAAAAGTCTGAAGCTTAGCTTGCTGAACCTTTCCATCACCTTTGTAAATATTCTCAATTTTTACCCAAGTTTCATGAGTAGATTTACATTGCATAACTTTAACAAATTCATATTCACATAAACCACATAAAATAGCATTTAAATCTTTAGCATTACATTCACTTGCCTTCTTTTCTATTGGAGTAATTGCAAATGTTTGTGGCTCTCCATATTCATCCACCACTAATTTCCATATGTCAAATCCAAGGGCCATCAAATAAACCTTCATTCTCATACTCCAAAAAACATAATTCATCCCATCAAACAAATGTGCCTTATTTGTAGAAAATCCTTCCTATGACCCAACCATTGTGCTTTCCCAATCTACCTTCAAGCTATAAATTTTTTCAAAAAGGAACCTGCGCTGATACCAATTGTTAAGCATGGGATATACTGAGAGGGGGGGTGAATCAGTATATCATATATCTTATAAAACTTTCCCTTAACCAAATTCCACTTAATCAAACATTCAGGATATGCAATAAAACTCAAACAATAGACTCCATACAAGATAAAGAGAGACACTAGATATAACATGGAAACCCAATGTGGGAAAAACCATGGAGAACAATCTCAAGTATATGAATGAGCACCAACCCAAAAAATATTCACAAGCACAAACTTGTAAGAGAACCAAACCCTTTGCTGAGCACTAACCCAATAACTATTCATGAGCACCAACCCATAGGAGCACCAACCCCTTTGCCAAGCACCAACCCAACAACAATTCATGAGCACAAACCCACATGAGCAGTAACCCCTTTTTCGAGCACCAACCCAACAACAATTCATGAGCACCAACCCACAAGAGCACTAACCCCTTTATCGAGCACCAATCTAACAACAATTCATGAGCACCAACACATAGGAGCACCAAACCCTTTGCTGAGCACCAAGCCATAGGAGCACCAACCCCTTTGTGTATACCACACACCTATCTCTCAGTGTTGCTATCTCAACAAATGATAGTTCATTACAACATCTCTTTCCTCTCTCTCACCTTTACTCTTCTAAGCTAGATATAACAAATACAAATCATATTCATCTCTCACAATTGTTCTTCTAAGCTAGATATTACAATATCAAATCAACCTCTATCTCTCATATTACAAATGGCTTCTCAAGCCTTTATTTATAGCTTTCCAAATGACCTTTGGCCTTTCACCTTTGTGACCCTTCAATCCTCATGGAAAATGGCACCAAACATGTATGACCCTTCATATTCTTGCCTTTGAAAAGTCATGTGGTGACCCTTCATGACCAAAAACATCCTTCCCTCTTTTGTCCTGTTCTTGGTGACTTTTTATATTCCTCAAAGTGTCCCTTCATGATAAATTGCGCCCTTCCTCTTTTGTCTTCACTTGGTGACTCTTGGAATTCCCCAAGATGACTCTTCATGGGAAAATGCATCCCATCCTTCTTTTGTCTTTACCCCATGGCTCTTTAACTTCTCCATGGGCCCTTCTTTGTCTCCTATGCAACCAAAAATATATTTGTTAATATTAAATAACTATTAACTCACATTAGCCAAGATATATTTATTACAAACAACATTAAATGCAATGGGGCCTTTATCATCAATAATGCTAGACCTTTGACATCAATGACAATATTTCCAACACCTATACAGAATGCTCTAAAGACTTGTACAAAATGCTTTGAAGACATTCAGACATGCTCCAAAGACATGTACAAAATGCTCCAAAGACATGCAGGCATGCTCTAAAGAATGTCCAAATAGATCTTACTAATAAAAATAGTGATTCTAAAGATATCCATTATATACAAATAGACATTCCATATTTAGATATATTATTTTAGACATTACCATTCAAAATAATGGCTTAATATGATCTAGATATATTTGTACTTCTCTTTTTTAAAATTAGATAAGGCTCGTCAAATCTATGTTAGTTATTTACCATCTATTATGAGTTGAGTTAGTTCTAACACCTTCTTAGAAGCATGGGATTTGACTCCTAGATTGTCTCTATTTTAAATAAGAATATTTGACTATTTTGAGTGCCAAATTTTATACTCTATAAATAGATGTTGAGATATGCTTAACTACATATCTTGTCATTCCAAAGAGCTAACAAGTTATAAATTTTTTGAAGTTGATTAATCAATCAAAAATAAGAAGCGTTATAATGTAGTTTTGAATTTCTATATATGCTCTTTTGATAATGAAATAAAGTTTAACATTCCTTTTCACTACTAAGTAAAGTAGTTCCTACTCTAAAGAAGGAGCAAGGGCCCACTTCTTTCTAAAGATCAAGACAAGCCTATACTTTTAGTTTATAGTTTAGAAGTATTTATTTAATTCAAGTATAATTCATTTACTATATAATGTAATTTCCTTTTAAATGAAAGAATGATTTATTTTAAATGCAAGAGTAGTTTCCTTTTCAAAATCAAGTGTGAATTTCCTTTTCAAAATCAAAGTGTGAATTTTATTTAATGTAAATGTGTTTCCATTACATGCAAGAGTTATTTCAATTCAATACAAATAAGTCTCATTTATACAAGATTGTGTCTTTCAATTTCATAAGAAGTAAGTTTGTTAATTCATCTCATATTAAAAATTTGTTAGCACTTATTTAAGTGATAATAAATAACATTCTCAGATTATAGAATATCACACTATCCTACTTGGTTGGGCAAGTTGAGTGAGGACATCATATATTTTATGCTTGATGTTTAAGTTCTAGATGTTGATGGTGTGGATTCAATAGGAGATCTTTAGTTAATAAACCTTTTATAGTTACTTTTCTACAAAATAGAGTTAGTCTTATTTACTATTTTTAGGATTTAAAAATCATAGCAAAATTAAAAACTCCAAACAATGAACTTTAAAACTTCAATATCTAATAGTATTATTACATATAGCCTTTGTACACCGGCCTTGGTATAAAATGACACAAATCCATTGATTGGTTAAATGAGAGGTATAAAGACATCCTATCATTTTTGGCATCATTTTTAAGGGCTTTCATCAATAAGTGTTAGTGAGATCTTACATTTGAGTTATACAGGGAAATTTGAAAACATTCATAAAACCCAAAAACACAAAAAAATCTAGGACTCTTTAGATTTATGAATGCCCAAGGGATTATCAATGACAATTTATCTCTGAGGGATCCCAAATAATTCAAGAAGAAGAGAGGATCCAATCCTTGTTTGACATATCAAGAAGTGAAAGAAAGGTAATTTAAATCCACATACAAACTTTTTTTATTCCTCTCCTGAACAAGGTTCATCCTCAAAAATAGATCCTAGAAGAATAATTCTATTTAGGACATCTTATCCTATAGGGATTATTGATCCTAAAAATAATCTTTCTATAATAGTTATATTTTATCCACAAACCTTACAAGAAGATTTGATCACCAACAAAGATTCACCTCCTGAGATAGACCATAGGTTAAGCACCCAAAAAGAGAATTTAGATTGGATTGACAACCAAAGTTGGGAAGAAAATATGGGAGATGAACATGCACTATGGAAAACCCTGATTGATAACCCCAATAAGACATAATTTTTTCCTATCCAATCAGCCTAGGTCTCGATGACAAAACTTCTATAAAAAACATTTCATGGTCTATTTTATCTACTTTCAAAGGTAAATCCTTAGAGGATCTGGATTAGTTCCACTTTGAATTTTAGTTTCTCTACCAAACATATGATTATGTTACAAAAAATCAAAAGTTGAAATTATTGCCATTTACACTCAAGAATGCAGCCATGAGATGGCTCATGGGACTTGAGATTAATTCCATAACCACTTGGGATGAAATGGAAATTGCATTTCTAGACAAATATCAAGTTTATTATAGAGTCATAGAATGGAAGGAAGTATTTTTCAAGATAAAACAAAATTAAGATGAAACCTTAGAAGATTACCTTGATAGATTTATATTTACCCATAAAAGGAGTGGTCACTAACTCATTGAGGAGGTTGTCAAAATAGCCTTTTTAAAAGCATTAAATGATGATGCATGTGATGATTTGAACTTAATGGGAAAGGGTGACATTGAAAATTTAATCTTTCATCAAATTTTTGTTAGTGTAGATTTTTATTTTTCCCTATTATTTAATTAGGGAATATTATATATTTGTGCATACATGGAGTTTTCCTACATTCATGGGATAGGCTAGCTTATGTGGAGATGTGTGTCATAGATGTGTCATAGGTGTCATAAGAATTCCATAAGTAACTCCTTTGACTGGCTATTTTGGGTATGGGAGTTACTTCTCTATTCTTAGCACCTTGTCACCACCTTTCATGGAGGATTTACAGTCTATTCTTGGGGTGATTTGACCACATTTTGTGGAGGATTTACTTACGTGCTCTCCTATATGTATTCTTCACTTTGGCCATCTTAAGTTAATCAAATATTGGGTTTTGCTCCTATTTATATTTTCCAAATTATCTCTTTCAGTGATTTCACTTTGCTTTATCTTCTTTGTGGTGTGCACCAGCTTTGTCTCATGTGATCACTTGACCATTGCATTCACGTTATTCAGACCCTAGAAACAACTCCAATATGGTATCAGAGCCACCCTAGTAATCATGTGTCTGGTTATGCTATTAGTTTTTTCTAAAATCTTGAGTTTTTTACTTGCAAAGGATCTTCAATTTTGTTATTTGCATACATTATGTTTGTACTGGCATATAAGCCTTGATGCAGATCTGTAAGTTTGACTCATTCTCTGTGTGAAGTATATGAGCATACCTGCGTGCAAATAATCTACAAGTTTTCTTGAAATGTCATTGATGTTATCAAAAATCTCGCATTAAAAAACTAGTGTGTTGGCATCTGACATGTGGAGAACCTCTTAAGTTTTCTTGAAGGTTGCATGAGTCGTATGACCTAGTGTCTCCTAAAAAGTCATCTCTTCCACTTTGGTGCTTATCTTCTTAACCCAGGCATTTGGATATTTTGTTGAATGGTGGTGTTGAATGTATGGTGTGAAACTAATCTTGAAGTGTGAAGTTGAGGTTTAGAATCTGCCTTGAAGATTGGCGTGGACTGTATGGTCCATACACTTGTGCAATCACACTCTCCTCCAAGCTTTGGCATTTCATGTTGATGTTTCACCTTGGCTGATGAACAGCAAAAAAAGGGCATTGGAATTTTTTTTAAATAGACCTACTCTCTGTACACCTGGTCCTTAGTCTTACACCTATGTGGAATAGTCAAACAACAAGTGAAAATCAGCTAAAACAGTCCAAACTGCTGTCTTTTTGAAAATGGCACACTTTTTCCCTTTGGCGCCTCATGTGGGCCCTCAACAGGCAGTTTGATTGGTAGATCTATCTTTGTTCTTAAATTCTCAATTGAAATTTTATTGTTCAAAATTTATTTCAGTCAAATTGAGTAAGAAATGAATTTTTAGGAACAATTTTAAGTTTTAGGAATTTGGGGGTTTTAATTAAACCTTGAGTTTTCCCCTGTCGAAGATGAAGGGTGAAGCTCGAGTTGGTAGGAGGCCAATTCCCCCTAAAAAATACCTCTTCTAGATTCTTTGATTTGTGCCGAGTCCAATGAGTGGTTGGAAGGCCACTTTCTCTCTCAAAACAGGCATTTTTTAATGTTTTAGTGCTATTTTTTTTGTAAAATTACTAGTTTATGAGAAATTAAAACTTTAAAATCTTACAAATAGTAGCTCGGATTTAGGTGCCATATTTTATAAAAGTGCTTAGTTTTCAATTCTCCACAATTTAGGCTAGATAATTGTCAAAAATTCACTACTTTATAAAGTTCCAAAAAAAAATTGGGTCTCCCGAGATGCATTTTCGGATGAGTCCAACATCCTGTTTGCTTAAAGTATTGAACTGATTTCTCTAAGATGCATTCTCATCTAAACCCAACATATTTTGAGCATGAACTTGCATATTTTGGGGGGGCTCAACATTTTAGGGGGGGTTTTATTACTTTTCAGCACTTGTAATCTTTGCTTTCATTCTCCTTTTTGCATAATTTCACAACTTGCAATCAACACAACTTCACCTAAATTCAGCTTAAAATAGATTATTTTCAAATTAAAATCTTAACACCCTTTAGCTATCATGAATTGAAGGTTAAAATGTCAATGATTCTTAGAAGTAAAGGGTTGTATAGGATCACCATGGGTACTGAAGAAGAACCTAGCACTAATGCTGAAAAGGTCAAGTGGTACAACCATAGTGATGAAGCCTATGGATTACTAAGCTTGTCCATGTCTCTAGAACTTCTCTTCCATTTAGAAACCTCCAAGACTCTCAAAGACATATGGGACACCCTAGAAACCTTATTTGGGAAGCTTGATGAGATGAGAGGTCATGAGCTCGAAAATGAACTCATAAGTCTAAGTCCTAGCAACTTTGACACCCTACAGGACTTTTTCACTAAGTTTAAGGCCCTTAGATTGAAATTGAAAGAATGAGGGATAGATAAGAAAGATGATCAACTCATCCTTTCTATTCTCATAAAGTTAGGTCCAAACTTTTCAGTCTTTGTCTCCACTTTCCATGCCACAAAAAGTGCCCTTGGCACTACATGGAAAATGCCTTCTTTCGATTCATTCATTTCCGACTTGACTAGGGAGAAAGAAAAGCTAATTCAAATGGGCACAATGAAATCTACTCAACCCCAAGCTTTGATATCTGGAAATGGTAAGAATAAGCCTTCAACAAAGGAGAAGAAGAAAAAGAACAAGGACCAAGAGAAGAAGAAAGAAAACAACAATCCTGCCAAAAAAAACACTGAGTCTTCCTCCTCCAATGCTAAACCTAAGAAGGAGAAGGTTAAGTGTGCCTATTGTAAGAAGATAGGGCATGATGAACACAAATTCATGAAGAGACAAATAGATCACGTAACTCATCTTCTAGAGAAGCACAACATAGGTGTTCCTGAGTCCATCAAGCAGAATTCATCTGCCCAAGATTATACTAAGGCAAAAGGCAAGGGTAAGGAGAAAGAAAAGGGCAAGGCCCCTATAGCTACAACAGATTTTACATCTTCATGGGTCATTAACTCAGGTGCTTCTCACCACATGGGCTCTTCCCTAATTGATTTTACATCTTTAGAGCCTTGTAGTATGATTCAATTAGTTTGGGTGATGACACATCATTTTCTATTGCAGGGAGAGGGTTAGTTGAAATGGAAGGAGGAACATTCAATAATGTTCTAAGTGTTCCTTCTCTTTCAACCAATCTCCTATCAGTGTACCAAATCACTCACATTGGTTGGGGCATGAGAGTTGAGTTTCACCAAATTTAGTGGCTATCAGGGAGTTGCATAGTGATACTACAGTGGCAGTGGGTAGGGCAGATCACCAAGCAAGGTTATACACCTTTTCACATTTTACACTTGATTCTTCTCTAATAGCATTGCTGACTCATTCAGATGGAGTTAGTAAATTATGGCATGAGTGGTTTGGTCACCTTAACTTCCGCTACCTTGAGCAACTTTCCAAACATGACATGGTCATTGGCTTGCCTCTTGTCTAATTCTCAAAATGACTTTGTGAGGGGTGCTCCCTTGGGAAGCATCCCAACACAAAATTTGACAAAGGCAAAGCTTGGAGGACTTCACAACCTTTGGAGTTAGTCCACAATGATGTATCGGGATCCTTTCCCAAACCATCTTTCATAAGGGCCAAGTACATCCTCACTTTCATTGATGATTTCTCTAGGTACACTTGGATATATTTTCTCAAACAAAAGTCTAAAGTGTTTGAAATTTTTCTAGACTTCAAGGCTATTATTGAGAAACAGAGTGAGAAATCCATCAAGGTTCTTTGAAATGATAATGGAGGGGAGTATGTCAACAATAGGTTTGAGTAGTTTTGCACCATAAAGGGGATTGATTTGCAGCACATAGTCACTTACAGTCCTTCACAGAATGGGGTTGCAGAACACAAACATAGGTTCTTAAAAGAGATGGGTAGTTGTATGATTCACTCCAAATCCATAGCACCACAGTACTGGGCTAAAGCCATCAATTGTGCTTGCTACATTCAAAATAGGGTTCCTCACAAATCTTTAAAAGGGATAACACCCTTTGAAGCTTGGCATAAAAAGAAAACTGATGTTGAGCACCTTAGGGTTTTTGGATCCCTAGCCATGGCCCATATACCGAAGAAAAAATGCAAAGCTATGGAATGCCAATCCAAGCCTTGCATCTTTATAGGATATCTGGATGGTGTTAAGGGGTATCACCTTCTAGATCCAACCACTCATGAGTTGTTCATTGAGAAAAGTGTCCACTTTCAGGAGAGTCCTAGAGACTCAACACTTGGTACTTCCTCTCTCTCATTAGATCTACTTCTTCATGATGATTCCTCAAATTTAGATCAGCCACAATAGGTTCCTGAGCCAGAGACATCTTCTTCTTCTTTGATTTCAAATAGTGAGGATAGTGATGTAGAGTCATCCACCTCTAGTCAGTCAAAGGATGAGGATTTAGCACCTAACTCACCCACTTTTGGGCCACTTTTAGCCAGATAGACACTTGAGAGTGTTGGCACTTAGGTAGGAGATCTCGTAGATGACAAACATACTAGGGGGATTTTTAGAGAGATCCACATGCCTTCTTTGCCTCAGTTTTAAATCCACAGACTTTTTGATAGGCATCAGGAGTACCTGAGTGGGATAGTGCTATGGAGGAATAATATTCTTCCTTAATCAAAAATCACACTTGGGAATTGAATTCACTTCCTAAGGGAAGGAAGATGGTTCGATGTAGGTGGATATATCAGACCAAGTTTGTAGCAAATGGGTCAATTGATAAGTACAAGGCATGATTGGTTGCCAAGGATTTCTCATAGGTGGCAGGCATTGACTACTCAGAGACCTTTGCACCCATTACAAAGATGACTTCTATCTAACTCACCTTGGCTATTTTCATAGCACATGGTTAGGATGTGCACTAGATGGATGTGAAGAATGCCTTTCTTCACAGAGACCTAGAGGAGGAGATCTACATGGAGTAGCTACCAAGATTTATTTAGGATTCTTCCTTAGTATGTAGAATTAGGAAATCTATCTATGGCCTCAAATAGGCCCCTCAGGCTTGGTATGCCAAGATGTATTCCTTCCTTCTCATAGTGGGTTTCACTATGTGACATTCTGACCCCAATGTCTACTTCTTGTGGCAAGATGATTCACTCCTAATTTTGGTTTTATATGTTGATGACCTTTTGATCACCGGAGTTCATCTACTTTTGCAATAGTGAAGGCATCTCTCCAAGATAGATTTGAAATGATAGACTTGTGTTTTTTTCACTACTTCTTTGGCATTGAGATCTCATAGTCAGATTCAAGGATTTCTCTTGCATAACCTAAGTATGTTCTTGATTTATTGTCTCAGTTTCACATCACTGATTGCAAGCCATCTCCGACTTCCTTTCTATCATGAGTCAATCTTGAGGCTGATTGTTCTTCAGCATTAGTTGATGCCACTCGGTATCGACATTTTGTTGGTAGTCTCATCTACTTGACTCACACCAGGCCTAACATATCATATGTAGTGGGACTTATCTCTAGATTTATACAAGAACCTCATGAGCTGCATTAGAAAGCAATTAAGAGGATCTTGAATTACATATAGGGTTTACATAGATACAAGATTCATTACAGATTTGGCATAGAGGTTGACTTGGTTGGATATACAAATTTAGACTAGGCTGGAAATTCACAAACTCGCAAGTCCACTTTTGGTTACAATTTCTCTCTAGGTTTTGGTCCTATTAGTTGGTCCAGCAAGAAGCAGAATGTTATTGATATATCATCCATAGAGGTAGAGTATAGTGGAGCTGTTAATGTAGCTATTGAGGCTATTTGTCTTCAAGGGATTCTTTCTGAGTTTGGCATTCCCATTTTTCAACCCACCATCATTTTTTGGGACAACTAGAGTACCATCCAAATTTGCAGGAATCTAGTTTAGCACTAGTATACCAAGCACATAGAGATTCACATGCACTTCATTCAAGAGCTTATTCATATTCAGGTTATCGACTTGATATTTTTCTAGTCTTCAGAGTAGGTTACAGACATCTTCACCAAATCTTTCACTAAGAGCAAGTTCATTCATCTACGAGCTCTTCTTGGGGTGCGGTCTACATTTGTAACAACATCATCTTTGGGGGGGCCCACTAGCCTCTTTATTTGTTATATGTCTCTCTTTTGAGGGGGGGGAGTTTTTTCCTACGAGTTTTCTCCTTTTCTCTATCTTATGGGAGATTGCATTTGTACATGGGTATCTCATTAGGCCTAGTTGTCGGGACCCATTTTATATTTCCACACTGCCCACCTAAGCTGCACTTATGGGGGGATGTTAGTGTAGGTTATTATTTTTCCTTATTATTTAATTAGGAAAATTATATATTTGTGCATACATGGAGTTTTCCTACATTCATGGGATAGGCTAGATTATGTGGAGATTGTGTGTCATATTTGTGTCATAAGGTGTCATAAGAATGTCATAAGTAACTCCTTTGACTGGTTATTCCAGGTATGGGAGTTACTTCTCTATTCTTAGCACCCTGTCACCACATTTCACGGAGGAGTTACATTCTATTCATGGGGTTCTTTGACCACCATTTGTGGAGGAGTTACTTACAAGCTCTCCTATATGTATTCTTCATTATGGCCATCTCATGTTAATCGAATATTGGGTTTTGCTCCTATTTGTCTTTTGAAAATTATCTCTTTTAGTGATTTCACTTTGCTTTAGCTTCTTTGTGGTGTGAACCAGCCTCATCGTGTGTGATCAATTGACCATTGCATTCACATTATTCGGACCCTGGCAACAACTCTGATAATTTTAGCATTTTGTACTAACTACTCTAGGACAAGACCTAGCATAAGGAGATCAAGGTTAGGAAAATCACCTAAAATTGGCTAATTAATGGAAGAATTTGCAAATTTCAAGATAGACATTCTATAATAATTGAAATCTACCTTAGATGGCATCAAAGTAAAATCCAATGCTACCAACATAGAATAATTGTCAATCTATTATCCTAGATGCAAACTCAAACATGCGGTAAAAGATTTCCCTTTAGACAAAATAGAGGTATGTGGTATTTGTGACCTAGACCATGACACCAATAATTTCAAACACATTATTGATATAAGAAACCAAGTGAAACAAGAAATAAATATATTTTAGGAATTAAACTTTATCTAATGATAAGGAAACTAGTACTCCCAGCCTTAGAATCAATTTGGTCTAAGATTTTCTCCCAATCCATGGATGATACCATGGTCTAGACAAATCACACCACCAATGTGGAGATCAATACAACCACAACCATGGAGTAATTAATAATGGATGCCATATATGTGGGGAATGCCTCAAAATCAACCTTGGGCATAACAAAAAAAACCAACAACCACATTAGGTACAATAGTCACCACCTCAATGGTCAAATCAATAATATTAGCCACAAAGAAGGTTTCCTCCATAGCAAGCCTTAATGCCTTCATAACATTAGCCACACCACCAATTGAGTAGTAGGTTAATCAACCATAGTTACTTATCCAACTAGTGGTAAATCTAAATAATATACAAAACACACCTATTTATGGAGTAAATCAAGAAAGTAATATTGCAAGTGGTTTAGTTGAATGTAATATTCAACTTGGATTAGAGAAGGTAGTAGGAGATTCACCGATCACCATTGTTAGGATGTGGAGCTAAAAGCTTCACCAAGGAGCATACTTAAACAGGTTCGGGTCTACACAGACACCGGTGTCGGTCAGGAGCGACAGACGTCGGTTAGTAGCAGTTGCAGAGGTGCCGACGTCGGCAATATGGTCGGCCGGCGATGGTCACAGGCGAACTGGCAGGAACCGACGTCGGTTACCTGCGTGTCCAGAAATCTATTTCCGTGGATAGCAGTGAGTGTTTGCATGATAAGTTTGAGTCATGGACTCAAGCTTGCGTCTCTATTATTAGCAATATTATTTTTAGAGCCCTTGTTCAAGAGGCTTAACTGTTTGTTGTAAGAGCATGCTCAAGTTTCCTATTTCTATATGTAGGAAGATCTTCTTAGCTTAGAATTGTAGTGTAAGAGAAGTGTAGAATTGTAAGAGTAGAACATTGTGAATGTTTGAAGGACAGTACAGAGTTGCATCAATCCAGGTTGTTAGATTTGAGTGTACTTGAGAGAGAGCTCTTGAGGAATAGAGATCTAGTGAGAGATCTTGTGTGCATCTGAGAGAGGTGTGGAAGAACGAAGTTTCTTCAAATTGTATTCCTATTGTAAAGAGTTTCAATACAAGTTTTCAGGGTGTTTTCTTGTATATCTTGTTCTGTGCTATTTATCATTTCAGTTACTTATCTATCTAATTTATTTCCGCGTTTATTGCTTTCACAAGTGTAATCTATTGTTGGTTTGATCCCCCAACAAGTGGTATCAGAGCCTTGGTTACAGGTTACAGGTTATAGATTACAGGTTGCTCACAGGGCTTCTGCAGGGATTTCTGTTTGAGTGGGAGAAGCAATGGCAGAAGAAAGTAAGCTGAGAATGGAAAAGTTTAATGGCAAGAACTACCAACATTGGAGAATGCAGATAGAGGACTATCTGTATCAGAAGGATCTCTACTTACCATTAGGTGGGATAGCAAAGAAGCCCAAGGACATATAGGATGAAGAATGGGAAGTTCTTGACAGAAAGGCTCTTGGGTCTATAAGACTGAGTCTGGCCTCCACTGTGATATCTAATTTGTCACAGGCAAAAACTACGGTAGAGTTGATGACCACGTTAGCAAATATGTATGAAAAACCCTCAGCTTCAAATAAGGTATATCTTATGAAGCAATTATTTAATTTGCATATGAATGAAGGTGGATCTGTTTCTACTCATCTGAATGATTTCAATGGAATTGTTAATCAGTTAAGTTCTGTCAATATTGTATTTGAAGATGAAATAAAAGCTCTTTTGATATTATGTTCTTTGCCTGAAAGCTGGCATGGCTTAGTAATGGCAGTTTCTAATACTGCATCTGCATCAAAAATTTTGAAAGTAGAGGATGTGGTTAGTGTTATCTTGAATGAGGAAATACGCAGGAAAAGCACAGAAGAGACATCTGGGAATGCTTTAAATTTTGAGAGCAGGGGAAGGCAAAAAGAAAAGAGCAAGAGGAGATCAAGATCTAAGTCTAAGGTGAGAGGAAGATCCAAATCCAGAAATGGCAGGAAGCCACAATGCTGAAACTGTGGAAAGATGGGGCACATAAGTAGAGATTGTTGGTCAAAGCCCAAGGAGGACAACCAACACGAAGGAAAGGAAGAAGCCAAGGTTGCAGGTATTGCACAGGATGCTTTAATTTTCTCTTTGCATAATAACATAGAATCTTGGGTATTAGATTCTGGTGCATCTTTCCATGCTACCCCTAACAGAGAGTATTTCAGTGACTATATCCATGGAGATTTTGGAATAGTGTACTTAGGGGATGATGAGCCTTGTAAGATTACTGGCAAAGGTAAAATGCAGCTGAAGATGCAGAATGGCAACACATGGGTGTTGAGAGAAGTGATGCATGTTCCTAGTTTGAAGAGAAATTTGATTTCTGCAGGTAAGCTAGGTGATGAGGGTTGTACAGTAACTCTCACAACAGATTCTTGGAAGGTGACCAAGGGTGCACTAGTTATGGCCAGAGGTAAGAGAGAAGGTACTCTCTATTTGTGTAATTGTGTTACTGACAAATCTCCTTCAGTTTTATCTACTTCAGGTGTGGATTATAAATTGTGGCACTCAAGGCTTGGGCACATGAGTGAGAAGGGGATGTCAATACTTAAGTCTAAAGGTATGCTTTCAGATTTCAGAAGTATGGATCTAGAGTTTTGTGAGCACTGTGTATTTGGAAAACAGAAAAGGGTTAGTTTTCTCAAGACTGGGTCTACTAAGAAAAGGCAGAAGTTGCAGCTTGTTCACACAGACGTGTGGGGACTGCCTCAGGTAGCCTCTATTGGCGGATCATGGTACTATGTTACATTCATAGATGATGCCACAAGAAAGGTATGGATCTACTGTATTAAAAAGAAATCTGATGTTTTTGAGACTTTTAAGTTTTGGAAGGCTATGGTTGAGAATGAAACAGGCAGAAAGTTAAAGTGCCTGAGATCTGATAATGGCGGTGAGTTCTGCAGTCTTAAGTTCAAATTGTATTGTTATACACAAGGAATCTGTAGGCAAAGGACGGTTCCAAGGACACCTCAGCAGAATGGTATTGCTGAAAGGATGAACAGAACTATCATGGAGCGTGTAAGATGTATGAGATTGCATGTAGGGTTGCCCTTAGAGTTTTGGGTAGAAGCAGTTGACACCGCAGTGTACCTGATTAACAGAGGACCCTCTATAGCTCTGGATGGTGGAATTCCAGAAGAGGTATGGACAGGTAAAAAGGTAGATCTCTCATATCTCAAAGTTTTTGGTAGTGAAGCCTTTGTACATATAGATAAGGAAAATAGAAAGAAGTTTGATCCTAAGTCTATGAGGTGCACGTTTATAGGCTATGGCTCAGATGATTTTGGTTTCAGATTTTGGAATCTAAGAACTAACAAGGTAATCAGGAGCCATGATGTTGTTTTCAATGAAAGAGTGATGTACAGTGATCAGATAAGGAAGCTGGATCAATTTGGGCAGAGCAATAGTGAATTGGACGAAGTTATGGTCCAAAATGAGTTCGCGGGAAAAAGAAATAATCACTTGCAGGAAAACACAGAGACCGACGTCGGCAGGGTTGGAACCGGCGTCGACAGTACAAAGACCAATGTCGGTCATACAGAGACCGACATCGGCAGACCAGGCACCGAGGTCGGTCAGGCAGAACCGACGACGGTGAGTGACAGGTCTACAGGTGGCCGAGGTCGGTCACTGTCAGAAAATTTGGGTGGACAGACTGTTGAGAACAAGTCCAAGACACCCACCAGGAGGTCTGAAAGGGTAAGTAAGCCTCCAATTAGATATTCTCCTTCCTTATATTATTTATTGCTAACCGATGGTGGAGAACCAGAGAGTTTTGAAGAAGCAATACAGGTGGAGTCCAGGAGTAAGTGGGAGCGTGGCATGGTTGAGGAGTTGGAGTCCTTAAGAGAGAACCAAACATGGGATTTGGTTGAGTTTCTAGCTGGTAAGAGAACACTGAAGAACAGATGGACCTACAGGTTGAAGGAAAGTGAGGATGGATAGATGCGATATAAGGCCAGATTAGTGGTAAAAGGATTTGCACAAAAGCCAGGTATTGACTTTGGTGAAATTTTTTCTCCAGTTGTTAAAATGACTTCAATAAGGGTTGTATTGTCTTTGGTTGCTTTTGAGGATTTGTATCTCGAGCAGCTAGATGTTAAGACAGTGTTTCTTCATGGAGATTTGGATGAGGAAATTTATATGGAACAGCCAGAAGGTTTCGAGGTCAAGGGTAAGGAGAAGTTTGTGTGCAGGTTAAAGAAAAGCTTGTATGGCCTCAAGCAAGCTCCAAGGCAATGGTACTTGAAATTTGACAGGTTTATGACTGAGCATGGCTATAGTAGGTGTCAATCAGACCATTGTGTGTATTTCAAGAGATTTGATAATGGTAGATATATTATTCTATTGTTGTATGTAGATGATATGCTGGTTGCAGGGTCTCACATGCAGGATATCTCTGAGCTTAAGGAGAAGTTAGCTCAAACGTTTGCTATGAAGGATTTGGGAGCAGCGAAGAAGATCCTTGGCATGAGCATTAGGAGAGACAGGAAAAATCACAGGTTGATATTGTCTCAAGAAGATTATGTGAATAAGGTGTTGGAGAGGTTTAATATGCAGGATGCAAAACCGATAAGTACACCTATGGCTGGACATTTTAAGTTAAGCAAAGAACAATGTCCCAATTCACATGATGAGGTAGAGTACATGAGTACGGTTCCATATTCTTCCACAGTAGGGAGTTTGATGTATGCAATGGTGTGTACTAGACCAGATATTGCCCAAGCAGTGGGAGTAGTAAGTAAGTATATGGCCAATCCAGGTAAGGAACATTGGAAAGCGGTTCAATGGATCCTTAGATATCTGAGAGGAACCAGCAGCAAGCATTTGTGCTATGGAGGTTCAGGTACTTCTCTACATGGTTATGTAGATTCAGATATGGCAGGGGATTTGGATGGCAGAAGAAGCACCACAGGTTATGTTTTTACTGTAGGTGGAACAGTGGTTAGTTGGATATCTAAGTTGCAGAAGGTTGTAGCCTTGTCAACTACAGAAGCAGAGTATATTGCAGCTACAGAAGCTAGCAAGGAGATGATATGGATGACACGGTTCATGGAAGAGCTTGGAAGGGAGCATGGGAGTTGCAGATTATACAGTGACAGTCAGAGTGCAATCCATTTGGCTAAGAACTCAGCCTTTCACTCAAGAACCAAGCACATACAGCTAAGGTACCACTTCATACGGCAGGTATTGGAAGATGGTGAGTTGAAGCTGGAGAAGATCCATACAGACAAGAATCCTACTGATATGCTAACAAAGCCAATTACTAAGGAGAAGTTGAATCTTCATTCAACTTCTATTGGTCTTCATGATTGAGTTGAAGATGGAGGAGCTAGAAGATGATGCTGTACAGGTTGGTGCAGCTGGTTTATCTCCAAGTGGGAGATTGTTAGGATGTGGAGCTAAAAGCTTCACCAAGGAGCATACTTAAATAGGTTCGGGTCTACACAGATGCTGGCATCGATCAGGAGCGATTGACGTTGGTTAGTAGCAGTTGTAGAGGCGCCGACGTCGGCAATATGGTCAGCCGGCGACGGTCACAGGTGAACTGGCAGGAACCGACGTCGGTTACCTGCGTGTCCAGAAATCTATTTCCGTGGACAGTAGCGAGTGTTTGCATGATAAGTTTGAGTCGTGGACTCAAGCTTGCGTCTCTATTATTAGCAATATTATTTTTAGAGCCCTTGTTCAAGAGGCTTAACTGTTTGTTGTAAGAGCATGCTCAAGTTTCCTATTTCTATATGTAGGAAGATCTTCTTAGCTTAGAATTGTAGTGTAAGAGAAGTGTAGAACTGTAAGAGTAGAACATTGTGAATGTTTGAAGGACAGTACAGAGTTGCATCAATCCAGGTTGTTGGATTTGAGTGTACTTGAGAGAGAGCTCTTGAGGAATAGAGATCTAGTGAGAGATCTTGTGTGCATCTGAGAGAGGTGTGGAAGAACGAAGTTTCTTCAAATTGTATTCCTATTGTAAAGAGTTTCAATACAAGTTTTCAGGGTGTTTTCTTGTATATCTTGTTCTGTGCTATTTATCATTTCAGTTACTTATCTATCTGATTTATTTCCGCGTTTATTGCTTTCACAAGTGTAATCTATTGTTGGTTTGATCCCCCAACAACCATAACTAAAATTACCAATGATGAAAACACTATTGAATCACCTATAGTCCAAAAACCAACTAAATAAAAGGTAGAAGCCATAACCACACCAAACATAATTCAAGATCCCCCTATTGTTCCATTTCTTGAAAGACTTAAGGGAGAGAAACCTAGGGAAGATTTTGAATTGATGCATGGATTAAAATAAATGAATATATAAATTTATCTATTAAGAGACATTAAATATATTCCTGAGCTAAATCAAATCATTAAAATATTGTGTATCAAATCACCAAAAATAAATAAGGATTATCCCAAAATAATTTAGGTAACTGAAAAAACTATTGATTTACTAGAAGGAAACATTCTTGTTCCTAAATATGGAGATCCTAGAATTTATTTGATGATTTTTAAATTTTAAATAAGTTCATTCCAAATGTGCTTATTGATCTAAGTGATGCCATAAACATAATTATTGTCAACATAGTAGAGTCTTTATCTCTCATAGGGCATCAACCTACCATAATAATTTTGCAAATGGTAGATCAATCCACTACTACCCCTAAAGGAATGATAGAGAATATACTAGTCACCATAGAATCCTAAAAATAACTTGTTTATTTCATGATCCTTAAACCTAAACCAAAGAGGGTAAGATATCCAATCACTCTTGGTAGACCTTGGTTAGCTATAGTTGTAGCACGAATTGACTGTAACTCTAGAAACATGACAATTTCTAATAGAATTCATGCTAAAAATATATCTCTATCCATTGACTAGACCTTCAATGGGTGTTTTTGAACAAATATGGGTGGATCAACTTGAACATAACTAGACCATTGTGTCTTCCTTAGCCATGGTTACTATTGACCAAATTTGACTTTTAAGTCAAATTGTCCCCAAGTAAAAAACATGAATTTTTATGTTTGTAAGGGGGTATAATATATTTTAATGAGGTGCTTTATAGGCTAATCAATGTCAACTAATGTTACATCAGCTTTGGTCAATTGGTTTTTATGTCCATATATCATTTTTGGGTCATTTGAGGGGTCAAAAAAGTGTATTTGATTCTTTATACAAGTTTCTTGGGAAATGTGCAAGTGTAAAAATGTGATTTCATGAACCATGTGTCATTATAAGTCTTAGATAGCTGACACTACTAAAAATATGATAGGTTGTTCAGAGAAAAAGTAATTTTCTTAGAAAAAAGGAGAAAATGGTACTTGTGTAGCCTCCTTGGGAAGTGTACCACTTGGAAAATATTGAAAAGTGATTCTTAAACTTGTCCACACTAATATATATATATTTGATTTGATTTGAATGTCATTTATTTCTTAAAACCATTTTGCATCCTTTTCACCTTTCTAGACACACAAAACTGACTTGCAAGTTTATACTTGCTACGACCAGTAGAAAGAGTTTAAGGGAGGATATTCTACACTTAGAGACCTTAATTTTAATATCAAGATCATTATAATTATTAATTTATATTTATGAATCATCCATTTAAAGTTGATTGTGCAAATCTACCTATCAATCTGTGCACCCTTGAGGTTTCTCATTGGTTTGAGAAATTCTATATGAACCAGTTACTAAATTTGATGTCAAAGCATGTTTAATTCCTTATCCAATGCTCCACACACTTGGTTTAATGTTTCATGAATTTTTGACATGCTAATCATCTCAGTTTGTAAGAATATATAATTTTTTGAGTTATGGGTAGTTTTCACCCTTTTTAGGAGTTTTGTGCTTTGTCAATGGATTCAAAGGGTTATGTTAGATTCATCTACATGTTTAAAAAGTCTACTTGACCCATTTTCACCTTTCATCCAAATATCATTAATTATCATGGTTGTAAGCCCATCCATCACACTAATCAATCATTTTAGAGACCCCTACCTACTCTTCCCAGTTGTATGCAAGAAATTTTCACATTGAAATAGTGTTAGGGAGATTGTTTAAGACCTTCTTGATGATTCTTATGCATTTGAAAATTTTTAAAATTGGTTTGGATTATTTTGAGACCATTCATATAACCTTTGTTTACCACTTCATGCTCACTATTCATTTATATAGTCAATAATCACCTACAGGTGACATCAATTGAGGTTGAAGACCCTTGTATAGAGAATGTTGGAAAGGGGTAACTCTCTTTGAGGTCTGAGTGTTTAGGCCACTCCATGGTAGATCATGTTTCCAGGTTAAATCATCAATGAAGGATGCATACCATAACAAAGATTCAAATATAAATTCAATGATTGTGTCCCTAAAAGATGAAAATAGAGGCCTAACCATGCTTTGAAATTATCATATAACAAATTTGCCTTTCTATTTTAAGCATATAAATGGCATTGTCTTAAAGCCTCTAACATGGAGAGGAATTTTGTCAAACATAAAATTTAGAAGGTGAAAGGAAGATAAAAGTTTTAGGCCTAACATATGTCCTTAAACACACTAAAATATCATATTGACATCTACAAGAAATAGAAGAATTTATATCTGAGTAGAGAGACAGATTGTAGCTTGCTTCTAGGTGGTGCTTAAGGCAGACACGGTAGATCCAATATTTGAAAAGGAATTAGATAGAACTCACATTGTAAGTAAGGTTTTTTAACATCATGAATAACCTCAACTAAGGCTAATATATACCTATAGGGGTCATTAAAGGAGAGTCTTACTTAGAACTAGGGAAAACTCAGTTATGAATCCAAGGTTCATGGGAAGAGATAAGGAAGGTTGGGGTGAGGAAACAAACTTGTGATCGTCTTCTTCATATCCATGACCATTTTAATAATCTCTAAATAATTATCATGATGGAATATACAACCCTTTTATGACCTAATGTGCACCTATAGTTAGCTGACTGTGATGTGACAGTGTTTAAATATGAGAAGTTTGAGTATTAGGTGATAAATTTTGGTTGAGGATGATGATGATGATGATGATGATCATAATAATAATAATAATAATAATAATAATAATAATAATAATAATAATAATAATAATAATAATAATAATAATAATGGGAATAATAATAATGAGAATAGTTTTTTTTAGGTTTTTAACCCTATATAAACCTACAGGGTCCCTCCATGTGGAATACACACCTACAACCATTGTAAATGACTATGAGGGACAGTAAGTTGAGAGGAATTGATTCAAAGGGTTTTTAGGCTTGGAAAAAGTATTAATACAAGTACTAAAAATATAAAATGAACCTTTTGAATATGTAGGAGGTTGTGAGCATTACTGTTGATGTTTCAACATGTAAGATACTCTATAGGCAGAACCCTAAAGTAAGGCATATCAGTCAACAGGAGAATAATGAACTAAGAGGTGAGCTATGAGAGTTTTCAAGTAATAGGTATGGACCTAAGTGTTTAAAATAAGTATGAAAAGGTTATAATAATACCCAATAAGTTATGAACACTACCTATAGATATCCCTTTATCTAAAAATTAGCACCTACAACCAACTTTAAGGGACAAAGTCAAATAGTGAGGGGCAGAGAGAAAGAAGTTGATTTTCTTGAGGTAGGTTGATATAAAGTTGGTTATAAATGGATATAAAAATCATAAAATTACCTTTTAGTACTATAGGATGATTTTTTAAACTATGTACAAACCTAAAGCAAGCATAAAACACATACAAGGGCCTTTCTAAAGGAAGCACAGTCAATCATGCCAAAATTTAGTTTTGAGAATTCAAAGATGAGAAGGATATGTGGAAGTTTTCATATGGTAAAATGACATAAGATACATTCAACACAAGTGTTACATCATCTACATGCTCTTGGAAATTGAAAATAAGCAAAGAGAAGGCTCCTAATTATGCATAGTTAGTCCACATGTCAAACCCTGCACATAGTTTGTCTAAATAGGGTGTTGTTTTAGATTTTTTAGGGGAACAAATGACAAAATGACCTAATAAAGAGATAATTTTTTGTGGAGATAAAAATGGACACTTGAGGAATCCTACACAATTTTTTTTTAAAAGTAGGGGAAGTACCCCTTATTTTGTCTCAGATAGGGGGCACTTCCCCTCATACAAAAATGGCAGGATTAGAAGTATATGATAGAGATATAGATAAAGAAGATGGAAGGACCTTGAAATTTTTTTTTTGAAGCTAAGTGATACCTATAAAAATCATGAAAACCAATCATAAGATTATGGATCTTGATAGGGTGGTCAAAATCCTTGGAGGTACAGTCAAGCCTAAAGCCAAATGAGGGGTCAATTTCAATATTATCATGAGAGGAACTTTATAATATATTGTGACATGTATATGAGGTAAATATAGACATGTTTGAGCTATTTGAAGATAGGGAGGACATCAGAAAGGTCAATTTGGGCTTAAGCCTATAGATAGGCCTACTAGGCATGATAAAGCCTAGTTTCAAATGAGAAGCCATTCAAAATTTTAGCATGAGGCAAGATTTAAAAATATTTGTAAAATATTATTAGGGTTGATATATAGGTGTTAAATCTGATAAATGCATAGGAAACCATCAATAAGGTCATTTTTATCCTAGGAACCAACTTAAGCATACAAAAGGGCAAGAACAAGCTTGAATTGGAAAGTTTGATCACTCATATCTCACTTGAGGTTTCTTATGGGAGTCTAAGGAATTTGGAGAATTTAGTAGAGGTATTTAACAACCAATTTGTGGAATTTGTTAGCAACTTGGATCCCAAGGTTTTATGAACCAAGCTTAAGACTTAAAATAAGCCTAAAACCCTACTAAACCTTTACAAAGGGTTAGTTTTGGGAAATGGAGTTGGATAGATACAAAAATGAGATATTTTGTCTATAATAGTGATTTTAGGTTATATATAACTCCCCCAAGCTACTCACATAAAGATGAGTTGTACAGACTTGTACATATGGGGGCAAAAATAGGGTTTGTCTCACTATTTTATATGTTGTGCAGGCTATAGGAAGAGTTAGGAGATGAATTTTTTTTGAATGGATTAATAATTAAGATAAATCTCAATATTCATTTCATACCTTGAAATAAGTTCTAAGTGTAACAATTAGGTGATTCAACTCAGCCAGTCAAATCTAACATATTGGACAAGCTACTGAAGAAGATAAAAACTTCAAATGAGCTCATTTTAATGTGCCCTTAATGATTATATGGAAATTGAGGGTATTTAAATGTGTCATTAACTTCATACCATGGATTTTCATGAGAAAATAAATGCATTTTGGAGGCCAAATGTGCAAGGTGCATGAAAGGGCAATTTTCTAGACTGTAGATGATGATGGCTTACTTTCAGAGTTTTCTAGAGGATCAAGCATGAAACTAATGCATGGAGAGGAATTTATAAGAGTCTCCCATTATTTTATAATCATTTTTACTAATATTAATTATCTATAATACATTTAAACAACTCCAATAATGAAGGTAGTTTTTTTGAGCTATTTGAAGGATCTTCTTGCCACTTTTCACAAGGTTTGTGACTTAGATTGACATTTGTACTTAATTAATTTTCATGGTTTGAACCATATCCTCTTCTCATGTATGGATAACTTATTTTATCATCTTAAAAAGTGACCTTTTGACCCTTGGACTTGTATTCTTCTTCTTCTTCTTCTTCTTCTTCTTCTTCTTCTTCTTCTCTCTCTCTCTCTCTCTCTCTCTCTCTCTCTCTCTCTCTCTCTCTCTCTCTCTCTCTCTCTCTCTCTCTCTCAAACTCTCTCTCTCAAACTCTATAAGAGTTAGCCATTTTGGCCATTGTAGGGATGCTTCACCTAAGTATGGAAAAGCCATACTCATTTGTATACATTTTGATAAATAAAATGAGTAATTTTTAACTATTTCATGAATTTTCATAAGTGTGTTTCACTTTAATTATTAATCTTGTTTAGTGAAGACTATGGATTCCTAGCATGTGGTCTCATTCTTCCACCTTGTCTGTAGTTAGAAAACTTTTCTTACAAGGCATGTGAAATATTTTAAGATATTTCAAATGTTGAGTGAGTTATTATTTTCATTAGTTTCATTCAATGCCTCTTGTCTATTCCTCATATCTTCACACATTCATTCATGACATCACAATGTAACATTGATATGAGAAGATGAAGATTGAAGGAACATAGGTTTTAGTTTATTTCTTGGTCTCAAGTGTAGAATGAAATTGGTTAGAAGTCATAAAATTTATTTGGTGTATCACCTCCTTAGTTTATATTTAATTTCAGTTATATCTCTCCCTTTTCACCCCAAAGTTTAGTTTTAGGTTCAATTATAATTTGTACATCAAGCGAGGTAGCCCTATCTAAAGATTCACCTCATTCCTTAGGATGCCCATAAGCCTAGAGGTGATTCCATTTTTCCACTTGGATGAGGAGAGATTTGCATATCCTCAAAGTCTAAAAATCCAAGTGACAAAAGTTTTTTTCACACCCAGTGGGACTCTTTTTCCAAGAGAATGAGATATTTTTAGTGTTATCTCTCAACAAGCAGCCTTTAGAAGCATCTTTTCAAGCATCAATGGTGACTCTAAAGACATATGAGCTGGTCAAGAAACCTAGGTTATCCTTTTAAGATTGATGGTAACATGTTTTATTTATGTTATTAATTTTAATGAGGATTTATGGATGAATTTTATGTTGATTTATTGTTTACATAAGTTGGTGAGACATCCCAAGCTCATGTCATTCCCTATCAAATGAACAAGTATTTGGTCAATATTTTCATGACATTTACCAACCCCAATATGAATTTAATTGGCCTCAATATGATCATATCAAATCTATACATGATCCTTATCATTATTATACTTATCCTTCTCAATGTCTTGTTCCTAGTCAACCTAATCCTTTCTCCAATAAACCCATTTCCACCTTCAAATAATCACTTTTGGGATATGAAAGGTATATGTTAGAGCTTGATAATCTAATGGGATGTGGTCAAGGAATTAATAATAATTCCATCCATTAAGTGATAAATGCATTATATTTATTAAAGGAAGAGTGGGAACCGATTGAAGAGCCAATTGGCATAGGCTCACAAGTGATATGCTAAATGTGAGTGGTTTGATTGCTTCCTTGGAAGAGAAGATAAACATTCATGAGAGGCAACCTTACCAAGTCTATCAAACTTCATATCCACTTCCCCAAGTTTCTTATCAACCATACATGACCCCTGCTTAGGAGAAAAATCAATTTTATCAAAGCCATCCTTTTCCCAATCAATTGTAGAAGAGATTTAAAAAGAGAAATCTTGTGTTTGAGGTAAATCTTGATAGGCAAATTGAGTTGGAAAATATGCATATACAATAGTCCATGTTGTTAGTAAAGGGAGTGGATTTCAAAACCTCATTTCCCTCTCAAATTTAATCTTGGCCACCTCAAAAGGAGACTCATAAATCTAATGTCCTAAGTTGGAGTAAGATAGTGGAGTCATGGGGAAAGAAGGAGGAGAAAAGTCTTGATAAAGATTTTGAAATTGAGAATACATATAATCATAATGTCCTAAGTTGGATGAAGATAGTAGAGTCATGGGGAAATGAATAATATGGTATCATTGTCAAAGAGTTTGAAGCGGAAAATGAAGTTTATCTTTTGCAAGCCCCTCCCGCCTTTCCTCAAGAAGCTTTTTATGTTACATGATAGGCCTCATGCACTCCTTATCCTCATGATGATTCCTATGAGCTTCAATAGAGACTTTTTAAAGAGAACTTAGCTAAGAAAATAGAGGTTCTAGAGAAAAAAATTAATCTACTAAGTCAAGGTGTGATGGAAGGTTTAGATCAAAGAGAAGACCCTATGCCTAAACACATCCCATATCCCCTCCCTCAAGAGCTTCATAAAGATCCTCCTACCTTGAATTCTCAATTTGATCTAGAGTTATATGTGCCACCTACACCAGATATTTCATCTTTTCCTTACCACAATACCCTTTGACTTGATGGACCTATGGTATGGGAGCTAAAGGAGGATTATCTGGTTGATAAAGAAAGATAACTCTTGCTTGAAGAAAACCTACCTCCTTGGTAACCTCATTGCGTTAGTTCACATGATTTCAAGATGCCTAGTCTTTACATAACCATGGAGGTTGAAAATATTACATCCCTTGATAAAAGAGATCAGATTATGATAGACAAAGTTAATTTTGAAAGCCCTCAATAGGTCTTAGGTGATGAAGAGAAGGTAAGTCCTTGTGGTGAATCTCTTTGCTTGGTTGATGATGAAGAATGTTTTCTATATGTTGAAGAACCTATCTTGAGAAAGGTAAATGAAGAGGAAAATGCTCAATTCATGGCTGATAAAGAAGACCTCATGAATTTTTACAAGGAATAAATCACCATCAGGACTCCCCTTGGTGAATAAAAAGACAATTCACAAGATTTTTCCTCCATATTTGAAGTGGAATGTGCTATCAATAAGGGAGAACACTTTCAAGCCATTCCTCAAGAAGTGGAAATATTGAGAGAGTATCATGAGATAAAGATATAGGAATTATCACTTGAAGATGATCTGATCAAAGATGAATAAAAGGTGATTTTTTGTGTGGAGATTTTAGATTGGGTTGGTGAGGAAGGATGTCTTCCTTTTTCCAAAGAGGAAGAAATGATCATTAACTTTTTTCTCACTTTGCAAGATACCATCGATGGGAAAGGACAAGTTATTATTCAAATTTTATATGACTTGTTTAAAATAATTGAAGTAGGCTATACTCCTATTCAAGGAGGCTATGATCTGGTCAAAGATGGAGAAGGAAACATTGGTGCTCAAGTAAGTATGCAAAGGAAAAGCATTATTTCAAATCTGTCCTTTCAAGAAGTATATAAATTTGATGATGACATGTTTGAAGTTATCAAGATGGGATATCATTATCTAAATAATTTGGGAGAAACAAATCAGCTCTTGAAGGATGGGACAAGCTCCTATTAGCTTCAATCTTCTAAGGAACAAGAAATCAATCCTCTAGGAGATATGCCTACTAAGGAGATACGAGTTGACTCTGAAATAAAGGGTAGGCAATAAAATGAAGTGTGTGAACATGTTCAATAGGAGTATATCTACATTTGAGACTTATTTAAGGATGATATACTTGAGATCAAATCAAGTGAAGTGCCAATGAAGAGGTCTGATCCATAAAGTATTCAATATAAGGAGAAACATGCTTGGCAATATGTTTCATCTCACCATGAAGATGATTCAATAAGTTTTCCTTTTTATCTAGGAAAATAGGTATGTTTAGTTGATATTTATGCATAATAGGTTGTTTCCTAATTCCCCTAAGTGCTTAGATCACATGTGTGTGTGTTTTCTTTCCTTGTTGTGTGTGTCTTTTGATTTTTGTGGTTGAGGTAGCCATTAGGTGTCTTGTCTTGATAAACATTTTGTGGTCAATGGTAAAAATTTTCTTATTTGTCTCAGATCTTAGATGACTCCATAAACCTAAAGGACTAATAAGGCTACTGGTCTATTTAGTATAGCAAGCATATTACCCTTGTGAGTCACCAATTTATTGACCAAATTTGACTTTTAAGTCAAATTGGGGCCCCATAGTAAAATACTTGACTTTTTAGGTCTATAAGGGGGTATAATATATTTTCATGAGGTGTTTTATAGGTTAATTAGTTTTTATGTCCATATATCATTTTTGGGTCGTTTGAGGGGTCAAAAAAGTGCATTTAATAATTTATGTAAGTTTCTTGGGAAATGTGTAACTATTAAAATGTGATTTCATGCCCCGTGTGTCATTATAAGTCTTAGATAACTGACACTACTAAAAATATGGTAGGTTGTTCAAATAAAATGTAGTTTTCTTAGCAAAAAAGGAGAAAATGGCACTTGTGTGGCCTTCTTAGGAAGTGTGCCACTTGGAAAATATTGAAAAGTGACTCTTAAGATTACCCACACTATTATACACATTTTTTTAATTTGTAGATGTCATTTATTTCTCAAAACCATTTTGCTTCCTTTTCACCATTTTAAACACATAAAATTAACATGTAGGTTTGTACTTGGTACAACCAGTAGAAAGTGTTTTAGGTAGAATGATTTTGGGAGGATATTATACAATCATAGACCTTCATTTTCATAAAAATAATATTTATAATTATTAACTTTTATTTATGAATCATCCATTTGAATTTGACTATACAAATCTGCTTATCAATCTATGCATCCTTTAGGTTTCTCCTTGGTTTGAGTAATTTCATATGAACCAGTTACAAAATTTGATGTCAAAGAATTTTTAATTCCTTATCCAATTCTCCAAACACTTTTTTTCATGTTTCATGAGGTTTTGACATGCTAATCATCTCATTTTTTAGGAAGATACATTTTTCTAAGTTATGGATAGTTTTCACCATTTTCAAGAGTTTTGTACTTTGTCAATCTATTCAAAGGATTATGTTAGATTCATATACATGTTTTTAAATTATAATTGAACAATTTTTTCACCTTTCATGGAAATATCCTTGATTATAATTGTTTCAAGCCCATCCATCACACTAACTTGTCATTCTAGAGACCCATGCCTACTCTTCCTAGGTTTATGCAAGAAACTTTCACATTGAAATAGTGTTATAGAGATTTATAAGATCTCATTGATAAAAAATATGCATTTAAAAAGTTTTAAAATTGGTTTGTATTGTTTTGAGACCATTCATATAACCTCGTTGTTCCACTTCATGCTCACTATTCATATATATAATCAACAATCACCTACAGGTGACATTAGTATAGGTTGAAGACCATTGTACGAAGAATGTTGGAAAAGGTGAAATCTTTTTGAGGTTTGAGTTTTTAGGCTAATCCATGGAAAATAAAGTTTAAAGGTTTAATATTTAATGAAGGATGCAGACCATACCAAAAATTCAAAGATAAATTCAAGGATTGTGTCCCTAAAAGATGAAAATAGAGGCCCAACCATGATTTGGAATTATCATATTAAAAAGTTGCCTTTATATTTTAAGAATATAAATGGAATTATCTTAAAGCCTCTAACATGGAGAGAAATTATTCCAATGATAAAATTTATAAGGTGAAAGGAGGATAAAATTTTTAGGCCTAAAATATTTCCTTAAACACACCAAAATATCACATTGACATTTATAGGAAAAAGAAGGATTTATAGCTAAGTAGAGAGACAAAGTTGTAGCTTGCATTTAGGTGGTGCTTAGGTAAGATAGGGTAGATCCAATATATTAAAATTCATTAGATATACCTCACATTTTAAGGAATGTTTTTTAACCTCATGAATAACCTTAACTAAGGCCAATATATACCTACATGGGTCATTAAATCCAAGTTTCATGGGAAGGGATAAGGAAGGTTGGGGTGAGCAAAAAAAATTGTTATCACATTTTTAAAATCCATGACCATTTTAATAATATCTAAACAATGATCATGATATCATATAAAACCCCTTATAACCTAATGTGCACCTATAATTAGCTGATTATGACGTGATAGTGGTCAAATATGAAAAGTTTGAGTATTAGGTGATCAATTTTGGTTGATGAGAATAATAATAATGGGAATAATACTATTTATAATAGTTATTTTTTTAGGTTTTTAACCCTATATAAACCTACAGGGTCCCTCCATGTGGAATACACACCTACAACCATTGTAAATGACTATGAGGGACAATAAGCTAAGAGGAGGTGATTCAAAGGGTATTTAGGCTTGGGAAAAGTATGAATATAATTAATAATAATATAAAATTAACATTGGGAATACTTATTATTTTGTGATCATTACTATTGATGTTTAAACATCCAAGATACTTTATAATCATAACCCTAAAGTAGGGCATATCAGTCAATAGGCAAATAATGAGCTAAGAGGTGAGGTATAAGAGGTTTCAAGGGACATTTATGAACCTAAGTGGTTCAAAAAAGAATGAAATATTTATAATAATACCAAATAATTTATAAACACTACCTATAGATATCCCTTTATCTAAAAATTGGCACCTACAACCAACTTTAATGGATCGAGTCAAACAGTGAGGGGCAAAGAGCAAGAAGTTGATTTTATTGAGGTAGGTTGATATGGAGATGGTTATAAATGGATATAAAAAGAATAAAATTATCCTATATGAATATAGGATGGGTTTTTAAAATATTTAATAACCTTAAACAAGTATAAAACACATACATGGGGCTTTCCAAAGGAAGCATAGTCAATCATGCCAAAACTTAGTTTTGAGAATTCAAAGATGAGAAGGATATGTACAAGGTTTAATGTCATAAAAGGACCAGATATACATTAACCGTGAGTATTAAATCACCTACATGCTTTTGAGAACTTAAAATAAGCAAAGAGAAGGCTCTTAATCATGCATAGTCAGTCCACATGTCAAACCCTACAAATAGTTTGTCCAAATAGGGTGTTGTTTTGGGTTTTTTAGGGTAATAAATGACCAAATGACATAATAAAGAGATAATTTTTTGTGTATGGAATCATGGAAACTTTAGGAATCCTAAAAAAGTGTTGGTTTTCTAAGAAAATAGGGGAAGTACCCCTATTTTGTCTCAAATATGGGGTACTTCCCCTCATACAAAACTGGCTGGGTTAGAAGTATAATATAGAGATATGGATAAATAAGATGTAATGACATTTAAAAAGGGGTTTTTAATCTGAGGGATACCTATACCAATCATGAAAACCAACCACAAGAGTATGCAACTTGAGAGGGTGTTCAAAACCCTTGGAGGTATAGTCAAGCCTGTTAGGCAACGGGTCAAGCCTAAAGCCAAATGAGAGGTTAATTTAAATATTAGCATGAGAGGAAATTTTTAATAGATTATAAAATATATGTGGGGTCAATATAGACGTTTTTTAGATATTTCAAGGTAGGGAGGACATCAGAAAGGTCATTTTGGGCCTAAACCTATAGATATGATTACTAGGCATGGTGAAGCCTAGTTTCAAATGAGAAGCCATTCAAATTTTTAGCATGAAGAAATATTTAAAACTAGTTTGAAAATTTTCTTTGGGTTGATATATATGTTTTCAAGCTGATAAGTGTATAGGAACCCATCAATAAGGTCATTTTTAACCTAGGAACCAATTTAAGCATACAAAAGGGCAAGAACAAGCTCGAATTGGCAAGTTTAATCACTCTTATCTCACTTGAGGTTTTTCGTGGGATTCCAATGCATTTGTATAAGTTATTAAAGGTATTGAAAAAGAAAATTATGGAATTGGTTAGCAACTTGGATGTTAGGGTTTTAAGAACCAAGCTTAAGACTCAAAATAGGCTTAAAACCCTAATAAACCCTTGCCAAGGATCAGTTTTGGGAAATGGAGTTGGATAACTAAAAAATGGATATTTTGTATATAATAGTGATTATATGTTGTAAATGACTCCCTCAATATACTTCACACCAAGATGAGTTGTACAAACTTGTACAGATGGGGGAAAAAATAATGTTTTTCTCACTATTTTGTATGTTCTGTAGGCTACAAGAAGAGTTAGGAGATTAAAAAAAGTTTCAGTGGAATATTAAGAACTAATAAAACTTAAAATATTAATTTAATTCCTTGAAACAACTTATAAGCTCCCTAACTAGGTGATTCAACTCAGCCATTCAAATATGGCATATTAGACAAGCTAGTGAAGAAGATGGAAACTTGAAATGATCTCATTTTAATGTGTCCCTAATGATTATAAGGAAATTTAGGGTATATAAAAATTTCATTAACTTCATCCAATTTATTTTCATTAGTAAATAAAGACATTTTGGAGGCTAAGTGTGCAGGGTGCATTAAAGGGTAGTTTTCTAAATTACAGATGATGATGGCTCACTTTTAGAGGTTTCCAGAGGATCAAGCATGAAACAAATGAATTTAGAGGCATGTATGAGAGTCTCCCATTAAATTAAAATAATTTTTTATACTTGTAATCAGTTATAATATGTTCAAAAATCTCCAATCATGAAGGTAGTTTTTTTGAGCTAGTTGAAGGGTTTTCTTGCCACTTTTCATAAGGTTTATGACTTGAATTGCCATTTTTACTTCATGACCTTACATATTTGGACCCATATCCTATTATAATTCATTTATAACTGATTTTATTGTGTTTTCAAGTGTTTTTTTGATGCTTGGTCTTATCTTCTTCTCTCTCTCTCTCTCTCAAACTCTATAAGAGTTAGCCATTTTGGCCATTATAAGGATGCTCCACCTGAGTATGGTGAATCCATAATCAATTTTATAAATTTTGGTTAATAAAATTAATAATTTTTACCTCTTTCATGACTGTTCATAAATAATATTCACTTGAATTATGAATCTTTTTTAGTGAAGACTATGGATTCATAGCATATGGTCTCATTCTTCCACCTTATTTGTAGTTGGAAAATTTTTCTTGTAGGGCATATGAAGTGTTTTATGAGATGTAAAATTTTGATTGAGTTATTATTTTAATTATTTCCATTCAATTCCTCTTGTCTAGTCCTCCTATCTTTGCACATTCATTCATGACCTCACAATGTAACATTGATATGAGAAGATGAAGATTTAAGGAATGTATGTTTTAGTTTATTTCTTGGTCTCAAATGTAGAATACAATTGGTTGGAATTAATCAAATTGATTTGGTGTACACCTCCTTATTTTAATTTTTTTATTTCAATTATATCTCTCCCTTTTCACCCCCCAAGTTTAGTTGTAGGTTATTTTACTGAATTTGGGAAACTATATGTCTAATTTCCCAAATAATAAAAAGGTCTAAATTAAGGGGAAAATCAGTAAATAAATGTGTCTTAATTAACCTACTAATTTATTGAATCTATAAGTGATTAATTTATTTCTAAAAATATCAAATAGGGAATAGAGAGTAAAACTCCGCTGATTCTTGGTTAAGACAGAGGAGACAGAGGCTACAAATTACTGATTTAGTTGGGTAGACTATCAAAAATAGGATCTAGAAGTTTATTCTCTACTTGGATAAGAGCACCAAAAATGGGACACCTAGAGGTCTAGCACTATAGTCCATGTTTTGGCATTGTATTCCTTAGTGTTTTATCTTTTTATGTTTTGTTTGTCTACTCTAGGAGACACTGTGCCTAAAATATTAAGTATTAGTTGTTTGCAAAGATCTATGTGCAATTTATTTGGTCTTCAAGGATCCTAGTTCCTCTTCATGATTGATAGGTGATATTGAATCTAATTTTAAAAAATGGTTAGTGTGTAATATTCACTGAACATGTGATCACACCCCATGTGTGGGCACACTGCCTACATACGAATACTCTAAAGAGGGATTAAGGCCAATGTAGTTCTCCAAATTTGAATGTGTATTATGAAATCTTGTGTATGTAATGCAAGTGTATAAAAATTTGGGAAATATTTAGATGGCTCATGACTAGTGTGGGAGTTTGGATAGACTAGAAATAATAGTGGTTGGTTGTATGTAGAAAATAAGAATATTTATTTGAGTGTATTTTAATATATTTATAGCTTGTGCCTTTTGAATGATTACAACCCTTCTAAATGACCTTTGAATGGGATTTTATAGGGAAAATAGCGATCTTGGGTTAGATGAAATCATATTAGGCTAACAAGGGAAAAGATAATGATTCAAAAAAATCTAACCATTTGAGGCTATTATGGACTTAGACAATAGTGCTAGAAAGTGGACACCCTAAATCCTAGTGTTGTAGTCCAACCTATGACAATATTATCTAGGGGGAAAGGAACCCTAGGGGATAGATCTATGCCTAGGAGAGGAGTTTAGAATAGTAAGGGATGAATCTAAAAGGATTTATATGATTGGTAAATAGTGAAAATATGCCTAAGTGGGTTGTGTAAGCGAGTAGGATAGACCTATAGCTTTGGTGTCACAAGTCATGTTCAAATTATACAAATTACATTTTAGTATGACTAAATTCCCCCGCCCCCCACTTTATTTTAAGTATGTATCAAATAAAAATACTAGGATAAAGGAAAAAACTAGAAGCATACCTGAACCTACCTATGAGGCTAAGCCCACAAAGCTATGTGATGCTAGGTTATGCATAGTGAGAGCATGTTGTACTGTGTAAGTCTAAAAAAAGGAAAGAAAAAGTAGATTAGTTTTTACTAGATATGTTATATCTAAAATAATAACATACAAATCTAGGTAAAGAGAGGGGAAGGAAGATAGAGAAATGAATACACCTCATCAGGTACGTGAACCAATACAAAACTTGTTATGCTACTAAATTTTGCTAGGTGATGCTAGAAGTATGCTAAACCAAGAGTTACAACAATGAATGAGATGAGTGCTCAACCCCCTAGAAGTAGGCTCAAGAATGCAAAGGTATGCCATTTAGTTCCATCATCACCAACAATGTGAAGTTAACAAATCATGAATGTGTTAATGAATGTCTGAACTATGTGTCTAGTCCCTCTGAATAGGTGGCTCAAAAATACAAAGGTTAGCTAGACCTTTATCTCCATCATTGCCCTATGACATGAAGTTGAATGAGAAAATACTAGTATAGATGAATGCCATATTATATGGCTCATGGATCCCCTAAATGTGTTGTGATATGACAATATTGGTGTGGATAGCCAAATGTAAACTAGAAACTAGGCCAATGTTGGTCACTTCAAAAGATGGAGATTGGACTTGTATAAATGCCCATCATAAAATTGGAATCAAGGATTAAGAAGCCACTCAAGAACTTGAGTACATGGGAATCAAACTTGTATGAAATTTTACTTGAGTTTGATGTCAACCACATGCAGATGGAGTAAGGCACATAATGACTAGGAATATGCAAGAAAATACTATAAACTCAAAAATAGAGAAGGCCCATGTGTTTTACACATTGCCCCTAATAACTAATGTCTATAACATAGATTTTGAACTAAAATTTGTATCAACTACCATGTCTAAACAAAAAATGGAAACCCTCATGCCACACATGATACCCCTTGTATCTAGATTCTCTAATTGAAATAAGTGCTCAAAACTATTGATTTATAGACTTAACTATACTCGCAAAACTATGACTAAACTCACCTCTCTACCTTATTCTAGAAAAAACTAAATATTCTATTGTTTGGACAATAGAGCTAGAAACTAGACACTTTGGGGTGCAATATTTTAGTCCCATTTTTGGTTCTATTGTCTAGAGCCAAAATTGATGACTGATCTAGATTCTATGTTATCCACTTGGTCTGATTTGCCTATGTTGAGTTCTAGATTCTAGATTGTACTATTTTGAAACTACTTTTTTTACTATTAGGAGCTCTGATCTCTATGATAAAACCCCTATTTATTTCCCCCTCTTCTAAGGGTAGGAATGAATACCCTATAATAACTACCCTTAGAAGAAGAATCTCTACAATTGTGTTAAGATGAAAAAACATTTGATATAAAATTGATATACATTATCTCAAGATATAGCAAAATTTATAGAGAGATATTGTTAGATCCATAGGGGTATGCCTAGATAGATATAAAAATGTAATAACAATTTCATAAGAGTAAACTGGGATTCAAAATGGTAGTTGTTAGTTGTTAGTGGCATGGAGGGATGGAGCATGATGTCCATCATGGCATCCAAGAAGCAAGGTAAATGCATTATTGAAATCATGGCATTGCACAAAAAGATAAGCAATCAAGCAACAAACATACAAATCAAGAAACAAGAAACACACAAGGGTGTCTAAGGGACCAAATAATCACATAAGGCATACAAGGCTTGTTTAAATGCCACATACACACACAATGGAAATACGCAAATATTGACACAAAGGCCAGAATCACATGAAAGACACATACAAAGGACATTGGAAAGTGTCCAAAGGCACACACATATAGACAATAACAAAGGACATTGGCAAATGTCTTAAAACATAAGAAGGAAGCAAACATGAACTAGAAAATACAAACACATCTAGCTAATCAAATTGAAGAGTGGAAGCATTAAAAGTAATAAAAATATAAACATGCATCTAACTATAGAAATTAAAAAGCAAGAGTATACAAAATATGTGATACAAGACTAATGTATATGCTATGAAATATAAAAGTGTGATACATGCTAATGGATGTTGATGTGATATCTCTATAATCAAGTAAGGAATGTAACAAAATAAGATGTCTATTGTGTATAGTGTAATAATGACATAACCTGGATGGTGTAGTCATGTAGAATATTCCCTAAGTAGGTAGATGTATTGATATGTAGCTAGAATGTAGAATTAGGATGCCCCCTCAATGGATGGAGGGAAGCAATCAAGGATCTAGATGCACTACACACACTCAAAAAAGATCAAGTGAAGCCTATAAATATAGATAAACCAACAAACAATATCATAAAACAACATAAGGTAAGTCTAGCATAATGGTTAGCAATGCAAAACATAGATGATGCATACAATTGACATGTTTTTGTATTTTTGAAATATTATATTATTTTTGTATTTTGAAATATTTAAGCTATGTACAATCAAGTAGAGTAAAAACATGTATAATAAATGTTAGAAATAAAATTATATACAAACGTCACATCATAATATAAGAGACTAGACTGGGGGTGGGAAGGGATCCTTAGATGGAGGCTATTGGGGATAAAAATGGATGAAAGGATTTTGACTATCATTAAATGCATCAAGATCATCATCATAAGTATCATCATATGTTGTAAGCACTATGTTTGTGTTTTCATCATGCTCTTGGTCATTTAGTCCTATTGGTAAGTGATTTCATTAGAAGTGGTGCTAGTGGTGTTGTGATATAAATAATGCCTTGATGTTGTAGTTTTTCTAATCATTATTGTCAAGTTGTACATGAGTTAGTATCGTGACTGATGATCCTATGCAAAAGGAAAAATGGGTTACCTTCCTTTTTTGATAATCTATTGATAGATATGTGTTGTACTATAGGAAGCTTGATTAATTTATGATCAAGTAACATCTATAGTAAAATTTGTGGTCAATGTTATGTACTACTTGCCTTGATCTAAATGACTATATTTTTATTCATAGAAGTAACCATGTTAACTGTATGTGCCCAATGATCTATGGTTGTGAATATGGAGTATATCCTGAGAATGTGTCATGAGATGCTAAGAGTGATGTAGGATGCTTAATAAGTGTTCTAGAATCATCTCAATATTCTCTTGGGCCAACTAGTGTAAAGTTCAATCCACATAGATAATTATCTATGAGTGTGGGTGTTGTATCATCATCATCATCTAAAGTAGCCTACGAATCTATATCAACTTTATATATGTAAGGTAACTCTAAATTTACCACAAGGGGTAATTATGAAATAGGAATCTCAATAACTATAATAGGAGAAGATGATGATTCTATGAGAGTATCTATATCGACTTGAGGGGTTGTATTTATGGGAATACCTAACACTACTGTAACTACTATTGGTGATGTCATAAGTGTAATAAGTGTAGTTATTGTGACTACTGGAGTGACCGAAGCTAGAGATATATCTAGAATTGGAGGAATGTGAGAGGTGTTGGTCTCTCCCACCTCATATTTATGTATTTTATCAAAAGGAATATGGTAAAGTGGTGACTACATGATAAGAGAAAGTGCCCCATCTAGTGAAATAGTCAAAGATGACTCTATAACTTGATGATACTTGAATGGTTGATTATCTATTGGACATGTGTAAAGATATCTGTCGTGAATGAAATTGAAACATTGGTGTAGAGTAGAAGGAATGGATTGGATTGCATATAACCATGGTCATCCAAGTAAAATATTATAATGGAGAGGACCAGGCATAACCTAAAATTGGGTAGTAAGGGTTTTGGGCCCTACCATGATATCCAAAGTAATGGTACCCAATGTTTATTTTAGTATGTCATTAGACCCTTTAATAGTATTATATGACTTATTCATAGATGCCATATCTACACCCATATCTTATAAGAATGTGATATTGCATATATTTATCTAGGTACCACTATCAACTAGGACTCTCTTTACTGCACTAGTTTTGATTTGAATTTGTATGAATAGTTGTAAATTTTGATCAATAACTACTTGAGATGGTGTGTCCTCTTTATCAAAAGAAATGGCATCTTTGATAGTTTTTAGTGTGTTGACCACTAATGCAAAATAAGAAGGCTCAGAGTTAGCTGACATGTAAGTTTGAGTGAGTGCTTGATAGAGAATGTCCTTAAACACATTGGCTTTTGGGAGTAATTCTAACATTAAAATTTTTGTTAGAGTATTGCATAATTGATCCACAATATCATATGCCTTATTTGAATCTATTTGTGTAAGTGGCCCAAGTTAGGGATGGGATGGAACAAGTGGGTTATAGGATTCTTGGGTGGGTAGAGGAAGGATAATGGCATGTTGAGTAACAACTCTAACCACATTATCCATTATTTCTATAGGATTAGTAGTGTGTGTGGGAGGAGAACATAGATAATCAATAGGGTAAGGAGGTGGGATAACAATACATCAAGTAACATCTCTAACCATATCTATCCACTATTTGTATATTATTAGTAGTGTGTGTGAGAAAAGAATGTAGATAATTGACAGGATGAGGAGGTGGATAGATGAAGGGTGCTAGTTGGGATCTCTAGCAATGGGTAGTGAACTTTGGGATGGTGAAATCAACCATGCAAAAGTAGTCAGCATGGAAGATGGGTTCCAAGGGAGGTGGGACATGAGGTTTCTTAATATATGCAAAGATAGTTTATTGGATATCATTCCATACTATAAAAAATAAACATGTAAATCAAATAATGAAAATTTGTACTAAAATATGATAGACTTCATCATTCATTTACATGATAAGGCCCATTATGGTTTCTTTATTATTTTCAAGAAATGTAATAAACACATGTAAATAAGTGAGCATCATTTTTGCAATTTAGCTAGGGGTGTAAGGTGATACCTCAAGAAGCAATAGGACCTAGTGTATGCAACTAGGTATTTTTCAAAAATATTATTTGCAAAATACTATAAAATTTTGAATTTGAAATTGATTTTATGAGCTAAGTATGCAATATAAAATTAAAAAAATTATGATAAATTTCTTGCTTGATTGGGACCTAATAGATGCAACTAGGGTTTTGGGACAAATAAATTTTCTAGAATTTACTATGAATTTTTGAAATTTGAAGTGATTTTTTGATTTTAATATTCAATAAAAATTTGTAAAACATAAGTGGAGTATTACTTGAAAATTATTGGAATTTAGTTGATGCAACTAGGGCTTTGAAATTAATTATTTCAAAATTAATGTAATAATTTGAAATTTTGTTATAAATTTATAGAATTGAGATTGAATTTTTTTGGAAAAATCTAAAAATATTTCTAAAATTGGCAATATATTTTTCCTAATGGTTTGAAGATGTTTGTATGCAAATATGACCTAGTATGTACAAACTAGGGTTTAAGTGAATTATTTAAAATATTTAAATTAATTTGTAGTTTTTTATTTTTAAATTCAATAAAATATTGCAAAAAATTAGAAGTAATTAGCCCTAGGATTTCTAGGATTTTTGTGTAAAAATTTAAAGTCAGTCATGTTCACCAAATGTTTTACTAAATGTGGGAAACTATAGGTTTATTTTCCTAAATAGTAAAGGGGTTTGGATTAAGGGGAAAATCAATAAATAAATGTGCCTTAATTAACCTACTAGTTTATTGAATCTAGAAGTGCTTAATTGATTTCTAAAAATAGCAAATAAGGGGATAGAGAGTAAAACTTAGTTGATTCTAGGCTGGGATAGAGGAGACAAAGGCTACAAATTACTAATCTAGCTAGGCAAACTATTAGAAATAAGATCTAGAAGTCTGTTTTATACCTAGATAGGAGTGTTATAAATGGGACACCTAGAGGTCCAACTCTATAGTCCATGTTTTCACACTATAGTCTTTAGTGTCAAAGCTTTTTGAGCTTTATGGATTCTATTCATCTACTCTAGGAGACCATATGCTTGAAACATAGAGTCCTAGTTATTTTTGAAGCTCTATGTGCAATTGATTTGGTCTTCATGGATCCTAGTTCCTCTTCATGCTTGATAGTGATCTTGAATCTAACTGAAAAGGAGTTAGTGTGTAATATACACTGAATGTGTGATCACACCCCATATATGGGTACACTATCGACATACTAGTACTTTGAAGAAGGATCAAGGCCAATGTAGTTCTCCCAATTTGAATGTGTATTATGTAATCTTGTGTATGCAATTCAAGTGTATGCAAATTTTGGCAAGCTTGAGATGACTTGTGACTAGTGTGAGAGCTTGGATAGGATGAAAATAATAGTGGTTGGTTATATGCAAAGAATAGAAGATTTGTTTGAGTGTGCTTTAGTATATTTCTAGATTATTCCTTTTGAATGATTGGCAACCCTTCTAAAAGACCTTTGAATTGGATTTTATAGGGAAACTAGTAATCCTATGTTAGATGAACTCACAATAAGCTGATAAGGGAAAAGATAAGGATTCAAGAAAATATGACCATTTGAGGCTGTTGTGGACTTTGACAATAGTGCTAGAAAGTGGACACCTAGGGTCCTAGTGTTGTAGTCCAACCTATGGCACTATTTTCTAGAGGGAAAGGGACCCTAGGGGATAAATCTATGCCTAGGAGAGGATTCAGATAGTAGGGGTTGAATCTAGAAGGCTTCAGATGACTAGGAAATAGTGAAAATATGCCTAAGTGGGATGTGTAAGTGAGGAGAGACCTATGGTTTTGGTGTCACAAGTCATGCTTAAGTTGTATAAATTATATTTTAGTATGAATATATAGGTTTAATTCTAAGTGGTACATCAATGGAGTTAGTCCTATCTAGAGACTCACCTCATTCCTTAGGCTACCCACAAACCTAGAGGTGATTTCATTGTACCACTTGGATGATGAGAGATTTGTATCTCCTCAATGGGTACAAATCTAGGTGATAATAGTCACCATAAAATAATATGCCCAAGAGTTTAAAGAATAAATAATTTAACATTTAGATCAAGATATCCTAGCTCTAAAGTTTGATAGTTTTGATCTAAAGTCTAATAATTTTATTCTAAAGTCTGACAATTTTACTTTAAAAATTGACAATTTTACTCTAAAGTTTGAAAGCTTAGTTCCAAAAACTAGTGGCTTACCTTCAGAAACTAGTACCTTAGCTCCAAAGACTAATATTTATGCTATAAAGATGAAAAATCATGAATGAGAAGAATCTACCTCCATTATTGAGAATTAAGGAAATTCTAGAAGACCACCAAACATATTATCTAGTCCATAAGAATTCAACAAGCCATAGTTGACTAGGCTCAAAATGGACAAAATTCATTTTTACATGATTTTCATTATCCATTAACCAATTTGATTTCCACAAGATAAACCTTTTATAAGGATGTATCCACACTTCACATGTTACTACCACACACATGTCCATTTAATGCCTTATTGAATGAATACAAATAATTAAATTCTATTGTTCTAGACATTAGATAAATTGTAATCGAGCCAAGTAAACGGTTAACTATCAATAGTTGGTTAACTAACTTGAAGGAAAGAAAAATATTTGATGTAATGGTTCAACACATAAATTTATTTGGTTGGGATTATAGTGACATGAAAGGAATACATCCTAGTGTGTTTATACATCACATCTACACTAAAAATGTTAGACCAGTCAGACAACCACAATGGAGGATTAATCTAGCCTTGAAATAAATTGTCAAGAAAGAAATAAAAAACTATTAGAAGTAGGTTTTATGTATATTATATATGATATCCAATGGGTTTCAGCTCTGGTTATTGTGCCTAAAAAAATGTAAAGTGAAGAGTTTGTGTATATTACAAAAAACTAAACAAAGCCACTATGAGAGACTACTTTCCCTTGCCTTTTATTGATCAAGTTTTGGATAATTTGGTAAGAAAATAATATTTTTATTTTTTATATGGTTTCAATAGATATAATAAAATTAGAATATCCCCTGAAGATCAAGAGAAGACTAAATTTACCTACATCTAGGGAACATATGCTTATACAGTCCTTCCTTTTGGATTGTGTAATACACCTATTACCTTTCAGAGATCAGTGTTAGCCATATTTTTTGATCTTATAAATGATTATTTAAAAGTGTACATGGATAATTTATCTATCCAGGGTAGTACATTTGATGATTCTTTGAATAAATTGGATAAAGTACTTACTAGATGTGAAGATCACCAAGTATCTTTGATTCATGAGAAATGCATCATAATGGTTGATGAAGGGATAGTCTTAGGACATCATATCTTTTCTCAATACATCAAAGTAGATCCCAAAAATATTGAGGTAATTTATAACCTCCCCATTCCATAAACACAAATTGATGTTAAAAGTTTTTTGGACCATGAAAAATATTAGAGATGATTCATTGAAAATTGTAGTAATATAGTTGCACCTATGTTTTCTTTGTTAGAAAAAGATAGTGAATTTATATAGAATGATAAGTTTCAAGAAGATTTTGAAACATTAAAGAACAAACTCATGACTTCTCCAATCTTGAAAGGACTTAATTGAGAAAAACCTTTTCATTCCTGTATTGATGCTTCTAATAATGCATTAAGAGCAGTCCTAAGTCAAAGAGATGAGGATGGAAAAATGTATATTATTTTTTATGTCAATAAAAATCTTACTCCCATAGACAAGAACTACACTAGCACATAAAATAATTTCTTGCTATTGTCTATGCTATAAAAAAATTTAGTTATTACATTACTCATTATCAAGTATTCATCTATATATATCATTTAGTAATTAAGTACTTATTGAATAAACTAGTAGTATGTGGGAGAATTACTAGATGGATACTGTTGTTGAAAGAATTTGACATTACCATCATAGACAAACTAGGGAAGTATAATGTTGTTGTTGATTTCTTGTCTATATTGATCACGATAGATGAATATGAACCTATGAAGGACTCTTTTCTAGATGAACAAATATTTTCCATATCTGCATACTCCCTATGGTTTGTAGACATGACAAATTACTTGGCAATAGGGAAGTTCCATCATTCTTTCACCTTTAAATATATAAAATCTCTGGTTAGATCTAGTTCTCATTTCAAATAGTTTAAATGTACATTGTTTAAAACTAGACCTAATCATGTACTTTGTAAGTATGTTAGAGAAGGTGAAGTGTATGACATAATAAGAGCACATAGTGAATAAAGAGGAGGACATTATTCAAAAAAGGACCATTCATAAGATCTTTGGTGTAGCTCATTACTAGCCATCTCTTTACAATACTATCAAAAGATTTGTATGGCAATGTGATCCTTGTCAAAGGATGGGTAAGCCTACTTTGTCCTCTAAAATGAATCTTCATCCTAAAATAAGTTTAGAACTATTTGAAAAATAGAGTTTGGATTTTTTTGGACCAATCAACCCACCATCTCAAATAAAATAATATTTATTAGTGTATTTTGATTATGTTACTAAGTGAGTTGGAGTGCAAGTACTCACCTTTGCTAGGGAAGAAATGGTTGCTAATTTATTTTATCATAAGATCATGCTGATATTTACAGCTCTTTGATCTATTATTTTAGATCAAGGGCCCAAATGCATGTCTAACATGATCAAGAATTTTACATATCTATACCAGATCAATCATAGGAAATATTCACCATATCATCCCCAAGATAATGGGCAAGTGGAAGTCACCAACTAAGAAATAAAAAATATCCTAACCAAAATAGTGAACAATAATAGAAAATATTGGGTATTAAAGTACCTAAAGAAGTTTGGGCATACAATATGACATGGAAGATAACTACATGATTCTTTCCATATGAACTTATGTATGGAAAGAAACCTTTGATACCAATAGAATTTTAATTGTAGACATTGAAGATAAAATCTGAGATCAAAATTGATCTTGATGAATCACCAAAAAAAATAATGCAACTAAATGGGATGAATAAATTAAAAATGGATGCACTCACTCAAATCAGCATGATCCAAAAATAGAGGAAGTAGTGCATGACAATCACATTAGAGAAAGACAATTTTAAAGAAGGAGATTGGGCACTTCTATTTGATTCTAAATTCTATAATTTCAAGGGTAATCTAAGGACAAGATGGTTGGGACCATACCTAATCAAAATAATTTTTAGCAATGGCTCTATCCAACTTCAACCAATTGATGGTGAATAAAGAACACTTTTAGCCAATGGACACAGGATTAAGGTGTATAAAAGACCTCTCAACAAGAAAGAGTTTATTGATAAGAATCAAGACCAAATTGACCTTGTGAGAGAACTTGGTTCTTCCACTAAGGCCAAATATTCTTTGCAATAAACATCTAATAAAGGAGTGTTAAAAACTAGTAAATGGTGGTTCTCCTTCATTCAAAATTAAAATAAAAAATAAAAAATCATAAAAAATAAAAAATAAAAGATAAAAGATAAAAAATAAAAAATAAAAAATAAAAAATAATAAATAATAAATAATAAATAATAAATAATAAATAATAAATAATAAATAATAAATAATAAATAATAAATAATAAATAATAAATAATAAATAATAAATAATAAAATAATAAAATAATAAATAATAAAATAATACTGAAACATGAAAACTAGGAAATGACACTTTTCACAAGAAATTTTTTATAGTAAATTATGAATTATTGTCAACTAACCTATCTTCTCAAACTTGTTTATCCCTACAAGACACATGGTAAAATCTAGGAGATAGACATGGATTCATATGACAAAGGTACAATTGCATTTCTTTCTCAAAAGATTAGGCATTTTTTTTTCATGTCATGCATGTGTAATCTTTAGGTAGTGAACACTTATTCAAATGGACAAGTTTTGATGTTGTCATGTAGATATGATGAGGTCAAAAACACCATCATCTAAATTAAATAATTTATGTGAATACTATTTTTTGTAAACCTTTTCAAATAGGTTTAATGTGATGGTGTTTTAAAAAGGACATTTTCAAAAAGATTTGATGTGATCTAGAAATCATTACGGATATTACTTCAAGTGCTACCAATTATGACCTTTATATCACATCATTGATGATGACCGACAAAGTGCTTTCCCATTAAAATATCATATGCTCTGAACTGCTTGCCATAATTGTTATCATAATTCTATGATATACCTTGATTTGTTATTCATTATTACATTATTACCACTATCCATTATTACATCATATCCCTAATTTCTTACCTTCCCTTGTACCCTGTGTGATTCCAAGCTACATTTTTATAGTATAATCAAGTTTTCAATCAAACAATGATAGCTCTAAAGATGGGTGGAAGGAAGAAGAAGAGTAAACCCTAATATTTAGATGCATTGCTTTAGGATAAATTGGCTAGAAATATCTTTGAGTCAGTAGGGTGGTTAAATTTCTTGAAAATGTTCAAGGTTGTCATAAAGATATTATTCAAGAATTATTTGAAAATTTTGATGATGAACATTCTATTGTCAGAGGGAAACACATTCTAGTAGATCCTTCTGTGATCAATACACTCTATGGAATTCTTGATAAGGGTGTAATTGTTATTCATAAGATAAGTTTTGTCAACTTAATTCAAATGTTTATTAAAATAAATGAGGCCCCTCCTAGATAGGCCAAAACCTAATAAGGTGTGGCTAGAGGAATTATGAGAGATACCCTTCCACACCCATGATAGAATGTTGCATTATAGGTTATGAAATATCATACTTGTGATGGTCAATTTATAGTGGTCGATGGAGATGTCATGCGACTTCTTCACTTGAAGTAAGGAGATGTTAGATAGGAGTTCTAGGTAAATCTTCCATCTTTTCTTCACAATTACCTAATCAATGTTGTTCAAAAATTAAAAAGAGGTATTGTGTCCATATAACACCATGGGTTGGTTACCCTTATCTATCAGCATTGTTTTCTACAAAAACCTAGGGGTGAAAAGGCTTAGTCCTCTTTTTTCCATAAATTCTCTTGAATTTACATCAAGAAAACACCGGACCCTATCTCTCCTCTTTCTACCATAGCAAAAATTGAAGAAGGCCCATCTTCATCACCCCCAACTCCTAAGATGTTCTGCCAAAGATTGAAAAGATGAATAGGAGTTTCTACAAAAAACCCTAATCCTCTAACCAAGCTTTGATGCAATCATCGACTCATTCTATATAAAGAAGAATAAGAATATGTACATGTATTTGAGACTTTGGGAATATTAATCTCTCCCATAAAAATTATAGATAATAAACAAGTAGTTGAATAATGACCCCATGCATAAGAAATTGTATTTTTTGAAGAAACCCTTATAGAAGAAATTATGACTCAAGAAGCAGAGAGACCTTTACCCTTTATAGCTGATAAGGGTAAAGAACAAGGTCCATCTTCTCCCAACCTATTAGTTAAGAATAAGAGTTGTATCATATCATAGTATGTCCTGGTATGAATAAATAATCTAGCAACAATAAGTAAAATTGAATTTTTTTGTTCAACACTACAAGGAAAGAACCATGTTATTTCTAATTTGGATAGAATATGTGAAGAATCTACTGTAAAAACTAGGGCACAAGAGGTAATTCTTATAGTAATGAATGTTGAGTAGACTAGAGTACATAATCTAATGTTTTCCTAAATTGAAGAATTGAGTACGTTACAGAATTCTCTTGTCATTATGGATACCCAAATTGTTGCTATACAAAATTATATTGTTGATAAAAATACTTAGATTAATAATTTATGATAGGCTATTTTTGATAAAAATGCATTAATTGTTCAACACTTTGATAGAATATGAGAGCTAACCACTAAGACTATTGAGATACAAGCCTCCTTACAAGCCATGCATAGGGAGATGAAGGAAACTAACAATCTAGACTAAAGGACCTACAAGAGCTATTACTTCCTTCCCCCTTCCACTCCATGAATTGATTTCAGTTGGAAATAGAACCTAACATCAAACTCAAAAGTTAGAGGAAGAAAATTCTAAGATTAAAGTGGACTCTCTCAAATATTTGTAAAATCTCAAAATCAATTGCAAAAAGCCCAAACATCTATCTAGAATATTTGAGTAAGTTATGAAAAATTATTAGCATGTAGGCAACCTTCCTCTTTTTATGTTCTTTTTCTTCATGAGAAATTTTAAAAATAGAAGATATAGTTAATTTATCTTGGTTTTCCTCACATTAATGAATATGAGAACATTTTTATGGATGTATTTATAAAAATTACTATATAAAGACAATATGAAATTTATGAACTTCATATTTTTAATGTTGTTAGGCTATTAGCCTGGTTTTATAGTAAATTTATTTGTAGGGGAAACATAATTGTGGGTTTTCTTCTCTACTTTGAGAAATTAGACAACATGGAAATAGGTCCAAAATAAATTTCTATAATTGTATAACAACATAGGGCTATGTATGAGACCCCAATTTCTAGAAGCAAGGAATCTTTTTGCTACTTTTCAATCAATGTACCACATGTATATGAAGAATAAATACCATGAATTATTGAGAGTCAATGTGGTATCTATTAGAACTTTTTAAAAACAACATTCCACTAATTCCATCAATGTCAACATAGCTAGGTTGGAGACTTTACCTATGGCTTTGAATCATAGGGATGTCCTGAGTCCCATTACCATTAGATGAAATCTTAAAAGAGATAGATAAATTGACTAGATTGTCATTTAGCTCTTAGATGAAAGAGGTTTAGACATATGGATTGGAATGATATTTAGACCTCCAATAATTTTTTATCCTCTGCCTCCATGGTAGAGTTGGCATAATTAGGTGGAAGTTGAATTTCAATCTTGGATGCATATATTAGTAAGGGATTATGGATTCTTTTCCAAAGGTCATTATGATTGTGGCCACCATTTTCATATTTATGATCTTAGTCAGTGACTAGAATATATAATTTTGGATTGAAGACTAGTTATCCTACTTGTTTGCATGAAGAATCACAAAAGATAAAGTGTGGGGGAGAAATGATGAGCATTTCATATAGCTCATTATATCTAATACAAACTATCCATAAGTTATATAATACATTGAATTTAATAGTTAAGGTCTTATCTAAGTAGGAAATGAATGAAATTTATTGTTTTTTTATATGTAATACATTGATGATTATTTACCTTGTTATTATGTCTAAATTGGATGAAATAAGTAGAGTTTTTTTGTACAGAAACACATCTTGATGGTAGTATAGTTTTGAGAAGACATCAAATAGTTTTGGTAACTCTTTTTGGCCATAGTTTTGAGGATTTGGTGAATGAGATCCATAGATTTGATGCTCCAAAGATGTTTTGAAGGTACTATAAAGCCATGGACACAATTTTTTGAAGACATCTAGACATGCTCTAAAGACCTATATAGAATGCTTTGAAGACACCTAGGCATGCTCTAAAGAATGTCCAGCTAGATCTTATTGATCAAAATAGTGATTCTAAAGATATCTATTTTATATAAATAGATTTACAATACTTAGATATATTATTTTAGACATTACCATTCATAGTAATATCCTAAAATGATATGAATATATGTGTACTTATATTTTGTAAAACTAGATAAATATCTTTAGATCTATGTTAATTATTTACCATCTATTATTAGTTGAGTCAATTCCAATGCCTTCATAGAAGCATGGGTTCTAACTCCTAGATCATATATATTTTGAATAAGTAGATTTGGATGTTTTGATTGCCACATTTTGTACTTTGTGAATAAATGTTAAGATTTGTTGAAATACATATCTCCTTCTCATTGTAGGGAGCTATCAAGTTAGAAATTTATTGAAGTTGATTAATTAATAAGAAATCAGAATCATTCTAGTGTAGTTTTGCATATCTATATTTTTTCCTTTGATAATGAAATAAATTTCAACATTCCTTTTCATTACTGAGTAAAGTAGTTCCTATTCTAAGGAAGGAACAAGGGCCCACTTCTGTTTGAAGATCAAGATAAATCAATACTTTTAGTTTATAGTTTATAAATATTTATTTAATTCATGTATAATTCATTTAATGTAAAATGTAATTTTATTTTAACTGCAAGAGTGATTTATTTTAATTGCAAGAGTGATTTATTTTAATTGTAAGAGTGATTTATTTTAATTGTAAGAGTGATTTACTTTTCAAAAGTAAGTTTGAATTTTATTTTTAAAATCAAAGTGTGAATTTTGTTTAATTTAAGTGTGTTTCCATTACATGTAAGAGTTATTTCAATTCAATACAAGTAGGTCTCCTTTATACAAGATTGTGTCATTCAATTTCATAGGAAGTAAGTTTGGTAATTCATCTCATATTCATAATTTATTAGTAGTCATTTAAGTGACAATAAACATCATTCTTAGATTCTATAATATCACATTATCCTACCCAACGAGGCAAGTCAAGTGAGGACATCATATTTCTTATGCTAGATGTTAAAGTTCTAGATGTTGATGGTGTGGATGTAATAGGAGATATTTAGTTAACAAACCTTTTAGATTTACTTTTCTATAAAATAGAGTTAGAGTCTTATTTACTATTTTTAGGATTTAGAAATCATTACAAAAATAAAACCCCTAAATAGTGAACTGTAAAGCTATAATATCCAATGGTCTCATTGCATATATCCTTTAGACACTAGCCCTAGTATAAAATGACACCAATCCATTGATTATTTTAATGAGATATATAATGACAACCTATCATAGGGTCTATATTTTCTCTTAAAGTATGCAAGTTTATTACTCTTAAAATTATCTTCTTATATTGGTCTTTCAACACTAATAAGATCATCTATTATCTATAACCATGATATTTATCTTAAACAAGTTCATAATAACTTTCTTACCTAAATTTAGGTCTCTTGGTTCTCTTAATAGCTTGAACACCTTCTTAGTCTCCTCTATTGGATTTCAATCTTTTTCTGCTTAACACTATTAAACCTTTACTGATCTATTAGTTCTTTTCAAATCAAAAACAAAACTTTATCCTTCATTATAATCGTACAATAATAATTTTAGTTTTGTAAAAAGTTCTATGTCTATAATCCTATTCATTTTATTCCAATCACAAAATGACTCCCTAAAAGATATTTAAACTTATATTTAAGTATTTAAACCTATAAATAGATCACTTCGTTTAGTCTTTGTTCATAATACAAGTCTATTAGATCTTTGTTCTTAAGTTTCAATAGTCTACTGGTCTTCTTTAATATTTCTTAGTCTTATATAAATATGGAACTTTACATAAAGCTTGATAATTTGAAAGTATATTATGACTCATACCCAAGCTCTTTGGAGCACCAATGGACCGTTAACTTCATGTCATTTCATAATTCAAGAAAAAAGATTGTATAATTGGCTTATATATGACTGTCTAGGATAAGAAATGTTGATTTTAGACTTTGCCAATGTGTTTTTTACTTTTAAATGATTTAATAAAGACTTATATACATTTAAAATATTCCTTTTTTTGTAAAATTGCACTTTTTAACAATATAAAACATAGAATGATGTAACCATCTAAGTTTTCCTTGTTCTCTAACAATGAATATTGGGTGTTTAACAACAAAACACATATCTATTTTATGATCAGACTAGATTTCACCATGAAAATACACTAAATAATCTAAAATAATCTTCTTAACAAAAAACATTTCCAATGTGTCTATTAAATTTTAAAAGTTTTCATGACTTCATTTGATCAATATGCAAGATATTGTATCTTAAACCCTATTTTGGACAACAAAAGTTTAGACCTATAACATATAGTTAGTTATATCTCATTATAGAATGGGTTTAAATAATTTAAATCACTTGGAATGTATTAATAACATCTTCAATCATATGTATGCAAAATTTCATAGTGTTTGGACTGATCCTTTGAGACTTACGACAACTTTGATTACTTAAACCCGGCTTTTTTAAAACCTTATATAGACTTGTAGACACTCAAATATTAGTAAAGTTTTATGTTGATAGTATTGAGATATAATATTTTTAAACAATTATATAACATTATTTGCCATTAACACACAAAATTTTAGCATTTTTTATGGTTCAAACTCAAAATATGATCCAAATTCTGGATCAAAGTTTTGTTCTTCCTCACATGTCAGGCCAAAAGCTTATAAAGTTGATTATATTAGGTATTATAAACTTTAAAATCTTGATTAAACTTTCAAAATGTCTGATATTCATTATTATAACCTTTTAAACACTTAATTTTCTCACATGCATACAATATCACATGAAACTTTATCTCTTTTCATAATTATGTTGTATTAAAATAAGGTATAACAAACTTTAATGAAGAAAAATCAAATAAAAGACAAAGGAACAAATCAATTATGCATCAACAATATGAAATCACATATGTCAAGAATATTATTATGCATTATATTTTAATAAAAGTCATTATTTTTTTCCTTAATGATTTAAATCCTTACAAATAATTTTACAACTTTATTCTTGTTATAAACCATGATACAACTTGTTTATTACTAGAATGAGTAATTTAATTGAATCCTACTCCATAGGTTCCAATTATATCATTTAAGTCAAAGTGTTCCAAACTTAGTATGTTCTTGATTTGGGTACAAGATTCCCTCAATCATGTTTATCTTGATCTTTATCAAACTTCCAAACTCATTCCTATGTACACATCATCTAGGACATATTTTCAAGCCTTTGTTAATCTTCCAAAATGAATATTAATATTCTAAAATACTTTCAAAGGTGTGAAATATACCAAAAATTCCTTAAATTAATTTTAATTTTCAAATGTGGGCTTTTTAGTGGGAAAATGAGATATTGCTCTAAATAGTGATTCCCTGAGACTTTTAATGGTTTGTACATTATCCTAATGAGCATACAACATATCACTATAATTAACATGAAAAATTTAATATTAAATATACTTATTATTATTCATACATATCATTTTGAGACCTCTAAAGAATCCTAAAGACCTTATTCAACCATTTGAAGACATATTTATAAGTTTTTAAAAAGTACTATGATGCTTCTACATGATAGTCTCTAGGTAGAAAATTTGAGATCCTAATCAAATGGAGTTTCAACTTCTTCTTCCTAGTCTTCCAATTGTATTTTACTCATGTAATTATTTTCATATTTTTTTTAAAATTATTCTCCTTGTATTTGTCTTTTGTTTTTCTCTTCATAGTCTTTCTCTCCAAAATCATGATGTTTCTTTATTATTTATTTGCTTGAGCTCTCTCAAGAGCTTTTCTATCTATAGTCTCCACCTCCTTTTCTATCAAACTTTTTTTTTATAACCACTCTTGTCTCTCAATCTAGAAATCTGATTTTCCAACCTCTATATCTTTCCTTTATTCAAGTGTCCTCCCTTCATATTATTTATACAAATCATGTTCCAAGGCTACTATCTTATCCTCTAGTTGTTCTGCATTTACATATATAAATAAATCAAATTGTACCCTTTCAATGGACATTTTATTCTACAAATACGCCTTCAAATAATATTATTTATGAGTATTTTGGATTTCTTCTTCCTCACCTTTCTCTTGTACTATATATTATTGTCTATCTCTATTTTTATCATCCTCTTGATTGATTATCACATTCTCTTGTGTATTTAAAATCATCTTTGCATGATTTATCTAATATTTTTGGTCTTCATCAAATGTTAAGGTCTCAAGTTGGACCTCTTCTTCATCATCCTTTATACCTATAGTCAGACACTCAAAGAAATTGTTAGAATAAAACATTTGAGGCCATGTTGCTTTTTCAAGTTCTTTCTCCTTTAATCCCTCAATAAGGCTTATGAAACGGTATGAGGAAGAAAGAGAGAAGAAGCATGGGGAAAGGGAATTTGACAAGTGTTTCTCATATAAGATATAGTTAAAATAATAAAATAGTTCTGTAATATTCCTATAAAGTATTTTTTTCATTTTTTGCATGTTTTGATCATCAATTTCAAGGGAGATGGCATAGGAGAGTTCCATGGTTCATCATTCATTCAAAAATACACATCTTGGAATGTGAAGAGTGACAAATGGGTTTATTAATTGTTATCTCACCATGAAATACCTTTAGAATTCTTGTTTAACACCTATAATGAATTTTAAAACTCTGTTATACTAACATTTTAGTGACAATCATCACATAACTCTAGGTGTCTTGAAGCCCATATGTCTACCACACCTCTCCTTGCCTGTAAGTGTAAAATGTTGATTTAATCTTAAAAAAGGAAATATATCTCCATGAAAGTCACATTAATATATTATTAGGCCTGATAATACTCATTTGGATCCATTAAATTCTCACTAAGATCTCATTTTACACCCATAGTTTACATTTTCTCTTAATTCTTTATAGCCCTAAAAACACAAAAAGATCCTTATGTGGGAGAATGTACTAATGATATTGGGAAAATAAGCATATTTATGAGTATATAGTATCCCCTTATATATTTTTCCAAATTTCATGACCCAAATCTAAGTAGAAGTGTACTTATTCACCTAATCTTTCTATCTCCAATTAGGCCTCAATTAGGTATCTAGGCCTAGAAACTAAGATTTTTGCTCCACAAACATCTCAAACATGTGAAAATTCCAATAAGTGTTTGATTAAATTTACCTAGTCTATGACTATGATCTCTTCAAAATTTGGTCTTCTGAGACCTTGTGTAGATATGTGAAAAATGAAATGGCCAAAAAAACCTAGCCTTTCACAAGCCATTTTCACATTGCCTTCAATAATCAGACATGTAGGGAAAATTTTACATGACATATATGGATTTTTTGGACTTGAATAGGAAGAAGACACCTGAATACATATTTTCCAATGGTTTACATCTATCCATGAGGTCAACAACCTTGTTTTGAGCTCAAATACTTACAAAAACATAACATTTATTACATTTTTACAGGTGCAGGTACAAAACAATGTCATGGTGGTACTCTTCCTAGAGTGAAAAATTATGTCAAAGAGGTTTTAGGATAAATATAACCCATTATAGGCACCTTGTCATCCAATTTCTCTTATTGGGCTCTTATTAGAGTTTTAGAAGGATTTAGAGTAGTTCAGTTTCTTAAAAATTATTCGTAAACCCTAAGGTCTTAACTCCTAAACCAATGCATCAAAACTAAAGTGCAAAAGTATATTAAACTAACCCTATCTTCTTATGTTCATGTAAATTTTCCATATAGATATGAGCTTGATAAATTGCTCTTTGGGTCTCCACTATGCCATTAGAGAGTGATTTTTAATCTTAACCATTATTCATAAAGGTTGAGGACCTAAACCAATATCTGATTATAGAATATTAGAGTATGTAGACCCCTTAAACATCCTTGAAAATCATTAGACCCAATGCACAAGTTCAGAGTCACACTAAGCAAGGGATTCTTGGTTTGGAACTCTAGTTATGCACTTAGAAGTGTGTTAAAGTTACAATCACTGGGGGGTGAAACAATGATCCCACATAATCTAAATTCAATTTCAAACCTTTCAAAACTCTTAATCAATTAACATAACACATCATTCATAGTAATGAACAAGGTAAAAAATTCAAGATCGAGCACATAACACAATACATGTGTGGGAAACCTTGTTAGGGGAGAAAACCCATTGAAGCTATAATTGGACTACTATCCTAAAATACCAAGAAGCAACTTAGACCAGCTATAACTGATTAAGGAACTACCATCCCTTATTTAGTGAGACTATAATCCCACAAGGTACTAGCACACCTATCTAGATAATCAACAATAATAACTATGCTTTTAGCATGCTTCAAATTTCAAGGAGGCTACAACCCCCTAGATTTTGGGCAACCACAACAACACCTATGAACACTTATAACTTTGAACTGATGTCATCAACACCTAATGATTGACCTCTAATTATCACTCTTCACCTTCACTCAAACTTAATTTATAAGAGCACTAATCTACCAATAGAATAATGATCTACATGTCATACATATAATCCTCAATCTATTCTTCTCTTCAACTCATCTACTAGGTACCCACCCTTTCCTTTGCTTCACAACATTATACTCATAAATGCAAATTCCACACACAAGTCTTTCTCCCACTATTAGAAATAATCACATTTGATTTAATTAGTTATATATGATTCATGATCATCACCATATTGGTCAGCCAATAGGCATGGATTACCACTTAATGCATCTATCTCATTGAGACATAGCTCAGTACCATCCACATAGGTTGGCCATAACACTCATGGGTCACCCTTAAGAAACTACACCTTCCAATTAGGCCATTATAGCTCTTATAGGTCTCATGGAGACCTATTCACCCATTTATCACATCATCAAACAAAATTATATATATATATATACACACACATATATATGTATATATATACATATATATATATATACATATATATGTATATGTATATGTATATGTATATATATATGTATATATATATACATATATATGTATATATATACATATATATATGTATATATATATATATATGTATATATATGTATATATATATACATATATATGTATATATATATACATATATATGTATATATATACATATATATGTATATATATATACATATATATGTATATATATATATACATATATATGTATATATATATATACATATATATGTATATATATATATACATATATATGTATATATATATATACATATATATGTATATATATATATACATATATATGTATATATATATATATATATATATATATATATATATATATATATATGTATATGTATATATATATATATATATATGTATATGTATATATATATATATATATTCTATATATATAGATATATGCATACATATATATATATATATATATATATATATATATATATATATATATATATATATAATACCACTTCCAAATGCATAGGTACATTCCACGTGACCCCTTTATAGTCATCATTGCACTTGTCTATGCAAGCTCAATCAACTCAAACATTAGCCTTGTTCGTAAGGACACCATGAATGAACACACAATCAAATTATTAAGCATTGTTAATATTCAATATAGATTTATAACACATCCAAAATCCATACAAACTATCCTCATGGAGTTTAAAACACTCTCCAAAATATAAGTCATCATGAAACATCGAAACAACATCAACATAAGCTCAATTATCCTTCTTGGGTCACTTACAAAATAAACATAAACACATAGTCAAATTGAACCTCAATATCTTTGACTTTACACATTTTTAGATCTTAAATTATATATTTATAGATGTTCCTTGTAGTCCTCTACCACTTTTATTTTTACACCATGATCAAATTCATCCTGGATCAAAAGATATGGTCTAAAAACCATAGACTAGTTTTTCCCTTTGCAAAATTCAAATATTCAAATACCAATGATCATAGTTAAACCTCAAACACTATGCTATCATCTTGTGTCATCACTTCTTACATAAAATACACACCATAAATATTCATATATGTATCTCATTATTTAACATTCATTGCTTATTATTGGATCTTCATCTTGACCATTTCACTTAAGGCCCTCCATCGATCTCCTATACGTATCTTAGTTATTATTTGTGTTAAACATTGAACACCTTGAAAACATCTCACTCAATACACACCATTGATCTATATATGTACAACATATACTCACCATTAGATCTTAGAAGAAGCTTAGTATTTACCTCTCCATGCCATTAAACTTTGAACACTTGTCCTCATCTCATTATTTTCGAACATCTTAGAATGGACATGCTCTATTGATCCTTTTGTAAGGAGCTTGATCTTTACTCAGTTTAAAAATTGAAAATTTTGACACATTTGAATCAAAACTAACCATAGATATTGATATATATTAGTTATTACAAACAATTAAATATTTATTTGGTCCTGGTCTTTAACATCATGCAAAATAGACAAAGTATTGGGACCATTACTATTTACCTAGAAGTCCAGCTTTGCACAGTCATATCTTTTACCTCGCTCAAACATATGTTCTAAAATTTTGACCATATGATATCATTTCAAATGGGAATACATCTATATATTAAGTAATTATTGAAACCTTATTGCATGCAAGATATAATTCCATTAATCTTCTCACTTAAATTTTTATGGCACAGAGCCAACTATATCAAGAACTGTCTGGAAAGACAACTTTGAACATACATATCTTTTGTCATGCTTCATCACATGAATTGAAATTTAGTACATATCAACTAGGAAAAAAATTATAAAAACCATATGATCAATCTTTGATTAAACTTCCACACATGAAAAATATAAAACCATCAAAATTCTTACTCAGATATATCTTACCACATGTAAATTTGGCTAAGTATGGGAAAACACAGTCAAACTGCCTAGGAGCCCAATTGTGCACTTGCATATATTTTGTCCATATTAGTTACATGGCCTAATATTTATCACATAATATAACATTAAATATTATGATCCATACATAAGTCAATATACTCTTGAAACCCTCATATGCGTGAGATATGACATCATCAATATGCTTACTTAGTTTTATTTGAACATAGACAACACTATAAAAATGCTTGGGATACCAACTTTTCACAAACATATATTTTTTTGCACTTCATAAAATAAATTTATACTTTTCTCATATAACTATGGAATAATGTGATCACAACAATATGACCAACTTATCCTAACTCATCCACATGTGTTAATGGTGATGTCAACAAACTGCCTACTCAAATTTTTTGCCACTAAACCCAAAATGTGTAAATGAAAATAATGATCAACCAGGTGAAATACACTCATGAACTCAAGCACTCAAATCATTATTGAATTTTGATAGGATCCTTTACACATTTTTAAATCACCATACTAATCCCTAAGCATCTCTAACCATACCAAAACTGAAGATCAACCAAACATATTTCAAACATACTAGGATAAACACATTGCACACTTTGTCATTATCACTTAGACTATCAAGGAACTTCATATACTCACAAGGAAAACCTAAAGATATCACCATGACATCATTGAAAAATCTCCAATAATCTCCCTATTTGTCATTGATGTCAATAACCATCAATATAGTAATATACAACTCACCTTCCTTCACTCTCTTCAACCACTCCATAATAAAAACTTTCTCCCCCTTTGACACAATGAAAAAGTGGGCACCAAATAATCCTTAGGAATTGAAAATTACATCAACAAGAAAGGACCACCTTATAAATATTATATGACTCCCCCTTACCTTGAGTGTACCTTTTCTTTCCTTGACAACTTCTTCATGCTCCATGCCAACACTCTCTTCAACCAAGCACTGTAACCAATGGAGAAAGAACACACAATAATAATAAAATATGATGTAACTCACCAGGAAACATCTGAGAGGTACTCCCCATAATGTTTTTTATCCATTTCAACTCTTGATCATCTTTATATATCCATACACTATGAAGACCCACCATACATGCTTACTAGCCTTCTCTCTCAAACCACCTCAAGGACCACCAAAAAAACTGCATGCCACTCACCAAATAGGAAAAATGTTCTAAAAAAAATTTATAACACACTTGAAACATACATACCTTTATCTTCTAAATAAATTTAACAAAAAACACTCTTTTTCATACTAGGCTTGTCTGGTCTCCTTGTAGCCCAACTTGGAACTTACAGAGCCCATAACTTTCTATAGACACAAATTCAAGATTTGAAAAGTCATATATAGATAAATATCATATTCCCGTTCAATAAAAAAAACTTGCATAACCTATATCATCCTCTACATCATACTTCCTTCACAAACCTACTAGCCAATTATGCCTCTAATTTAACAAAAACTTGAATAACATGAAATTGACAAACCTTTAGATCTTTATGAATATTTATTTGACAACACATTTGGACCATTTAGTCTTTTAGGAAGCCTAAAACTTTAAATAATAAGGAAACCACTTTTCTAGCATAGTCCAAAACCCTAAAATCTTAAAACAAATAGAGTTAATAAACCTCCTTCTAGTCAATGCCCTCATCTAAAACTTCTTTCACACTTGGAGACAAAAATCACAAACTTTTGAACCAAAATTGAACATTTGTAAATTTGGGAACCCATACATCTTATAACCCAATTTAGGACCTACATATTCTTAAACACAAATTGGGAAACCTGAGAGTAAACAAAAATTCTCCAATTGCACACAAAAAATATTAAAAGATTGAAATCACCTAAATACATCAAAAATAAGTTAATATACATTTATGAGAATCAAACTCTTCTTGACATGTAATTAATATCATTAAAACACCTATAAACACCTATCTACCCTTGTACTATAGCTCTTTCACAAACCTATGGAGCAAGCTCATGAACACAATGATCTTATAATATCATCACAATTTTTTTATAGATTCAATTTTTCCCACAACTCCTCATATTTCTTCTCCTCCTTATTCATTTGATGCTTATAGTTCTTCTTTTTCTTAGGCTTAAGAGAAGAAACATGATCAACCTCTCCAAAATTCTCCTTCTCTTCTAAGATTCAATTTATAATACATGGAGACAACAAAGATCTATGACATACCTTTTGATTTGTATAATCTTCCTTACATCTTGGGACCTCATCACTAGTCACTAAAAATTGATGTTCTTTGAATGAAACTTTCTCAACAAAAGTCAGATGTTCACTTAGATCCATAATTACCTCAAAACTAGCCTCAAACAATACCTTATTCTTCTCCTTCAGCTTGGTCTCTTCATTTACAACATGAGTAGATAATGAGAGCCCTTGACACTCTTCAACTTTAGAAGCATTATCCACCATAGGAAATAAATTACATAGACCTAAAGTCTCATCATGATTCATACTTACCACCTTTGGCTTCCATGAGTTGACTTGCCTTCTTCCTTACATTATAGGAGTGTGATTGAACTTATTTTGACTTGATGATATTTGCTTTTAGAAATTAGCAATGTGACTAATCTTCTCACAATTGTATCAAACAATACTCCTTGATGGAAACATAGTTTGTCTTACCTTATTTAGATATAAACTTGCAAGGTGTCTTATGTCATGACAAATGAAACAACCTCCTCTTTTTAGAGAGAAATCATCTTGTCTAACCTTATGTGGACAATAGTTTTCAAAGTGTCCCACATCAAGATAGTTGAAGCACTTAATTTTGTTCACACTTTTTGACTGATGACCCCCATCATATTTCCATGCAAACTCATTTATGATATGTCTCTTATATTCTCTATATCTATTCCTAAACTAATTTAATGTTTAATAGTAACAATTAAAACTTTCATAATTCATGGCATTTTGTTGTCTCATCTGATTTATCTTCAATTTACTAGTACCTTTATTTCTTGTCTGATGATTTGTCTTTAAAGTCAGATTGCTCTCATTCACATTAGTCTTCATCTTGTCTAGAGTTTAATTATCTAGTTTTTATTTGTATCTAAGACTAGTTCTATCACTTTCATGATTTTTATCATTCAAAATATTATCTAGATCACTTCAGCTCTTTCAAATTTCACAAATGACTTCACCTTACTATATGTCTTTTCTAACTCAAATTTCAATGACTCATTTTCAATTACATGCATTGAACATTTATCTTCTTTATATTTTAGGATTGTAGATAGGATTTTCAATTGACAACTAAGATGTTTGACTATATGTTCATGCTCCTTGATGTATTCATTCATTAATTATTCATACACACTAAATGGTTCCTTATAGTTTTGAGTTGAGACTTCATCTTCTTGTTAATCTTCTTCTCAATCTTCAATTCTTCAAAAGCATTTATCAATGAAGTATCATAGTCCAACTCATCTTCATCATCATCTAAAACACTCCAAGTAGACTCCTTTTTATGTGATCAACTTCTTTCCTTAGCCATGAATAGGTCTTCATCTTCAACAAGACCATCATCTTCATGATCACACTCTAAGTCATTGTCTCGACTCTCATATGATGATCTATAGTATTTATTGGTGTAGAAGCTCTTCGTGTTTTTGTATAACTTATTCCTAGGCTTCATCTCTATCTCGAATGCTACTTACTTCTTTGGTGGTATATCATCATTATTCCTTATCTCATATGAAGTAAAGATGCCATGTAATTCATCCAACTTTAGCTAAGTAAGATCATGACTTTCTTCTATAGTAGAGACTTTAGGATCCAACTTGAGAGAGTGGGACCTTAATACCTTTTGAACTATGGTATCCTCTTCAAGGTTATCTCCAAGACACCTAATGATGTTTACAATCTCAAAAACTCTCTATGGAAAGGATGCCACATAATCTTCTTCTTTCATCTTGAGACTTTTTAAATTACCTTCTGTGAGTCTAGAATTTATCAAGATTGACATTTGAATAACCTTCATAAATGATTTGCATTTTATCATATATTTATTTAATATATTTACAATGGATTACCTTGGTGAAATTAGTTTATATAAGACCACAATTGATGGCATTCATTGCCTTAGAATTATTCTCAAGCAACTTCTTGTCTATTTTACTATATGGAAGAGTAGTAGGACTAACATAACCATCCATAACAGATTGCCATACATCAAACCTAGGGACATAATGTATGTCCTCATCTTTACACTCCAAAAATTATAATTAGATCCATTGAACATTAGTTCTTACTTATTATATAAACCTCCTTGATGACTACCCATATTTTTACCTTGGATCACCTTCAAGTTGTCAAACCTTTACCAAAGGGTTTACTCTGATACCAATTAAAGGTATAATAATCGAGAGGGGGGTGAATTAGTGAGACACATAGTCCAAATTTAATTTCAAACCTTTCAAAAATCTTAGACAATTAACACAATCATTCATGAAGCATACACATCATTCATAGTAATAAACAAGAGAAATAATGAAAAATCAAGAACATAACACATAACATGTGTGAGAAACCCTCTTAGGGGAGAAAACCCACTGGAGCCTACAATTGGAATACTATCCTAAAATAACAACCAATTTGGACTAGATATAATTGATCAAATAACTACCATCCCTTATTTAATGAGACTACAATCCAACAAGGTACTACCATACCTATCTAGCTGAGTAATAGTAACTATAATTCTTGAAAGATTCACCTTGTAAGGAGGCTATAACCCCATAGATGTTAAACATTCACAATAACACCTATTAACACTTCTAACTTTGAAATGATGTCATCAACACCTAGTGATGGACCTATAATTATCACTCTTCACCTTCACTCACACTCAATTTGTAAGAGCACTAATATGCCAATACAATTATGACCTAAAAGTCATATATACAATACCCAATCTATTCTACTCTTCAACTCATCCACTATTCATCCACCCTTTCCTTTAATTCACAACACTATACTCTCAAATGTAAATTCCTCACACAGTCTTTCTATAAATTTTAAAAACCATCACATTTGATTTCACTATGTATAGAGAATTCATGATCATCACCATCTTGGTTGGCCAATAGTCATGCCTTACCCTTTAATGCATCTATCTCATCAATACATAATTTAATACCATACACATATGTCAGCCATAACACTCATGGGTCACCCTTAAGCATTTACACCTTTCAATTAGGCCCTTCTAGCTCTTATAGGTCTCATAGAGACCTATTTACCCATTTATCACATCATCATTAAAAAAACATAAGACCAATTCTAAATACATATTTCCACTCCACATGACCCCTTTTTCATTATTAAATTCTTAAATTCATCATTTCACTCTTTTGTGTAAGCTCAATCAACTCAAACATTAGCCTTATTCATAAGGACATCATAAATGAACAGACAATAAACTTCTTAGCATTGTTAATACTCAAGATAGATTGATCACGCCAATAAAATCCATACAGATGACCCTCATGGAGTCTAAAAAATCTCCAAAAGCTAAATCATCATGAAAAATCAAAACAACATTAACACAAGCTCAATTATCCTTCTTGGGTCACTTGCAGAACAAACACAAAGACATAATCAACTTTGAACTTCAATATCTTTAATTATAAACACTTTCAAATCTTTAAATATATATTTGTAGATTAACCTTAGATTCTTATAACAATTTTATTTTTACACATTGAGAAAATTAATTATGAATCAAAAGATATTGTCCAAAAACCATAGACTATTTTTCCCTTTGTAAAATTAAAATATTCAAATGCCAACAGTCATAGTTAAACCTCATACACTCTGTTATCATCTCATGTCCTCATTATTTATATTAAACATGTACCATAAATATTCATATATTTAGCTCATTATTTACCTTTCATTGCTCATCATTGGATCTTCATCTTGATCATTTGACTTAATGTGCTCCATTGATCTCCTATACATAACTCGATCTTTATCTATGTTAAACATTGAACACCTTGAAAACATCTCACTTAATACACACTATATATGTGTGTGCATGTGTGTGTGTGTGTGTGTGTGTGTGTGTGTGTGTGTGTGTGTGTGTGTGTGTGTGTGTGTGTGTGTGTGTGTGTGTGTGTGTGTGTGTGTGTGTGTGTGTGTGTGTGTGTGTGAACATGTACTCACCATTAGATCATGGAAGAAGCTTGGTATTTATCTTTGCATCTCATTAAACTTTAAACACTTTTCCTCATCTTGCTATTTCTGGACATTTTAGAATGAACATGTTCCATTGATCCTTTTGTAAGGAGCTCAATCTTTACTCAGTTTAATCATTGAATACTTTGACACATTCAAATCAACACGTATCATATATCTCTATCCATACAAACTACCATAAGTCATTGGAACTCCATTTTGTCCTAGTCTTTAATATTGTGAAAAATATAATAAGTATGGGAACCATTGTTATCTGCATGGAACACCAACTTTGCACAATTATATATTTTACCTCACTCAATCATATGTTATAAAATTTGGACCAGATGTTCTCATTTCAAATAGGAATCAAACCATGTATTAAGTAGATATTGAAACCTTTGTGTGTGTGAGATATAATGCCATTAATATTCTCACTTAGATTGTTTTTGTCACAAAGCCAACTATCCCAAGAATTATCTAGAAAACTAACTTTAAACATGCATATCTTTTATTGTGTTTCATCACATGACCTAAATTTTTTTACATATCAACTAGGAAAAAAAATAAACAAACCCATATGGTCAAATTATCCTAAAACTACCTCACATGTGAAATATAACACCATAAAAATTCTTACTTAGCTATTTCTTACCACATGCAAATTAGGCTATGGGAAAACATAGTCAAACTGCCTAGGATCCCACCTTTGTAATTGCATATCTATTGTTGTACTTAGTTACATGACCTAATATTTAGCACACAAGATCAACTTACATATGATAATCCATCCATATGTCAATCTACTCGTAGAACCCTCACACATGTGAGATATGATGTCATTAATATGATTACTTAGCTCTATTTGAACATAGAAAACACTATAAAAATGCCTAAGAACCCAACTTTGCACACACATATCTTTGGTTATGCTTCACTACATGATTTGAGAATTTTCACTTAGAAACTAGGGACTAATGTGATCATAACCACATGACCAAATCCCACTGACTCATCCACATGTGTTGATGGTGATGTTAACAAACTACCTACTCAGATTTTTAGCCATTAGACCCAAAATGTCTAGATGAAAAAAATGATCAACTAGATGAAATCCACTCATGTACACAAGAACTAAAATCATTATTGACTTCTAATAGGTCCCTTTTCGCATGCTCAAATCATAATACTCATCATTGAACATCTCTAACCATATCAAAACTAAAGATCAACCAGACATATTTCAAGCATACTAGGACAAACACATTACACACTTTATCATTATCACTTAGACTATCAAAGCACTTCATCCACACACCAGGACACCTTCATGACATCACCATAACATCATTGATAACTCTTCAACAAATGGCTTCAGAAGGTTTCATTGGTTGTAATTCCACTTTCTTGTCTATCTTTTCTTATAGATGCCCCCTTAAGGTCTTTACCATAATTATGAAAATTATAAATATATTTAGATTCCACTTTCACCCTCAACAACAATTATTTTTATGATTGTACTTACAAGCCTATGTGTTTGGTCTTAGGCTTAATAGTCCTAAACAAGCCTATCAACATTGACATCATCCTTATTGACTCTAAGGAATATATAGAGGTCATTATATCACAAGAGAACTATTTTCATGTAAATCTTTTTTCCCTCAAACCTCCTCTCTTCAAACCAAATAGGAACCTTTCTTATCAAGACTATATAGGCCTATATGATCCAAACTGACTGTGTGCCTATAGGGTTAAAGTGAGATTTTTTGGATCACTATCTCTTTGATATTTTTTAAGGTTTATTTTACCCCAAAAAACTTTTTGTACCTTGTTTTTATTTCTAAACTCCAATTCTATTTTTATATACTACATCTTTTCCTTAGATTTTAAATCTAACTTGAGTTACTATGTGTTGGGTTATTTTGGTTAAGTTTAGCTCAAATTCTAAAGTATAAACCAACATGCTAGCATGTTGGCCCTTTCAAAAAAGACCTAGGTCTTGTGCATTCACCTAAAACACATGGAAAAAGACCGATTCCCATAGGTTTTATAGCACAACTTGGATGACTTACTTATATTCCTTAATTAATCAAATATTATGTAAAATCATAAAATTACTTCAATCCTATGAGTTTTAGATTTGATTAGAATTATCATGTAGATTATAGTCATATTCTTACTAAGCATTAAGTATATATAAAATAAAATGCCAAGTTTGTTCCATAATGAGTTAAATAATAATTCACACCATCACTGATAGTAACACAAGTTGATAAAAAAATGCTATCATATATTAATCTTAAGATTTTACACCATAACATTTTAGAATTCTTACATCTCTCTCCTCTTTATTAAATGATTCAACATAGGGGTCTTTATATTTGTTTTTACTTGACCAAGTCTTTACAATCATAAACGGTATGGATAGGTGACCAATGAAATCTCAACAAATTGAGAGTTTTGGTGCTTGAAAAATAGTTCTTCCTCAAGATTCAAGCCTCTACACCCCCTAGATTCTTGTTTTATGTTATATCTTAGAAGCCATGTGTTCCTTTCCTTATGGGCTAGTATAAGACCTCCTATTAATAAGGTTGAAGTATCCCATTTGAACCAATATTTCAACCCTATCCTACTCCCCATGCACTCCCTTAGTCTTTTATTTCCATTTTGAGTCCTATATTCTTTAGTTCTTTGTGACTTATTCTCCTCTGACTAGGCCACTTCATGCTAGTCCTTTCATACCATTATTCTTTTGTGCCCAGTTGGTTCTATGTCATAGTGCTTCTATGCCTATTAGTTACACACCATGGTGATCCTATATAATGGTCCTTCTATGATGTACCAGTCCTACACCAAAATGAGATAACACTTAGTCAAAATTTAGGGGCTAATATCACCCCACACTATGCTCTTCATTCATCCTAAACTAAGCTACACTATCATCCTCCAAAAATTTAGGATCCTTCTACTCAAATTACTTCTTTAAATTGTCCTAATGGGAAAATGCCTTGAGAAACTTCATTGTTATTCCTTCTATGGCCTCCTTTGATGCTTTTATCTCCTTGGTTTGGGTTGGAGTCTCACTAGTCTTCTTTACCTACTCATCTAAGGTTATGATAACATCCTTCTAGATGTCTTCAAGTGTAGAAACATCCTTGTAAACCTATCCTCAAAAAGATGTTAAAATTGCATTTAGCTATTGATGATGTTTATTAATGGTGTCTTCCATCATATCTACATCTCTAAATGCTTTGGCATGCTCAGTACGGTCCTTTATTAAAAGTAAAACATCAGTCGAGTGTTGCCTTAGGTCCTCTTCAATTTAGAATCAAGTCTCCAAAACTTTATTAGGGCATGTGATCTGCACAAAAATGGCATTCAAAATGTGGATAACTTCTCCAAATTTATTTAAAGAATGCTTGTAGATGTCAATGACCATGGTGAATTATTCAATCAATTCTAATCCCTTGTCTCTTGGTGTGGTTCACTCCTTGAGTTTCTTGAGCATTATTTCCACTAGGGTTTCCAATTTTCCTATGGTGTCCCAAAAAATAGGTATGCCATCTTCTATCACTAGATCTTCCTTCAAAAATATTTTACAAAGGGTTAATATCCTTACTTTTGCCTCTATGGCCTCTTGGAGCTTTTGTTTCATTGAGGCCACTTCCTTGGTGAGTGCTTATTTCTCTATAAGTAATTTATTATACATGCCTATAATTATATCATGTGTCCATTCAATTGTGCATGCATACAAATCCACCAAAATATTTTAGCACATTATTTCCATGCCTAAATTAAAAAATGCAGAACTTATAAGTAGAGGGGAGATATTTTGGGGATTTGCCCATAGTGGTTTTAGTAGTGTGGGAGAATCTAGGCCCAAAGAAAGATTATCCTATGGGAGCTTGAAGTCATGATCCTAATTATACATTTCAAGGAGGAAGGACACTTCCTTCTTTATTTCAAGATATACCTCATTGGGGATGAAGTGTGGCCAAAGATAAAGCATATTTTCCTACATAATGAATTGATAACATTCATGTGGATTGTCGGTGGCACCTTCATCATGTTCCTTGATAGTCTTGGCCAGTCCTTTCCCCTTATTAGGGTCTCATTCAAGCTTAACATCTTCATGTATATCCATGTCCATATCACTTTCTTCACCATCCTCCTTGTGTTATGGTAATCCAACATCAATTAGGGATTCATCAGAAGCATCATACTCCTCCTGCATCAAGGAGGGATATCTCTTAGAATACAAACCTGAGCTATGAATCTACACCTCAAGAATGTCTAGTGGGAATGCTTGCCTTGGTGGATGCTAGTGGGAAGATATTGCATTAGTGTTTTTGGGAGATGGTGGAGGTGGAGAAGGTAGTGGAGAAAGAAGGGGAATAGGCTGAGGAGATGAAGGTTGGGGAATGGAAGAGTGTAGAGGAGTAGAGCACAAAGGAGATGGAGAAGTGTGAGGAGATGGGGATAAATGTGGAGGTGAAGGGCATGGTGGAGGTGGTGATGGTGTGGAAATATGGGAAGATGTAGGCCTAGAGTCTTGTGTAGACACCTAAAAATGGCCACTGATAACCTCTAATTAGGTTTTTGGCTAGTTTCCACCTAAAATGCACAATTTGGCCTAAAACACTAAAGCATGCAAAATGATGTGAAAATGACATATTCAAATCCTTATTTTGGCTAGGGTGTCCCTAAATGGGGAAATGCAATTTATGGGCCAGCTAACTTTGATCAGTTCATTTCAAGTCAAAATGCTAAATTTTCACCTGGGTACTCTGGATTGCTCTTCCCTATACAATATCTTGCACAAGACATGTGCCTTTGTTATTTTTTATTTTTAACATTCTAAATGGGAATACACATCCAATGCATCTAACGTGGACTTGCAATTCTAATCCAATCAAATTTAGGACCAATAACAAGACATTTTGATTAGTTTAGGTAATTTGTGCATAAAGTGCTTAATCATGCTTAAGGGATAATTAATATAAATCAAGGCCTAATCAAAAATTCCATGGAAACCCTTTGAATACTTATTTTTAGAAATTAATATTGAATATCTTCATCATCAAGTGACCTTATTTCTTGGGAAGACATCCCTAGGTCATAAATGCCATAAATATCAAGATTCATGCCTCCCATGCCTCATTAATGCATTCTATGATTCCCTCCATGTCTCTTGATTTCCCCTTATTCTAATGCCATGATGAGGATAATTACAAACTTAATTCCAAAAATTTAATTAATCCTTAACCACACATCTCAATCTTGAGATGGATGGTTTAGGTTGATTCTAGCCAAATCTAAAAATCTATAAATAGGAGGCCTCACAACATCATTTCTAAGCTATTTTGGTGTAAATTTATTATGATGAAATATCTTCAAAGCTTAATTAGTGCAAAGTTATAATGTAGGATTGGTTTCAAAAAGATTCAAGAAACTAGTTTTATAATGCCAAATTAATTCCAAGCCAAGCCAAGCCACAAGCCACAAGCTAAAGGTGCCAAGGAAAGATGGAGGTTTTCAAGCTTCCATTGCCAAGGAATTCATGAGCACAAGCTAAGCAATCTACCACAACAAGCATTTTTGAGCATCCAAGGAAGGTAAAAGAGTTTTCTTTTACATTTCAGTTGTGTATTTCATTCATGATTGTTAACTAAGCTCTCCCTAGTGTCTAGGCCTAGAGATGTTATGTTATTAGTATATTTATTTCATCTTTTTTTCATTTTGGAACTAACACCATACTAACCATCCTCTCTTGAGTCAAATTCCTAGATCACATTATGGCATGCCTGGTGGGACAAGATGCATCCTACACATGAAGGAGATATTTTTACAACTTTAAAAAACTTATTTGAGCTCTTAAAACTCTTGAAAATTTGTTTTCTAACTTTATTTTACCATTTTTAGTTGTCACAATTTTTACACATTAATTAACATTGGTAGAAAGACCAACATCAGCTACCTGATTAATCGACATCAGTTAGTAGGATTGGCATTGGTTAGATCTCAGTTGGTTGTAACCAACATCGATGGTATTGATCGATGTTAGTCATTGTGTTTTTTCAAAAACATAGACTTGAGACCTAATTTTCCAAATTTTCTTATTTCAAATTCAAAATAGCTTCAAAGCTAAGGGAAATGCTAAAAATTTTACTACAGGACCAAGTGAGATATTTGCTAAAAACATGTTTAAATCACTTATGAATGTTTAAAATTTGATTAGGAACTTTGTTTTGGTGTTTAACAAGGAACTTTAGGTGTTTTTGGTGAATGTTTTCAAAGTTACAACTAAGACCAAGGGGTCAAATGAACACCACCAAATCTTTCATTTGTTCTTAAAACTAAACACACTTGTCAATTTTGTCTTCAATAATTATTTGATCTAATCTTGTTTGGAAAAAAGAGGGGTGTTGCATATATGTTCTTCCATTTTTCCCCTATAGGGAACCCTTGGAATAAAAATCACCATTCCTATTACAAATAGCCTAGTCCAAGGTTTAGAAATAAATTCATCTAAAGAACTCCCCAAAAACTCATCAAAGTTTGGGTGACCTAGAAAATGACCCTAAAGTCTTTCTAATTTCATGGTTTCTTTATTTTTTATACATCTTGGCTTGAGATGGGGACTTCATCACCTCTCACGAGTTATTTAGGGAAGCTTTGACCCAAGGTTTCATCTCTCAACATTGACTTCATTTGGCTCTTTTGGAGTTGCACATAGGACATAGTGTCACTTTAGACATTGCACTACACTAAGCAAATAGTAGGTTGTATTGGTTACAAAAAGGAATAGTCCTTTTAAAACAAGCCAAGTGATATGGACCCAAAATCCATGATTTTCTTTTAAATTGTTTGACATGAAAGTAATTATGTAATTGATTCCCCTAGAATGTTTAAAACTTGATAGTTTAGTCAACCCCATATGCCATACCCTTGCTAGGATTTGGATGATTATACTTAGTGTATTTTGGTCATTTTTGTTTGGTATGTTTTGAGAATTTTTTTTTGTTTTTCTATAAGACATGTCAAAACAATACATTTGAGTTGCAAAGGGTAGTGTTATGCTGTCCAAATCATGTCAAAATTATTTTGAGCCTTTTAAGTCTTTTGAAACATAACATTGACCACATAATTTGACCATGCTTATGTCGTTAGGCTGATAAATTTGTTTTAAGACCTGTTTACCATTATATAAAAACCATTTTTTTCAAACCACTTTGTGTATACCATTTAGACCTTAGACTTGTACCATCATGTTGTCCAATCTTGTCTAGCTTGTTTAGTCAAATCCTAATTTTCAATGCTGAGTTTTCAATTAGCCTTATTAAGTTTGGATCTAAACATTGATTAGTTTCTATTTAAGCCTCAATAATGGGGCTAATACACATATCTTTATCTTTTTAGTTGCATACCTTCAGTTAATTGATTACCCAAATTTGAAAACTATTGATGGTTTGTTTTTTTAAAGCCTATCCTCATCATTGTTTGTGCTTTTATTTGGAAGAACATAGAATTTTTCAAAGAGCCTTTTATCTTATGCCTTATTCTAGATAATCATGTTTGTGTTTGATTTCATGTGTCGGGTCTATGTTAAAGTTGTTTCCAAACTTGTTAGATTAAATGAAATCACATTAGCCTTTATTTCAAGTCTAGATTTTGACGTCGTTTGGCCAAAATTCTTAGCATTCCTATTTTTTTGAGCCTAGATTTTGACTCTGTGTTTGGAAAAAAGATCTATAAACTCAACTTTTCCCTTTCCTAGTTTAGACCTTGTTTGGAACACTTTGACCTAGACTTTTGACATGTTGGATTTTATTCAGAAAATTGACCTTTTGTGTGTATGATAGTTAATGTTAGACATCTAACATTAGGATATTTTATGCCAATTATTAGTACAAACCATTTTGGATTCATATCTCCACTTTCAAACCACATTAAGAGATATAAATCCACCTTTTAACCAAGTTAGACAAAGTTTGAACCATTTTTCCTTTGGACATAATTTTTTAGAGTTTCCAGAACTCTAAGTCTTTTTATTTTTAGAGATTTCATCATTTACATAGATATGTCTCATTACACTTATGGTGGAGTTACTTAGAGTTTGAATTATGATAGAATGGCCATACAAAATGACTTTTATGGCTTTTATCAAGACCCCAATGATGCTAATATGGTTTGTGAGAGATTTCTATCTACCTCATATTAATCATTCATGGAAACAAAGTCATAAAATAACTTATGATCCAAATCAAGACCTTGATTGGTATGAGAAGGATTGTGAAGAGGACTTTGAAGACCCAACTATAGATAACATTATTTGGGATATAAATACATACCCTATTTTCAATAATTAGTACATGGAACAAAGCCAAGAACCAACCTATTATCTAACTCATGATTGGGATGATATGGTTTATGCAGATGACTTGGATGTTTTTTCTTGTGAAAATAATCAAGTTTCATGACATCATTTTGTTATTCAGTAATCAGCTACCCCTCACCCTCTTTTGGATTATATGAGCTAGTAAGCTCTGCAATATCCAAGGAATACCATTACCATACTAGGACCTCATCCTTTGGCTTGTGTGAGCAACCAAGATCCACAAAGCCCAACCATTTCTATACTAGGACTTCATCCTTTTGTTTGTGAAAGAAACCAAGCTCCATAATGCCCCTTCATCATTCTAAGACCTAGTATTTTAGCTTATGCAAGTAATCAATCTCTACAATGCCCTATCATTACCATCTCAAGACTCTATCCTTTGGCTCATGCGAGGAATCATGCTCCCCAAATCCCTACCATTATCTAACCATAAGTCATTCCTCATACATTACCAATCCCATCCAAAACTCAACCCATCCAATTATTCAAAGACCAAGCTATGTTTAAAACTAGTATTTTCCAACTCATTGAAAACTAAGGCTAAAATAACTAACCAATCCAAGATGTTTTTGTTGAACCAACCATTTGTGATAAGTCAACCTATGAATAATTGCCTATTAATCCTATACCAGTTGTCAAGGAGTCTCACTTTGATGAGCCAATATTTTCTAAGTCACTTCTTAATGATTGTAACCACATTTGGGAAAATCATTACCTTAACCATGTGCCTATTTTTCAAGAGCCTCCTATTGACAAGATAGTCTTTGAGGAGTCATCTCTTGACCTATTTCCCATCCTAGAGCAGTATCACTTTGACAAACTAATTTTTGTAAAGCCCATCATGCCATTACAAGTTGTTACTTGTCTAAAGCCAAATATTCAACAAGAAATTATTATAATAGAGTACCCATCAGATGAAGAATCAGAATTAAAGTTAGGTTCTACTCTTGAGCTGACTTCATATTTACTATCAAAATTAAAATCAACATTAGTCTCAATATTAGATTTAGATTCCTTTGAGTTAGAATCATATTTAGAAGAATAATATGTCCATAATTATTACAACATTGGTTACACATGCCTTTTAGATCAATTTGAATACATTTTTGATCCTTCTATAGTTTTTGAGGATGAGTACTTCAACATTGACATAAGTTCTCCCAGTATCTTCTACAAGGATTGTGCAGCCTCTCCCCATTCCATTACCATTCCATAGGCCATTACCATCAACCAAGATAGCCATATTATTGACATTCCATCTCCCATAAGCATCGATTGGGACCAATAGAATCACACTTTATTAAACTACATCCATAGTGACATAGCAATTGAAGAATAACAAGGAGGCCAGGACCACATTAATTTAGTAGAAGAACACTCTCCTAGTGACACCTTTTTGGAGGCACTAAGGGACAATCAAAGTCATAACTCAACGTCTTCTAGTTAATTTTTTTTAGAATCACTAGAAGACAATCAAAGTCAAACTGTAATGTTCATTAATGAAACCTTCTAGAAGGCACTATGGGACAATCAAGACAACTTCATTGGTGAAAACCTTTTTGAGGCACTAATAACTAAGCACAAAATTTATTCACTACTTGATGAAGACAAATTCAAAGATCAAATTGAAATATCTTCCTAGCTATAGCCTAATTAGATGGTAGCTACTCTTAAGATCAAACAATAGAAAAATATAGTGGTCATATTGAGATAAAAAGTCTTTGGCCCCACCACAACCAAAATTATGTCAAATCTGGCATCAATAACATTATGTGTGATTAAAATTCCTGATCATCATTTGTTTCCCAACCATTCCACATTCCATTATCATTGACCATTCCATTTCATAATCAAACCCAGCATCCATTATTTGTCCCTATTTACCATCCATGGTTGCACTTTCCTTTGTAGAGGCTACAAAGATACCTTGTCTCAATGCTTGAAGGAATCAGAATCAATAACCAAGGAAGATCACAACAACATTTTTGACATCCAAATCTGCATTAAATTTTTGATAGAGTAACTTTTTAGATGAGGTGTGGGATAGAAATTAACATGATCAAGTAATTTTTTTGTATCATTTTTTGATTAAGATGTGCATCTCCATATCATTAAGAATAACAAAATAAAAAACCACACTCAAGCTAAAAACATGTACCATACCATTTCACACTGCCATGCCTTTGCTATTGTTACATATCCATTTTCCATTATTATAGATCCTAGTAATTCACCCCACCACTTGGGGGTAACCATACTACCATTTTATCAAATCTATCTAAACCATAATTATCCTAATCAAGACCAAACCATCCTACCATTCCATTCTTATCTAGACCAAAGCCTATTTTTACTCATCCTACCCAATCCTATTTTGATCTTGGTTACTTTGGTTCTTCTCACACCTTTTGTGGGGGGATTCTAATCAAGTTTCAATAATAAATCAAATATTTGTTTATAATTATAGTCTATGAAAGTAGTGTGATAGTTTATTTGGCAAGATATCTTTCATCCTATCCATGTTTGTTTCTGTGAGCTTGATTATAATCACCTATGGGCAAATCAATGTTTCACCAGTCTTGCTACTAATTATAACCACCTATAGGTAGATTAGTATCATTGACCTATGTCATTGTATCTTAGTTATAACCACCTATGGGTAAACTAGGGGTAACACTTATTTATCATGCATTATCGCATCACATTACCATTACTATTTTTATTTGATTGGCCATTTGCTAGATTTGAGAACTTGTTAAGACCTAGTTGGTTTTTCCCTACCTTTTATGTGGATGGAATTACTATGACTTGAGGTCATTTTAGGACTATGTGGGTCATGCTCAATTCATGTTGAGGTCAGCTCAGTCCCGCTTTCCATATGCTCTCACTATTTTGTGAGTAACCTAAGCTAAATGCTCTCACCATTTTATGAGTAGGTATCTTTTCATTATCTAATGAGTTAAGATACCTAAAAATTCCAAAAACATTCATAACATTTCAAAAATATAAAAATATTTATCTTTATCTAAGCCTAGTTAGTTATCCTTGATCTACCTTACTGGGGCATTGTCATTGTTAGGATGTTTTTTTTTTCTTTTGTTTTTTAGATTTATGTTTATTTTTTTACTTTAGGTTGTTTGTTTGTTTATTTATTTATTTATTCACTTTATTATTTGTTTTCTTTTATTAATTTTCCTCAACTCCATCTATATGTGTTCATTAGGTGATTCCTTGCACACATTATTCTTGAGTCCATCCATATTCATCTATTAACATTGTCATCATAGTTTTTTTATCATTAGTGCATTATATTTTGAGTGTTTATTGGATTGGGAGTCAGTCCTTATGCATGTTTTGGCCAAGTCTTTATGGTGTTCTATCATGATGGCTATCATCACATGTTATAGAAAAAATTAGCTTCACAAAGGTCTATAATCACTGGAGCTATAGAATTTTCTCCTTGACATCTTGGCAAATCCTTCCATCCCACCCTTGATAAATATAACTCATTTGACCATTCTATTTGTATCATTGTTAATTAGGATGAGCATCTCCTCATTGATAGGTACAACTAAATCATTTTACTGATCAATCTCATTATCATATTCATCTATTCCATCACTTTGCACCTACTCATCTTTAATCTATATTCTAGGTTATATCCTTGAGTTATGCTTGCTAATCATCCCTAATGAGGGCATGATCATCTTTAGCCAATCTAGGTCCTTGTAATGATTATAACCACCTATGGGTAAATCATTATTTTAACTTTTATTCTTGATTATAACCACCTTTAGGCAAATCAACTAATCATTCTTATATTCATCTATTGCATCACTTTGAACCCACTCATCTTTAATCTGTATTCTAGGTTATATCCTTGAGTTATGCTTGCTAATCATCCCTAACTGGGGCATAATCATATTTATCCAATCTACATCCTTGTAATGATTATAACCACATATGGGTAAATCATTATTTTGACTTTTATTCTTGATTATAACCACCTCTGGGAAAATCAACATCTTTTTTACATCAATGACTGCAAGCATTTTCTCATTTGGATTAATATCAACCATGGGTTAATTCCACATTTATTCTTATTTATTTTCAAGGGACCATCCATCAACAAATGTAATGGCCACTCCCTTAAGGGGACATCATTGTAGGCTTCCCAAAACCATTTGGAGTTTTGTTCTTCAACCATAATCTTCTTTTTGGCATACATGCCATTTCTCATTATTTGAGAAGACATTGCTTTACCTATGGTTCTCAACATCTTCACAAATAGGGGTAAATTATAGACACCTAAAAATGGCCACCAATAACCTCCAAACAAGATTTTAGCTAGTTTCCACCTAAAATGAACACTTTGGCCTAAAACACTAAAGCACACAAAATGATGTGAAAATGACATATTCAAATGCTAATTTTGGCTAGGGTATCCCTAAATGGGGTAATGCAATTTATGGGCCACCTAACTTTGATCAATTCATTTCGAGTCAAAATGCTAAATTTGCACCTAGGTCCTCTGGATTGCTCTCCCCTATCAAATCTCTTACACAAGACATGTGCCTTTGTTATTTTTTATTGGTAACATTCTAAATGGGAAAACACATCCAATGCATCTAACGTGGACTTCTAATTCCATTATAATCAAATTTAAAACCAATAATAAGACATTTTGATCAATTTAGGCAATTTGGACACAAAGTGCTTAATCATGCTTAAGGGATAATTAATCTAAATCAAGGCCTAATCAAAAATTCCATGGAAACTTGTTGAATACTTTTTTTTAGAAATGACTATTTAATATCTACATCATCAAGTGACCTCATTTCTTGAGAAGACATCCCTAGGCCATAAATGCCACAAATATTAGGATTCATGCCTCCCATGCCTCATCAATTCCTTCCACGCCTCTTAATTTCCAATAATTCTATAGAGGATAATTACAAACTTAATTTCAAAAATTAAATTAATTCTTAACCACAAATCTTGCTCTTGAGATGGATGATTCAGGTTGATTCTAGCCAAATCCAAAAATCTATAAATAGGAGGCCTCATAACATCATTTATAAACTATTTTGGTGCAATGTTATTATGCCTAAATATCTTCAAAGCTTAATTAGTGAAAAGTTATAATGCAGGATTGGTTTCAAAAATCTTCAGGCAACTAGTGTTATAATTCCAAATTAATTCCAAGCCAAGCCATAAGCCAAAGGTGCCAAAGAGAGATGGAGGTTGTCAAGCTTCCATTGCTAAGGACTTCATGAACACAAGCTGAGAAATCCACCACAACAATAATTTTGGAGCATCCAAGGGAGGTAAAAGAGTTTTCTTTTGCATTTTAGTTGTGTGTTTTATTCATGATTGTTAACTATGCTCTCCTTAGTGTCTAGGTGTAGAGATGTTATGCTATTAGTGTGTTTATTTCATATTGTTTTCATTTTGGAATTAACACCATATAAACCATCGTATCTTGAGTAAAATTCCTAGATCACAAGTTTCACCTCTTCAATATTTTATTTTTGTAGGGGGGCTCATTGCCCATTTGCACTTATGCCCACATCTGGTTACTTCTTCTTTTTCAAAGGTTGTGTTGGAAAGAGTTTTTCCTTATGGTTTCCACCCTATGAGTTATTTTGGGGGTGTAGCATGTAAATTAACTTGTGAATTTTCTCCTTGACTAAATTTTTCTTGACCTAGATGTTAGTCAATCTATGTCCAACCCCTCTATATAGGCCTTCTTACCTGGATACACATATAACTTTTAAAGAGTGTGAATCTCCATGTCTATCCTATTAGCCTATAAAATTATGGGTTATGCATAATATATTTGATTGATGGATTCTATGAAGTATCACATATAAAAGGCATAAGGTAGCTTAAACCACACTAAAATCTCTCCTGAGGGGTTCATATCGATCTATGTAAGGGAGAAATGTTGCTTTATAGAAAACTGAGCTTATCTTATAGCATAAGCTCATTAGCAAGCTACCATTTTTAGACCAATAATATTATATCAACCCCTACTCTCCCATTCTAAATGTGTGGCTCATGCACAAGAGGATTTATCCCTCCATTGGTATAGTTTTTAGTCCAAGTTCAATAAATAACTTCTTAATTTCAAAAGAAAAAAGTGTTAGATAGCAACCCCATGGTTCTTAAAGGAATTAGAACTTGGTCTATTTAGGGAATGAATAGGTGGTCACATCATACTCCATAATTTATCCATTCTAAACTTCTTTCCAACAAAATTTGATTACTCATGTCCATGTAACTCCAAGTCATGCTAAAACCCTTTATCATTCTAGAATTAGAGACTGCTTAATTCTAAGATTCCTTGATCCTCCTTGATTATATGCTATTAACCAATAATTTAAAAGAAATGAGACCTCCAAAAAAAAGGTTTCATATAAGGGACTATAGATATTCTACTCCACCCACTATCATGAAAAGATTCTTGGCTCAAGATATGGGAATTCAAAATTATTTTCAACACTGGTAACCCATTCTTCTATATTTTCTAGTGTAATATGCTAAAACATCTTCCCATGACTATGATTCAAGTAATTTGGGTCTCAAAAATGAAACCAAAATGTTTGGATATTTTGGTTAAGTCTAGCTTTGACATTGGCGTCTAACCCAATGTGCTAGTGCACTGGCCCTTTCACAAAAGACTTGGGTCTTGCACACTCACCTGAAGTTCCTAGTAAAATACTAGTTCTTTTAGGTTTTCTAGCATAACTCGGATGACTTGTTCATATTCCTCAATTAAGTAAAGATTAGGTAAAAGCATAAACTTATTACTTCAATCTTATGAGTTCTAGATTTCATTAGCATTATCATGCAAATTATAGTCATCTTCTTACCTAGCATTAAGTATTTAGAAAAAAATACCAGGATTGTTCCATTAAGAGTTTAAACAACAATTCAAACCATCACTGATAGTAAAATAATTTGATACAACATGCTATCATATGTTAAGCTTAATATTTTCCATCATAACACTACAAAACTCTTACATCTCTCTCCTCATTTTTCAATGCTTCACAATAGGGGTATTTATACTTATTTTGCTTGATAAAGTGTTTAAAATCATAAATGGTATGTATATGTGTTGAAAAAAATCTCAATAGACTGAGAGTTGTGGCACTTGGAAAATAGTTCTTCCTCAAGATTTGGGCCTCTACGAATCTTGCTATATGTTATATTTTGATATCCATGTGTTCCTTTCCTTATGGTCGAGTGCAAGACCTCCTAGAAATAAGGTTATAGAATCCTATTCAAACCATTATTTCAACTTCATCCTACTTCCCACATGCTCCCCTTGTCTTCTACTTTTATTTTGAGTCTTATGTTCTCAGGTTCTTCATGATTTATTTTCCTCTAACTAGGTTCTCTCACACTGGTCCTTATATATCACTGTCCTTTTGTGCCTAGTTTATTCCATGCCATGGTGCTTCTACACCTATAAATTACTTTCCATGTTCTACCCATGCCATGGTCCTTCAACACCATACCAGTCCCATGCCAAAATGGGACACCACTTAGTCAAAATTTAGGGTCCAACACTATGCAGTCATGTAGGTAGTCATTTGGGGTTTTGATTTCATTTTAGAGTTTATAAATTCAATCTATAAGTCACTAAACATATTGATTATTTCATCATAATGTTTGGAGTTTAGTATCCTCCTTTAAATCTCTGCAACCTTTTCATGACCTTTTATCTTGATCTTGACAATACATGTATCTTATATTTGCTCAAGACATGGTTATAGGTGATGACTAAGAGTATTTTAAGTGTTAAGATTTGGAACTCATCCTTATTTAACTAGATAATTAACACCTTGATACATATTTAAACTTCATTGAAGGATACTTCACATTCAACTTAGTCCTCTACAAACTTATTTACACATTCCTCTTCTTGACCATACATGTATGTTATCTTTTGTTATGCTTATAATATGCCTGTTTAAGTTTTCACTTTCTTAATGTATTTGGTCATCACATGAGAGAATTATAAGGTTTAGATCTATATTAATATATCTCCTTTGTTTTCTTCATCACACATGTACAGTTTTGGACATTATCCATGCTAACTCAAATCCTCAAACTATTCGAGCTTGTTATTCTACCTATAGGTGGTAATTGGGTGTTTGGAATGTTAAGTCTTAAAAACACTCTTCTCTACTAGTCTTGAATCCATACAAGTGTGAAAAAAATATATTTATTCACCTTATATAATATAATAATCATTTCATTGTACACATTCTAATGTGTTTCTGATGAAAAGAGACTTATAGGTTTGCAAACATGTAGGTCTACATTTTCATGTTTTAGCTCTTCAAATGATGAAATTTTAATCTCTTTGAATCTTATATAATTTATACATTAATTATTTACCTCTCTATGAGGTCATGATATTCATATCACTCTTAACAATGCAAGATAAGACCTTTTTACTATATTTTTATAGGCAACTTCATAACACAGTCTTCAATCTAGGAAAATGAATGCCACTTAGAGGAATGTGTATGAAATTATTAATAATATTGGAGATTATTTAATGATATGATAATAATGTGAAAACATATGACCATCCATTATATGCACTGGAACCTACAAATTCTCCAAAACATTAAAGCCAAACTTGTGACATATCCCTCATGGAGTCTCCTTTTGATCCCATGGAAGATCACATGTGTGAATATAATGGAAAAAAATTTAGAATGGTTTTGTATACCTATACAGACCTCATACAACACTCATCATGCTCCAAAAAATTCAAAACTACATGAAATTGATGTAAAACATGAGCCTATGGGGTTTACTAGGTTTTTTTAATACCTATCTTGTTAGCAATGGTTAATACATATTATCCCATTAAACCCAAAATATTTTCATGAAGATTAATATAATTAGGGTCCCTCCTATGCCTAAGATAATTTGACCCAAATACTCTATATATTCATAAACCAAACACAAACTTCTAGCCTTCTTGAGCTTGTGAAGATCTTGACTATGCTTATGATTGATTTCTTGCATTTATTGACCTCTTAACACCTATGTAAATTCATTTTCACTATGAATAAGTTGAAAATGCACCATTATATGCATTTTCACCTAAAGATGGTTCTTCTTGGATGTACAAGTGACTTAAAATTACCTCTTTTGAATTATTCTCTATATTTGGATGTTGGTCTACAAATTTATTTAACTCTGATCATTTTTATACCACCTTCTAACACCATACACATTATAAAATTTCTTGAAATGTTTTTCCTTTTGATAATTACATGAAATTCCTCTAATTTGGCTTTGAAAGTGACTTAATAGACCTTGGGGTACATTAACAAACATGTGGAAGATTAATACATGACTATATGACCTTGAAGGTATGACAAAAACTCATATGATGACTCATCACAATGATATAACCTTGGACACACATGACAAACAACCTTATCTCATGAATGACTTTTGAAGACTATACAGTACATAAGGAAACTAAACCTTAAATAATGATAATCAAGGATTTAATTAGCCACTAGAAGATCATTAAATAACCAAAATAACTATCTAAAAGTTTAAGAAAACCCTATGAATTTTTTTCAAATTATAGGGGTTGACCCTTTTGATTTGGGGGTTAAAAATGGTCAATAAATTAGTGACTCATGAGGGTAGCATGCTTGTAATGCTGATAGATTAGTGGGTTTATCCTTGCATAGGGTAATGGAGTCACTCTCATAATGCAATATGAAACTAAAAACCTCTTAAATATCCAAACTCACACCAAACCACAAAGCAAGAAATAACATAACATGTCAAAGGTATTTAGGGAAAACCACACAACAACAAATTCAAACAATACATTGTGTTATGCACTCATAAAATATAAACACACCACACAACTATGCAAAAAATAATAAACTAACCTCGATAAAAAGTCTTCAAGTTTATCCCATTGACTGGGATAATTAGCTCTCCTCCATTGAGTCTTGATATTTAGAAGACATTGTGTTCCTTGTAGCTAATGATAAAAAAGGTCACTCCACAATGTATAAAATTTTGAGTGTTTACCAGGCTTGGTTCTATCCTCATCCCACTTAAAAATAAATCACCTTCCTAGAATTTTCTTGAGATGGATCTCTTATCAAAGGGCTTATTCACTTGGGCTTGGTGATATTCTAAAGTGTGCATGGATTCATCTCTCTTTTCCTCTAGCTCTACCAATTATGCCATCCTTGCCTCCATAGGATTATTCTCTATTAGTCATAGCTGATGTGCTAACTCCAAGGTAGGTATCTCAATATAAATAAGTAATTTGGCTTCTTTACCATACACAAACATGTATGGTGAGTTACCCATAACCCTCTTAGGAGTGACTCTATCATCTCATAAGGTTATCCTCAATATTATATGTCAAATCCTGTAATTATCATCAACTATCCTCTTAATAATCTTGATCAAGTTCTTATTTGTGGACTGTATAGTCCATTCCCTTATGGGGTCATAATTAGAGTAAGTTCTTAGGTATATGCCATGCTAATTTTATGACTCACTTATCTTTGCACCTATGAATGCTAATGAATTATCAAAAATGATGGTTGATGGTGCTCCAAACCTAGTCACTACGCTCTCATAGAAATCAAGGACAAATTTTTCATTAGCTTCTTTAAGGGTTATCACCTCTACCCACCTTGTAAAATAATTAGTGTTTGTGAGTATCCATTTGCTACTTAAACTTGAGGGAGGATTAATCATACCTATAAAATCAATCCCCTATTACATGAATGGTTGATCAAGTTGGATGGGATTGAGAGGTAAGGATGATAACCTTTGATTTTTAATGAATAAATCACACTTTGAACACTTTCTTACCCATTCATAGGAGTACTTGAAGATGTTGGGCCAATAGTAACCTGCTGTCATAATATTTTCTACTATAGTTTTAGGAGAAAAGAGGACTCCTGAAGGCCCATCATAGAATTTATCCAAAATTCTATCTATTTTCTCAATCTCAACACATCTAAGAAACATACCATTAATATATTTTCTGAAAAGGGACCCATCTCCAACAACATAATGTATATATTGAAGTCTAAAGTATCTCCTATTCAACTTATCTAAGTTGTTTGGACATTCACCTATTTGAAATAACCTTGTCATGTCATGTATCCAACTTGTATCATGTGAAGGTGATGCTACATAGGGCTCATTTTTTAGTACCAAATTTTCCTCTTTATTCACCTAAAGATCCCATCCTAAGTGATCACATAATCTTTTCCCTCTTGATAATTTGGTGACCTTAATCTCTACATCATATTCCATCACTTTAGTAATCCAACTTGCCCTCTTCTCATTTAAGTCCTTATTGAGAAAGAAGTATTTTACACTTGGGTGGGATACCATGATGTTTATATTATTGTTTGAGACCATATGTCTAAAATGTTTAAATCTTCTTATGATTTTCAAGACTTTTTTCTCTACAAAAGTATACTTCTCTTCATAGCCTTCAATCCCTTGACTAAAGAATGAAATGGGCTGCTCATCACCTTTATTATTTTATTACACTAACATGTTAGATATGGTATCAATATTATATAAATCATAAAAAAATAAGTCCTTTGATAATTTAGGATTAATCAAGGTAGGTGCTTGTTCTATAGGTTATTTTAAAGCCTCAAAGTTACTTGTCCCTTCTTTAGTCCAGTTAAATGTTTGATGTTTGTTTATCATGGTTCTCAAATGTTTTACAAGGTTGGTAAAACTAGGTATAAACCTTTTAATGAAGTTTATTTTCCCAAGTAAACTTTTTATTCCCTTATTATGCAATTGTAGTAATAAATCTAAGATAGATTTATTTCTTTCAAGGTCTATGGTCATCCCTTCCTTTGAGATAATGTGTCCTATTAGTTTGCCCTCATGGAATACAAAATCACATTTTTTTAGGATTCAAAGATATCCCAAACTACCTATACCTCATAAAAATTAGTCTTATATGAGCTCAATGGTCACTAAGAATATTTTTAAAAAATAGTGATATCATTAAGCTACACTAGTACCATATTGTTAATCAATCCTTAGAAGGTCATGTCCATGGACTTTTAGAAGGTATCTCATACATTATAAAGTAAAAAAAGTCATCTTATGTTAGGCATAGATACCCCATTTGTTTGTAAAGGTAGTTTTATATTGTTCTTCTTATTTAACCAAGACTTGGTTATAACCTGAATACCTATCCAAGAGTGAGAAATGTTCAAACCTTACAACCATTTGAATTATTTATTACATTTAAGTATAGTATGATGATCCATTAAATACATCCTATTTAAATTCATTAAATCAACACATAACTTGATTTCCCCACTCTTCTTCCCCACAAGAACTAGATTAGCAACCCATGAAGAGTGCTTAATAGGGAAGATGATGGTTTATTAAATAAACTTAATAGGTCCTTCTAAATAAAAACCTCAACCTTGGTATTTATGGGTCTTTGATTTTGTCTCACTAGTTTTGCACTTGGGTCTAGCTTAATGGTGTGTTAAGCTATACTATGGTCAAATCCATTGAGGTAACCATAATCCCATTTAAATTATTTAAAAATTATCTACATAATTCCATAAAGGCAGCCTTATCAACCTTAGTACATACCTTTCCTAGCTTGAGGAGTTTGTCTTTTAATATTTCATCTCTTTCAAAATGTTCCTCACTTGAAAACATGCCTACCTTCTCCTTTATCACTTGATATTCTTTATTGAAGATGCTTTAAAGGGTCATCAATCCTTTAGAGATATTGTTGGACTATAGATGCACTATTTAATAACAATATTATTTTTGAAACTTGGATTTATTCTTTGATGATAACTTAGCTTCTTCACATATAAAAGATGCAATCTACCGATCACTATCAAATACTTGCCAACTTGCATTTTTATCTAGGATAGATAGTCTAACTAATACCTTGACATGTTGTTGATGCTTCTGAATTTTCACATCATTTGGGATGTCAAAATGATCCCTAATATTTGCAATATATCATCATATTAGATCATCTCTCTTAGAACTGATTTCAAGTTGAAGCCCTCAAAATATTCAATGAGAACCCAAATCTTATGTTTGTATGCCTTCAGAAATGGATTTTTGGTAGAATTATTACCTATAACCTATTGTAATACTAGTTCACTATTACCATATTCTTGAAATTTATTTATAGCTTTGTTCCTTGACCATTAGATTCTATAAACAAATCCCTCATATTATGTTGCATTATAAGAGTAGCCAAATTGGAACCTAATAACAAAAATTAATTTCTCCTTAGAAGGAGAAATAAGAATTATACCTTCCCCTACTCCATTTTTACTCCTTGAACCATCAAAGAATAATCTCCACATTCCTTCTTCAATTTCATTATGATTTGAAAGGGTTGGTATGGTTTCTCCTTATTCATATAGAAGTAAACTCCTAGACTAGTTAATGCAATGTGCTTGAAAGGATAAAACTCATGTTTCTCCATACCCCATTCATATAATAAAAGGTTAGGTATATCATCAAGAGATGTGGTTGGTTCTTTGTCATTGGTTTGTTCTCTATCATTAATAATAGTGAGATTCATGTTAGATGTGTTTTCCACATAATGATCCACATGAAACTTTGTTAAAGGTTCAGAATCAATTGAAACTTTAGAATCATATCTAGTACTAAATGCCATATAGGACCAATCTCAAGTCAAATAACCACCAATATTAGTAGTAAAATATCTTGACAAACAAAGATAAAAGTGAGGTGTTACATCCACAACTCAAATATCTTGATATATAAAGAAGGTACGATAAACCTGAAGAGTCAAATGCATACCTTTGATGATTCCAACTATTTTGGTAGTTGATTCATCTAATTTTAACACCCCCCTTAGAGTTTGGTTCATATGTCAAATTTGGTTTAATAGTTACTTATTTTGGCATCATCAAGCTGATTGATCCACTATAAATTAAGTAATTAGGAAAAAAAGAGTCTCTAATAATAACAAAGAGGTAGAAAGGAGGAATTTTATCTACTTTTTTAGTTTTGGTTGGTTGTTCATCATTAGTATTTAATACAGTTTCCAAAACTACCCCTCTTTCACTAGGCTACCTAGGTTTTGCATTGAGCTTGGAGAACTCATTTTGGATAAGATCTCTATTTCCAAGAATGGAAAATGTTTCCCACATTAGTATGCTTAAATGAACCTTATTAATTTATTCAACAATGTTCATAGGAGATCTTCCAACCTTGTCATTCCCTTTAGTAAACATAACAATACTAAGAACTTATGTTATTTGATGAATAAGAGGAGCTTTAGATTTCTAAAATATCTAATTTTTTTTTAGTAATAGGGATTTTATTTGACAACCTTTCCCCTTGAGATGTTGGAAAGTTCATGCTTGTCACATTACTCTTTAATTTATATTTTCTTTGACCTTGTATTTTCATCTATAGGATTTGAGTATATTTTTAAATTCCCTTGGTAATTTAATGCACATGAGTATTCTTGAAGTTAATTCAAAAGGGTATCCTCTAATTGACCATTCTCTCCAATACATTCTCCTCCACTAAACGTATTTTCTTGAGTCATAGTAGGCATTGTTCCCCATTATGGCATAAAATCTTGGTTGGATGTCTCATTTGCATTGATAGATGGATCATGAGGTTGGTCCCATGGAAGATACTCTAAATTATCTTATACAAGGTTGTTTTAGATAAGTAAAATAACTTTTGAAGTAGAAGGAACATTTTGATTTTGACCATTGTGTTGTTTTGATTGAGTTAGTTTCCCTCTTCCTTGAAAGTGGCCTTGAAAATATGGTCTAGGATCTTGGTAAGACTGATAGGGATGATGTGTTTGATAATAACCTTGATAGGATTTCCATTGGTGTTGCCTTTTGAGGTTTTTAATCTCTTTTCTAAGAGCCTATATCACATTTGCATCATTTGACTTACTCAACTAATTAGAGGCAACTTTCTTGTGCCTAGGTGTGTGAATGGGAGAAATAGTGGGCATAGGAGTTTACACATTAGTATAGAAAAGTATAAGGGGTCTAGGAGAGATATTCCTATCCTATATAATGATATTATCAAACCTTATAATAGTCTTATAGTAAATAGGTAGTGTATTCCCTCCCATCAATTGAGTCATCATGGAAAAGTCACTATTGAAATCCTTGTGATAATAAAGGAAATCATGATCTGTAGTATTACTTACCAAGATTGGAATCCTATCCCATGTCTTTTTAAATCTTGTATTGCTTCTTGAGGATCTCTCTTTATAGTAGTTAGTTTCTTGATCAACGACAAGTGGTCACTCATGTCTTCAAATCTCCTCCTCAAAGAGTCACCTCATTGATCCCATGAAGTGATAGATTTGAGAGCCAAAGTACCATAACAATCAAGGTCATCAACCTTTAAATAAATATCTAACAACCTAATGGAAACATTATCTTCAGTGATGTTATGTATGTTATAAAAATTAGCAATGTTCCTTATGTGTTTAATAGGATTAATGGAAGATTATCCTATATAAGAAGGTACACTATTGAGGGATGACATAGGAATTTCATCATATTGAGAAAGTGATAAAGGGATATGGAAATATAAGGAAAAAAAGGATAGGTTCTTTGGTGTTTCCATCTTACAAATTTGACCCAACAAGAGTCTCCTAAAAGGTATGTGAGCATCAAATGATTTCTTTGGATATCTATGAGTATTATCAAACCTATTTGATTGAAATAGATAATAAGGAAAATCTAAAAATTAAAAATTAATTCCTTTAGTATAGGACCTTGTGATTACCTTAGGCATGAAATTGAGGCACTAATCTACAACCAAGATCTAATAATTTTTGGAGTCACCAAATATTGCATGAAGGAAGCTACTAAAACTTAAAATT